>JAJHPC010000021.1:4648115-4900615 GCA_024447665.1 Juncus inflexus
ATGATCAGTTCCATTTTGTGACGTGGCCCTCTGGCAACATGTTGGTGGTTGCCTCAACCTTAGCGTCATCGACCTGCTCGATGGGTTCTTCTTCTTCACCCACATCCTCCTCTTCCTCCCTCTCATAGTGCTCCTCTTCTTCCCCCTCATAGTACTCCTTTTCTTCCCCTTCATAGTACTCTCCTTCTTCGTCGTATTCCCCTTCTTCCTCTTCGATACCATTTTCATCGTCATCAGGCAAAGCCTCCCCTTCCTGTTCAGCTGTTCCACCAATTATAACATTCACACCAGTTGATTCGCCAATGGGTTGGATTTGGACTGCCATCGGCCCATTTGATTGAGCTTGTTAGGAAGGCTCCCCCTATTCTTTCCACTCCACCCCACATAATGAAGCTAACTACTTGGCGGATGAATCATCTAGGGGTTATTTTTTCAAAGCATCTACATCAAGGCTGGACAGTAGCGCCTTCTTTGCGGCTGGTGAAATATTCTCATCCCTTGACCTGCCGCCCTGGATTTACGTGCGAGATTTTCTGTGATTGAGTTGTGTGTGTTTCTTGAACTCCGTCGAATCTCATGAGAGGCCGGAGCAGCAAGTTGGTCCTGATTGGAACTTGGCTTACTGGCCTAGAGATGGGAGGTAAGAGGTCCGTTGTGTTCAGCAATGAGTCATCATATTTCCTTTTTTTGCTCGAACTTGGGCCCTCTTGCTGGGTCTGCTGATCATTATTTGAACTAGTATCATTTTTTACGGCATTGAAGATGAAGCCTTACTTTGAACTGCCACCTTGGGCTGGCTGATTGCCTTGGGAGCTCACTGACTCGTTAGGAACTTCATTGGAGACATTGATGTTGAAGGATTGGAGCAATTGTTCTAGATTTGCTTTGATTTGAATCGGATCGTTCATCGAGATTATGGTCCCTTGAAATATTTGACGTACCTCGGTTTGTATGAACTCTGGTTTTTTTACCCCGTCTCAATCGATTGCGGCATTCGAGGTGTTCTCTAAGCTTGGAAAAATGCTCATCAGAGGGCACATAGTTAGGATAGTCCTGAACCAAGTGAGGTTTGTCATCCTAGCCGGCAAATTCAATTCGTACCGGTTTAACTATATCATTATAATTCATTCCAGAAACCATTGGAACATCCCTAAGATAAGGAACAAAAGCCACCACCCGAACCTCCTCCAGTGAGTCAAGGAGGCGTGATGCTTGAGTTTGCCGAATGTACATATCATATTTTCAAGGTCCTCCTTCTACCACCCGTACGTGGAGAGGTTGAATAAATCAAACCAAACGCGGTACCGGTAGATAACCTTGCTCCCCCCCTGGATTGGACTCCATGGGTATACCACCAATCTATTGTCAGATAGAATTTGAGGTGGAGAGTGAGATAAGGCAATCATATCGATTGAGAGAGGGAGTGAGACAACATAGCGGTCACCCTGGAGGTGTGCAACCTGGAGTTTGGACTCCCATTTCCTCGCCTTGTGAAGAAGTTGGGAAATTCATTTTCTGTTGTGTTGAGGGTTGAGTCTTGCATCGACAATGATACAACGGTTGCATCTAGCCATATTTTTATCAAAAACCGGGTCAGACGGGTAATGGAATTGAGTGTATGGCGGCTTGTAATGTGGAAGATTTTTGCCATCAGTGTTAGCCGTTGGTACCAGAGGATCTTTCTCTTGGTTGCAGTCATGCGAGTCAGCACAGTGTTTGAGGAAGTGTCTGAATTCATTGCAGTTAGAGTAATGTAGCGGAAAGATACACGCGGCCACTAAATGACCCATCCCATAACAATTCCAGCATCTATTCCACCAAGCTAGGTTAGCATTGGTGGGAGGAAAGAGGATGGTTGGAGGGAGTCATTTGTGATGCTCCAGTAGAAGCTCAATTTCTTTAGCTTTATTGTTGTGTAAATGGAGGTCTGAGTGGGGATATTTCTTCCCTTTAGGGTCATGGTGATGATTGGATTTCGTTGTTTTAGCATAAGAGCGATTGGAGTTGGGTTTAGCCATAGTAGAGTGGTGCTTGGCTGGAGAGAAGGTAGATGGGGCAAAAGTTACCGGGGTCAATGAATCGGAGATGTTCCTGGTTGGTTTGGAGTTTTGGGGGAAACGGTGGTTGGATTGGAGGGTTTGGGAACGGCGATGCATGGAGTTCTTATTATTATTCAGAGAGTGCGATTGAGAGGCAGAGTTACAATTAGTGAATATTTGGGAGAGACGATCCATGGTTTGTTTAGAGCTTACAATTCGAGCTTGAGAGAAGATGGAAGAAGAGTGTGCTTTGTAGCGGCGGCGGTGAGTCACATCTTTAAAGCGAGCTAGGGTAAATAGATCAATATTCGCTCGGATTCTTTTTCGAAGAAATGACCTGGAACGTTTGTTTGCTGTGAAAGAGCCACTGGGCAAACGGCAGGGGGAGGACGGTCTCTAGTAAGAGAACCATCCATCGCCCAGCTCCGTAAGGCGGCGTTTTGTCATCACACAAGATTGTCTTCTTCGGAATCGCCACAAAATCGCCCTAACTCCTAGCCGCCCCCTCGGCCATCACTTGATAACCGCTTACAAAAACAATGATACATGTATTTTCAAAAATACCTCTTAACCTTGTAATAGTACACTTTTTTTTCGATTTCATATATATTAAAAAATATAAATTATTATTTTTTATTCATTTAACTATTAATCATATATAAATCTATTTTTTAATTCTCATTGTGCTCAATGAAGAACCAAGATAATTTTGTAACTCCACAATTTTCATGATGGAATCACTTCACTCCCTTTTTTTTCTCCTTTTAATTTCACTCCCCCTACAAAAATCTCTTTCTTTGCCTACTACAAAAAAATCTCTCTTAATACTCTCCTAAAATCTCCACAAATTAGTTAAAACAATCTTACAAAATTCTCTAAAAATGGAGAGAAATAAGTCATAACAAAATTCTTAATCAGTTTCCATATTTTCCTTCATTCCATTCTCAAAACTTTTAAGAGGATATATAAAAGATGAAATTTTTTTGATAGGTCTTTTAGCAATAGCAAATATAACAAGACCTGTTATATTGATGCACACTAATTGGAACCCGCGAGTGTGGATTGCATTCAACTTTTATTGATTCATTTTTACTTTCTTTTTCATTTTTTACCCCACACCGTTCCATCCCTCTCGCAGATTGGTAATCATATTCAAATCATAGTTAGTCATTCGTAATACGTGAATAATACGATTCGCGATACGTTCATGTATAATTCGTATTGAACATTTTCTAAGTCAGTCAAATATTCGGTCAAATAAAATTGAGACGATAATAATTCGTCAATTCGGCTAATTGTTCGGAATAATTCAGTATATAAATTATGTAAATACAAACTTTTTATTCGAAATAATTGAAAAATTATTATTATTTGGTAAAAATTCGTAAAATCCGGGTCTAATTTTTCTCTTGTCAAAAATTCATGAATGAATTCGAATTATTGAATTGGAAACATGAATTTAGCGTTTTTTGAATTATTCGGAAAATATATATTTAATACGTGAATTATTCGTGAATTGACCACCTATGTATGGAGCTGGGGTAAAGTGAAAAAGAGGTCAACATAGGTTGCAATACAATATATGCTTGTGAATTGTGATTATTTAGTTTCTCTCTAATTTAGGAACAATTGTACTGATATTTGAGTCATATTCTGACACTAATTCTCAGGGGTGAAATGATTGGGTAATAACCTAACATGCTTTTATGATTAATTAAGACCCTGTATCAACCTAAACTGTGATGGTTTTTCTTCGGTTGCCTTTGTGTAGAAAGTTGACTTATTGTTGAAAAGTATGTAGAGAAGTTAAAATTTGTATAATGTGATTCATATTTTGGATGGAGATGGACATATCAAATATTGATAATAAGAAGTTAAAAGAAATGGCAGAATAAAGAAAGAGCTAAGTAATAATTACACTTTTTATCTGGAAGCAAAATAAAAAGAATTTTATCAAACAACCTCGAACAATTTTTTACTCAAGCTTGTAGCAAATTAACAACAGTATGTACAGATCATATTTGTTTCATCACCAGCTCAACAACAAATTTCACAAACACATCACACGCTACACTGCAAGAATAACAACACACTATTCACATCTAGCACACAGGATTAGGTTTGTTTAGAGATTTCTCTCACTTTTTCTCAGCCCTCGAAATTTGAGACACCATTAAATTATCTTCATAACACATTCCCTTTCAGTCCTTTTCTTCTTAAACCACTTAAGACCCTTAAAATCACCACTTTTCATCTTTGAACTCCTTTTCTTAGGTTCCGACACATCTAATTCATCTGACTCCATAACAGGTCTCACAACGGGATGCTGATGATCGGCAGGACGGCTGATGCCTCTCAATTCTCTCTCTGGATGGCACCGCATGTGACCGTGCAGCGCCTTGGCTGATTGGAACTGTTTTCCACACTCGCTGCATGGTGGTACTCTGGTTTTAGCGACTGCTTGGGTTTTCTCTGGATTCTTTTTCTTACTTGGAACCTTCGGTTTTGTTGGGAATGGAGGAGGAATAGGGCTGGTTTCTGGGGTTACAGTTTTTGTTGCTTCTTGATTAGATTTTTTAAGTCCGATTTTGAAATTTATTGGATAAAGAGGAAGAGAAATAGTACTGCTGGCTTGCTGTTGGCTTTCGTTAGATGAAGAAGATGGTGTCGGGTGTAATGGGAGAGAACCTATTAAGTGAGGATTTGTGGTCATGGACGTCATGAGAATGGATTGAAAGGATGAGTTGAAGTTTAGGCAACTTCAGAAACCTGTTTGGACTTGATATCACTGATAAATTAAGTTCATCAGAAAATGAAGAAGAGAGACGCTGTTGAGTGAGAGAGTTTGAGAGGAAAGAAAGAATGAAGAGAGAGGTCGATCGTGGGATTTAGAATCAGTTTCCTGCTATACGTTTCATAATGAACCCGGTCTATTGGATAACTGTCCTAAACCGTTCTCTTATCTGCTACTGCTAGAGACTTGTTTTTGTTGTGTATACTATCCGTTACACAACTAGTGCATCCAAAGATATAATAATTTTGGCATCTCACTAAAGCGTCTCTTATTCTCCAGATTGATTTGTTATACAAGAAAAAAGAGTTGCCAGTTAAATCTAGTTTGATTTTTTCTTTAACGGTCAGATACTTCATATTCAAAACATAGAGCTAGAGATAATGTGAAGTGATTATTATTTATTAATAATAATACTAATAATAATAATATTGTTGTTGTTCAAATTTGCAAAAAAAAAAAAAAAAAAAACCTTGCGTTATCCTTAAATTGCAAAAAAAAGCTCTCTGTTCTTTAGGAAATAAAATTGCAAAAAAATGCTCTCTATTCTTTATTTGCCTGTCGGTTCTAACGCCTTTCGCTTGAGAGTCGCCTCTTCAAAGATAAGATCCAGATCTACAATCCTCCGAGGATTTGCGTAGACTCAAGAAAAAATATTTTGAAAGGAGTTAATTAATTTTTATTTTCTCTATTTTATCCATAATTTGAATTCTTTTTTATTATTTTTGTAAAAATGAGATCAATTACGTTTTAATTTTAAATTGATGAGAGTGTGTGCTTGTTTTAGGATTTAGTTACTCAATCTTTAGAAATACCATTATGCTTATGGCCAAAGTGATCAACCACTTTCTACTATGGTCATTTATATTATTTTTTTAATTGTCTTTATTTTTAATAACCATCTAATATTATATAACAACATATAATTAAAATTTCAATAATCATTAACTTATAATAATCACTTATTTCAATGAGCATATATTTTAAAAAAAATAGGAATATCAAAAATTGACGGTGATTGTAGAAATTGAGTATATTTTATCCTTGTTTTATATTATCATTTTTTATAATATTGGGCTGGGCCAAAAGAAGCACATGTTTTGATTCGTCAAGTAATCAAAATTTAAAGACATAAAAATAAATCACGATTATTTCAATAAGTTTGACATGATTAAAAATGAATTTTGAATGAGAAAGAATCACGTTAAAGGTGTGATATATATATATATATATATATATATATATATATATATATATATATATATATATATATATATATATATATATATATATATATATATATATAAATATATATATATTATGTGAAGTTCTATAGCTATTTAATAATTAATATAAAAATGAAAATGAAATGGAAGTTAATATTGGGATGTTGGAGAATGCTGATATTATACACTACTAGGGAATGCTCGTGCTTTGCGTGACATGTTCATAATATTTGTGATGCACATCAATTACAATATAAACAAAAAAAAAGAAAAAAAGATATAATACCTAATGTAACAAAGAAACTCAAATTAAATAAATCTTGTTACAAAATGTATTCAAATAACCTCACACAACATAAATAGAGTTCTGAAGCATCTTACATGACGTTAAATACAATATAATATGAGCTCTAGTAAAGTGGAGTCTTATGCAATACCTTCTTTGCTTGCTCAACCTTCCCATTATCACAATCCACAGAGGAAGCATATGCTGCTCATCCACTCAATATTTTCCCCAATAATGACAGTCCAATATCGGATAGAACGTATAAATTTGCAAATAGCTTAAATTGTTTAAACAAATCAAGTACTACAGTACTGACCAACTGAAAGAGGTACGGGAACTCGAGCTAAATCGTACCCTAGTTTTTTTTCTCTTTTTCATACTCCATTGTCTGGATTTTACTCAATGAAGTCATACGCCTTTCATAAATGATAACTCTATAACTAAACACAAATCGAGTCATACAAAGGAGAGAAATGATTAAATTGGTGCCAATCTATATTCAATGTTACAGAATGCGCTAGGCGCTAGTCGGGCGGTCGGAACCATCGAGAATTAATCGGGGATTAATCGGAGATTAATCGGAACTAGGCGGATTTATATTTTTTATTATTTTTATAAATTATATATAAATTAGTAACGGTTTTTTTAAAGAACCGTTACAGTTTAGTAATGGTTTTTTAATATTAGTAACGGTTGTTTAAATTTGGTAACGGTTTTTTAAATTCTCGTAATGATTTGGACTTCTTTGTAATTTGTAACGGTTAATTCAAAAAAACCGTTACTAATTACATATTAGTAACGGTTTTCATCAAAGAACCGTTACGGAATTGATGCATATTTGTAACGGTTCTTTCGTGAAAACCGTTACTAATTACACTTTAGTAACGGTTTTTATCAAAAAACCGTTACGTAACGGTTTATTACATATTGTATGCATTTTGTAACGGTTCTTTCGTGAAAACCGTTACTAATTACACTTTAGTAACGGTTTTTATCAAAGAACCGTTACTGAATCGACAATATCTCGTAACGGTTTATTACAGATTATATGCATTTTGTAACGGTTCTTTCATTAAAACCGTTACGTATATATATGTATTTTTTTTTTTTTTTTTTGCATTGTGTGTTTTAAATTTATTATAACGGATCTATATTTGTAACGGTTCTTTCATATAAACCGTTACAGATTGTATCATTTTGTAACGGTTCTTTCATATAAACCGTTACAGATTGTATGCATTTTTGTAACGGTTTTTTCATAAAAACCGTTACGGATCTATTTTTGTAACGGTTCTTTCGTATAAACCGTTACTGATTGGGCGGGTCCGGGCGGTGCAGGCGGGTCCGGGCGGACGCCGGGCGGGTCTCAGGGCGGTCGGCTGGGCGGACAAAACGCACGTAAGGCCGACTAGCATAATTTCGGGCGTTTTGCGGCCGCCTAGCGCCCGGGCGGCGCCCGGCGGCCGCCCGGACCGCATTTTAGAACCTTGTCTAGATTGCACGGATATGAATACGGATATCATATCCGATACGATACGGATACGGCGATACGACAAATCTTAAAAAATATAGGATACGAGATACGGTAATTTATATATTACTTTATTATTTATTAATTATATTTTATATATTTAATTAATTAATATATATTTAGATATGAGACTTTGATGTATGAGATACTAAAAGTCTATTATTATAGAAATATCTTGATGCGTAATATTTATTTTTTTATAGTTAATTAAATAATTAGATGTCGTAATCTTATTTTATTGATTTTATATATGTAATCATATATTTTAAGAATAAAGCCATACACCTTCCATAAAAGATAAATATATAACTAAACACAAATCGAGTCGTACAAAGGAGAGAAATAATTAAATTGGTGCCAATATATGTTGCACGGATATGGATACGGATATCATATCCAATACGATACGGATACGGATACGGATACAACGATATGTCAAATCTTAAAAAATATAGGTATAATATACAACAATTTATATATTACTTTATTATTTATTAATTATATTTTATATATTTAATTAATTTATATATTTTTAGATAGAAAAAAGCTCACTTTAGCACCCTTAACTCTTGAGTTTGCTCACTTTTGCACCCCCAACTATTTTTTGCTCACTTTTGCACCCTAAACTTTTTAAATTGAGCAATTTCGCACCCTTCATCCGTTAAATGTCTAGTCAGCAGTTAGATGATGACATGGCACTATGATGTGGCTTTATTTATGCTGACTGGATATTTATTTAAAAAAAATAAAAAAAATATACCTTCCCTTCCCCTTCCCTCCCCCCTCTCTCCCTCTCTCCGCCTCACGAAAGAAAAACACAAATACACCCGCCCCTCCCTCCCATCTCTGTCCGTCCGCCGGGTCGGTTCGCCGGCCGCCGTCACCGCCGCCGGCCTCTCTCTCGCCGGCCGCCACATCCGGCGGTAGATTATTTTTTTTTCTCAAATTAGTAACGGTTTTTGTGACGGTTCTTTCGAAAAAACCGTTACTAATTGTTACAATTAGTAACGGTTTTTGTGAAAGAACCGTTACTAATTGTTATTTTAGTAACGGTTTTTTAAAAGAACCGTTACAAATTTAATTCTCGTAACGGTTCTTCCATAAAAACCGTTACTAAATTGGAAAAAAAAAAAAAAAAAAAAACTACCGCCCCTTCCCCTTCCCTTTCCTCCCCCTCTCTCTCCCTCTATGCCTCACGAAAGAAAAAAAGGAAAGGAAAAAACATAAACACACCCGCCCCTCCCTCCCATCTCTGTCCGTCCGCCGGTCGGTTCTCCGGCCGCCGTCACCGCCGCCGGCCTCTCTCTCGCGGCCGCCACCTGCGGCGGTAGATTATTATTTTTTTTTTCAAATTAGTAACGGTTCTTTCATAAAAATCGTTACTAAAAAAATAATCTACCGCCGATGTGGCGGCCGGCGAGAGAGAGGCCGGCGGCGGTGACGGCGGCCGGCGAACCGACCGGCGGACGGACAGAGATGGGAGGGAGGGGCGGGTGTATTTGTGTTTTTTTCTTTGTTTTTTTCTTTCTTCGTGAGGCGAGAGAGGGAGAGAGAGGGGGAGGGAAGGGGAAGGAAGGTATATTTTTTTTTTTTTTTTAAATAAATATCCAACAAGATAAATAAATAATATTTTTTGCCACATTATAGTGTCATGTCATCATCTAACTGCCGACTAGACATTTAACGGATGGAGGGTGCAAAATTGCTCAATTTAAAAAGTTTAGGGTGCAAAAGTGAGCAAAAAATAGTTGAGGGTGCAAAAGTGAGCAAACTCAAGAGATAAGGGTGCTAAAGTGAGCTTTTTTCTTTTAGATATTAGACTTTGATGTACGAGATACTAAAAACTTATTATTATAGAAATATCTTGATGCGAGAATATTTGTTTTTTATAGTTAATTACATAATTAGATGTCGTAATCTTATTTTATTGATTTTATATATGTAATCGTATATTTTAAGAATAAATATTCTTACGTTAGAACTATGCGATGCGGATACGTACAGAAAGTATCTGTGAAATATCCGGTATTATTTTGGAATAAAATATTATGATACATCACGTGACGTGTCCGATACGATATCCGATATGATACGGCTTGGATTTTTGAAGTATCTATGCAACATAGATGTCAATACATATCTTGTCAAATTGAACGAATTGATCCCTTTACGTACTTACCTTTTCACCAACTACCAGTCAGCAATTTTCTGTATACTATTAATAATTTTCATATGTTTATGTTATTTCTGAGCATGAAAAATGTTGGTTATATTTCTAAAAATTAACCAAATAAATAATCAAATAAATCACAAAATAATGATAAGAATGAGACAAGTCTAGATGCAACTGTGCGATCAAGTCACAACTGCCCTAAAGACAAATTGCCGTCCTCTAGTGCAGAATTCACGGTCTATCCGCCTCTAAGATTCTACATCACGAGTAAATCCTTTATCCGTTCCGGTCGAGTGGGCCTCATTTCAAAATGAAATGAATCCGTGCACTACAATCTCTTAAATCGAGATTTATTTTGTGTAATTGGAAGAAAATATTTTAGAGGAGGAGGAAGATGAAGTGGCGGGGCGGAGGCAGTGGGGTTTAGGGGGCCATGGCCCCCTCTACAAATCTGAAATTTTGTTTATACCCTTGCGTATTTTAACTTAGATCCTTATAGAATAACATTTTAGCCCCTTCTATGTAAAACATAATGAATAATAGAAAAAGCGAGGTTATATAAGTAAGATGCAAAAGTGAAAAAGAATATAAAAAGCTACTGACATTAATAGCATGTCTAGTATAATAGGCTAATAATACAAATTTTGATTTATTGTAGCCTAAAAGTAAACCAACATAATGTAATTTCATATAAACCATTCAAATTCTAGTAATATTTCTCATCTAAAATTGGTTACAAGGATTACATAAAACATTCTTCTTTTAATTATTTTCTAAATAAGTAAACAATATTTAAAATCATCTATAGTTTAAACATAATATTATATTACTTCAAAATTTTCAATTGTAATGCTATATTGTAATCATTTTTGTTTTAATTAGCGTATGTTTATTTTATTGAATTAAACTTAGCAACATATAACTGAAAATATGATTAAATATTAATTAACACTTGAATTATATTTTATTATATAATGTAAAATAATTGGATCAGATGTAAATGAATTTTCATTTAAAATAATTAATTACATAAAAAATTTAGATAAATACAAATGACCAATAATACAGCATTGTTTTAAAAAATTATGATGCGCTAATAGAACAATTTTTTTACTGGTTTTGATTTGATATTGGTCCGGTCCGGCCTCCCCTAAGATTATTTTCTCGGTTCCGCGGCGGATTGATGAATATTTTATTTCGAATTGAATATAAGATTATTTATTATACAATAAATTCGTATAAAATAAACATAATATAATTATGATTTTTTATTTTATCCAAAATAATTAAGAAAAATTATTTGCCTTTTTTTTTATCTTACTTGGAAATCCTTGGTTCCGCCGCCGTGGGGGATTTTCGGGTATATCCCTATTAAATCTCTAAATATCAAATATATCCCTCTTAAACACTAAATATCAAATATATCCCTCTTAAATTCAATTAGTATTAAATTTATCCCTTTAAGACTAAAACAATATCAAATATATCCTTCTTAAACTCAATTAGTATCAAATTTATCCCTTTAAGACTAAAATAATATCAAATATATCCCTGTTAAAGTAGAATCATATCAAATATACCCATATGGTTCATATGGTTGACTCTCCGTCCAACTAAGCATTATTTAAGATTATTATTTTTATTTAAATTAGTAAATATAAAATTTTATGACCAAAATACCCTTTATTATCCTAAAATCATCAGTACTCTTCTCTTGGGTAGCAATCTCCTCCATAACTCCTCTCTCCAGAGCAGCAATGTCCACTGGCCAAAACAAAACTTCCAGCGCCCTCGCACTGCCTACGACGCGGGCCTTCCCACGTCGACGGCCTTCCCTCGTGCCGCTTTGTCCTCGCCGGCAGCTTGACACTCGCCCAAATTAGCCTAAATCGAGCAATTCGCTGAGTCCATCTATCTCCGCCCAAATCAGCCTTAAATCGAATAAGGTTAGCTTTGATATTCTAATTTTCATATTAATTGAGTTTTTTTTAATGAGAATATGAATATGAAATTAGAAAACCGAGCAAGGTTAGCCCTAAATCAAGTTTTTTATGGCAGAATTGCAATTTTCATGCATCGCCCAAGCTCTGAGATGGAATTAGAAATCGAGAGAGAAGAATGCAGCAGACCTAGATGGGACAATTTGACTGAATCTCCTAATATTGAGTATGCCATTTTTTTCTTGTTAATTTATTTTTATACTTGTTCTAATTTAGGATTTTGAATTGTTATTGCGGTACAAGACTAATTTGGTATATTGGTACATATGTTAAATGATTTTGTACAAACAAAAATAAGTTGAGAGCTAATGAAATCTGTACCAAAGAATACTTAAATCTCTTCCAAATATTTGTACCTACAATATATTGGATTATAGGAATTGAAGGATTTCTGAAGTTTTCCAAGCTCAGTATGAATAAAAAAAGTCAGCTCTTTTTTTCAGTTTTTATTAAGTATTTCAATTGATTTGATTTTCATTCCGGTATCACGATTGTTAAAGATAAGATACATTGGACAAACAACTCTTGGAAGTGCAACTTTTTGGGTCTCTTTTTGGAAGCTAGAAGCTTGATACACTATAGCATATCCTCTTAATTTTTTTTTTGTTCTTTTAATCTCTATTTGTTTGGGTCTTTATTTATTTAAATCGTTGTTCTCTGTCTTTTGTTTTATGCTTGTTTGAACTTTATGTGGAGTGGAGATTTTGTTAAATTGGCGGGCCGAATTTCTATAATGAAATAATGTACCACTAATTCATCTTGTGATTCTGTGAATGAGCACTATTCATTTGTATTGTCTAGAAGTTTGTTGGCTGACATGAAGTACATTTATTTCTTAGTTATTTTGATTTTCTTTTCATGTTTTAATTTTTGAAACTATTAGATTGAGTTGGATCAATATTGAGCAGTTCAGTCAATTCATTTGATGTGAAGCAGCTTGAAACAATAGTAAGGATTTGATGAGCATTTTTCAAATAATTTTGTTTAAAACAAAGTACTGGATTTAAAAACATATAATGATACATAAGAAACTACTCTCTGTATAGACCATAATGCGCACTAAGAACACAATTCTAAAGAAAGATAAGGCAAGAAACCTTTTTCAGTACAAGCACAATACATTACATAAATACCAAATCTATCTACAACACAAATACTTGTCGGACATTCTTGATTGAACTTCCATTTCTTCTTCATCTTCTTCCTCTAAGATGTAGCTTTTGGATATGCAACTTTCTTCTAACAAACTGTCACTTTTGTCTTGTTCATTCAAAATTTCCATTTCTGTATGAGGGCTCTACTGTGATGATGGATGGAGCACCTCTTCATTTTCATCTGCAAAATTCATGTCATTTTTTTGATATATTAAAAGAAATATGTATAGTCATTATATAATTTTTTTGAAAAAAAAAATTCATTTGAGTTTTAGGCAGAAACAAGCACGTAATTGTCTTTTGACCATTATGGTTCCAGAAAAAAAGACAAAAAAGGAAATAACCCTAATTATTAATTAAAAAAAAAACATACTCATGAATATAATAAAACCAGATTAAAGATCGATAGAAAGAACAAATTTATATCGCTTCATAGTGACCCAAGCAGATACATGCCGGTATGCTTCTCACACAATCTGGTGAGAGCTCATTCAGCTGGTTGCAATAGAACCTCGAGTCGTAAGAAAGAAAAGATGAAAATTTCATTTTTATTTGTTGAAAATTAATTGAAATGTCAATCTCAAGGTACAGTGCTTGTACTTGAATAACAGGAAATAGAATTAAAGATTCAAATGCAGTAAAGTCAGTTGACCCTAATCCAATTGATCCTAAAACTGTCATATCTGACACTAATTTATCCAATAAACTGCTAATTAAGAGATGATTAGTCCAGTCGACCTTACAACGGCCATAATTAATACTAATTCAGCAATACCTTCAACAGTACAAGTGATCAGAGAGTCCCACTTGACTGGAAAAGGCTGGCGGAGGCAGACTCGCTGAGGCGTCACGGGATTGAAGGGAGTCGCTGAGGGAAATGAAAAAAGAGGCAGGCGACGACTCGTGAGAGATAGACATGGCGACTAATCGAGTTTTAGAGAGAGAGATGAACTGTTGAAGCGGCATGGCAACTTAGTTTTGATTCGGAAGAGATGAAGCGAGATGAGATGAGATTTGAAGGAGGGTAAAATGGTCTTTTGAGCATTTCTCCGTTAGATATAACACCTCAGTTAGTTTTGGATAATTTTGATACTAATTGAGCTTAAGAGGGATAAATTTGATATTTTTCTCTTTAGTAGGGATAAATTTGATATTTAGAGATTTAGTAGGGATATACTCGAAATTCTCCCTTTACGGGTATTTCATATATGCCAAAATAGACAAATTAGGTTTAATTGATATAAATAAGTAGATAAATATTTAACAATCATAGGGTTGACTCAAGTTACTAGTTAGTACTCAATGTTGGAGTCCAAAATTCCAAAAACCTTTCAATGTTGTTATTAATGCAATGGGTCCACGTACGAGTTAAAGACTCATCAGGTTATAAATCTAACCTCTTTATTTTATTTTTGTTTATTGTATTGAGCAGCCTTAAATGCATTTATGCAAATTTTTTAATATAAATTCATATGAAGAGGTAAATTTATCAAATTTCATATGTCAATGTGTATAGAAGATCACAAAGTAGTGAAATCATTTCAATTTGTAAGAGATAATAATTAACAAACTTCATATGTAATATTTATTTAATTATATGCTTCTTCTGAGATTAACATATTAACAGTTTGCAAAATGTTGCTCCTGTCATGTATTAGGTTGTCTCAGGAACTTTGATGGTCCACGCAAAATTAACGAAAATAGTCAACCCAATTTACATTTCCTTTTTTTTTTGTTTTGGATGACTGACATAATTAACTCATAAATAAAAACTTGCATGTCTAATGCAACAGATTTTCCTCGTAGAAACCGAATATGGTTCAATCGATTAAATTTCCACCTTATTAATATCATTAACTAATTTAATGGTCGGTTATATTTCTCATAAATGAAAGACAACAGTGCACAATTTAATGGTCATTTTTGGCTGTTACTATATGTGGCGTTTTAATAATGTTTTCTTTAGGCTGTAAATGCCGAAATTTTGTAGGTTTTGTACGCCAAAAATTAATAGGAAATAAATTGGTCCTTTAATCAAAACAAATGTGATTACATATTTATTTTTATCAGCCAATATAAAATGGAGATTTTTTTTTCTCATTAACAATTGAAAGATGAATAATATAACCTAAATTATGATTAAATTGTAAATTATGACAAATAAGCTTAGTCAATAGAATTGCAACAATACACGGCCAAATATATGAAAACATTGTATATTATATACATAGCTAGAGATGGCAAAGTCCATGAAATTAGGACTAATCAGATCAAACAAAATTTAAATATAAGGTAAGGGATGCTTAGAATGTGAACTTGAAGATAAGATTGTCGTCGTGATTTTAGAATGAGAATAAAATATTCAAACATGAATTCCAAATCCGCAAATCATATCAGTTCAAGAGATAAGATTGTCGTGATTATAGATCAATTAAAATGGCAAAATCAATTAAATCAAATTGAAAATACTGATTTAGACTTTGCAAATCTGATGTTTAATGCAAATTGCAAAACAAACTTTATAATAACTTGTGCAACTAAGAGCCTCACTTAGTTATTTCATTATTTTTCTTTAACCATAAAAATTGATTTATCTTCGTTCAAAAGAAGAAATCAAATGACTAGTTAAATTTTTGTCAGATGACAATTTGTAGGTCATGTAAGAATCAATTAAGTGGAGAAAATGAGCTATTGCACATACGTGAACATTTAACTGTAAGAATCAAACCACCAATTAAAGGGGTATAGATAAAGTTTGTATCAAGATACATATAGAAGATTAGGATCCATTTCTTTTCTTATGTTATTTTGTTCAAACATAAAATAATATGTGAAAGAAAGGTACAATCCAAGCGTTACCGATGGCTAGTGATATCGACGAGAAAATATTTTTACTTGTTCCAGGAAAAATAATTTAAAATGACAAATTTTTCCCTAATTAATTATTATATGTATTATGGAAAGAATCTCATTAAATATCTTTGAAATAAATTGAAAAAATTGAATCCCCTAATGAATTAGATGTATATTCTAGTCCAAAATAGGTAAGAAATCCACTATAGACATTCAAAATAAAAATATCAAAATTAAATATTTACGTTTTAAAGTGCATGAATATCATATAAACAACTAACTTAAATTTAATAAAAAAATATTTTCCTTAACATTGTATTAATATATATATATATATATATATGCAATTCAACTAACAATTATATTTATTTTTTGGTATTACGAATAACACAATTTTTAATATTGTTTCTTCTCAATTTTATTATTTGAATCTTTTATTTTGAATTATATGTACTATGTACCATGAATGGAACCATGAAATTTTTTTCTTTTGGAAATAAAAAAAAAGTAATCCTCATATTATTCATCAGATAATGTACAATATATTGCATCGATTTTAATTCCACTAATGAAATCAGGTGGTCTTCCGAATATTAATTGCACAAATTTAATTTGATGAGTTTAGATTTGTTTTCCAAAATGTAATAAGACATACAGTTACAATTATTTCCATAATATATATGATAGTCAATTTAGAGGTAAAATTGTCATTTTAAATCAATTTTTTCTTTAAAAAGTAAACTTATTTTCTGTCGATATCATCTCCCCGTTACCAATAGTCAAATGAGTCTCAATATGATTAACATTTAAATTTTTCTTTTTAATTTGCCTCTTTAATTACACCATTTGCCACGTTTGGAGTATGTTATGGTTACTAAATCTTGGGGTTATATTACCCATAATTATGATGGTCATTAATTAGATATTTCTTTTCATACTCACGAGGCTGAACGTTACTTGAAATGACTAGTATAATTTTCATAAATCATATTCATGACTTGTTAAAATATGAGTTAATAAACAACTGTTGCTGACTATCTGGTAACAAAACCATGTCGAAAATAACATTTTTCCTAACACAGTCACAAATAATATCGTAACAGTTTGTGGCATATTTGGATAAATCTGGGATAAGGCAAATGTTTATCAACATAATGAATGGAAATATGAAGATTTATAGTAAGCCAAATGTTTATCAACAAATTTATTGAATAAAATTGGATTAATCTAAACTTGCATCCTCCTGTTATTATTTATTCTTAAATCAGATCAACATATATAACAAATTAGGCTTAACAAACATGCCTAAATTATATGCTAATTTCTAACAAATGAAGGTACGATTCAATGTGTCTTTAAAATGTTTGTTATATTTCTAAAAATTAACCAAATAAATAATCAAATAAATCATAAAATAATAATAAGAATGAGACAAGGCTAGATGTAGCCGTGCGATCGAGTCCCGACTCGCTCTAAAGACAGAGTGACGTCATATAGTACGGGATTCGTCATCTATCCACCTCTAAAGTTATACACCACAAGAAAGTCTTGTATCCACTCCGGAAGTATAGTTGCGGAGCGAACCTTCGTTTCAAAAAGAAATGAAGCTATACACCATAATCTCTCAAACCAAATTTATTTTGTGTAATTTTAAGAAAATATTTTAGAGGAGGAAGAAGAAGAAATGTTGTATTGTATTTGTTGTTTTACTCGAAATGAGGGAAACTCCTTTTATAATGAGTGAGAGGAGAAGACTATTAATTAAAATACAACAATAAGTTTTAAATTTTAATTATATTATTTATATAATAAATAATATTCAGCATTATATATGCAAGTGATTCTTTCTTTTTCCTCATTGACTTTCAAGTACTGATCAGCTTTTTCTCCGTTTACACTAATTTTCAAGCACTACTCCTAATTGTCCATTATGGTATTAGAAAAGTTCTATATGGGATCTGAAAATATTTTCCTCACATTAACTTAGGAAATAATACACATTACATTTATGAATCAAAAGGAAATGAAAAACTAAAAAGTCAAAAAAAGGTGTATTATTAACAATACTCCTTTCAATATATACTTATAAAATTTAAATTATAACAAACAGGACATCATCAAATGTGTAATGGATAAAAGTTTCATAAATATTACAAATATGTACAAAAAATTCATTTGAAAGTTGTGATTTCACCTCATTAGCTTCTTTCTAAAGGGCCCTTTGTTGAACTACCTCTCTTCTTCTTTGCTCAAAAATATCCGTAACTAAATGAGTAATTAATTATGAATATTCAGATTGTTTGTGCACATTAACTAATATAATCAAGTGGCAAAACAATAGTTTTGCAAAAAAAGGATTACCAGGTGATGTGATGTTTTCCAATATTTTATTGATTTTATTGAAAGGAGCATGTAGAGTAATAAGAACTTAAAGTCACTAAGAAGTTGCCCAATTTAACTTCAGTAATAACGGATTACTGTCAGAAGAAAATAAGTAAAATATCATGTTGAGTGCTAGGCAATTCATCGAGCAGTTATTGCTTTGGCCTTTAGCACCAAGAATTTTTACATCATCGAAATTACCTTTCGTAGATTCAAATTCAGAAAGCTTCTCCCAATTTTGGAATCATTTCCTGATCAAGCATGAGAGTTGGGAGGTTAGTAATTAACAACTTTTGAATAAAAAGAAATGAAATTGCATTTTAACTTGAAAGGTTTTGGATACCAAAGCACGGAGCCGTGGCAGCCGACAATATCTCTCTGTTTGATCTGAAATTAAGATACAACATAAAATGAAATCATAATTGTGCAACAAAATCAGCCCCTTTGGAAAAGGACAAAAAATGAGAAACAAAATCAAAGAAAAAACTTATAAAAATCAAAATTAATTCACAACAACGACTTACATATTTGAGGCCTTCTTCTTTTAAAAAAAAATAGAGAAAAAGAGATAGAGACCAGCGAGTGAGAGGGAAAGAGAGAGGGAGCGAGAGAAGGAGGGGAGAATCAGCGAAGTGAGGAGGAGGCGTGGACAGATGCACTTGTTCCATTGTTAAAAGTGAGTATGAATTTTTAATTTAAAGGTGGAGATTAAATCTGATTTGTATGAAACTTTAATCCAATGGATACGAGTAAATGGATGCCGTGGATAACTCTGGTGGTAGGGGCCGTCAGGATTAAAAATACGTTATATAACACTAGTTAGTTCAGTATTAGTCTCAATGTAATTTATGAGAAAACGAGTCATTTTTGGAATTCCCAAAATTAAAAATATATTTATTTTATCCTAATTCAAATATTCAATGTGTACGTGCTATTGAACTATGAGTTAATTCTTAAGTTTAACGGGTTGACAATTAATTCTCAAGTTTATAAGGTTTTATTTGCAAAATTCCAAGATTTAAATTCTAATTCAAGTTTTTATCCAAAATTTCAGCACGACATACTCTGGAAATTTAGCGCAAAACTAGACCAAACGAACTTCAAATTCAGCAAATGATATCTTTGGAAACTAGAAAGAGAAATATTTATTGTGGTACTTTACTGATATTAGGGTTTTGTTCAATTATTTTGAGAAATGTGCAGTTTATTCCAGAACTTTATCAGCTTTACATTTTCATAATCAGTTTAATTCAAAAAATTCTAGAAAAATAACCACAACTTCAAAAATCACCAAATATGTACAGTAATGCAATCACACATTCAAGAAACTTCTGTTCAAATTTCATAAGATTATGTTGAAATGATTTGGAGAAATAATTAAAATTCAGACAACATTTCAAATTTTCTAGCAGACAGACCAATAGATGAAAATGGTGTGATATATCAAGATTTAACAGTGAGATTTAAGATCAGGACTCAAATTTGGATTCCACACTTAAAAATACTTCAAACAAGTCCATTTTGGATCTTTGATTTTCAGATTTTATAAGCTGTATCACAGGTTAAACAAGAGCAGGAGAAAAACAGTCATTGCAAGAAATTCAGAAAATTAGATTTGTTTTCCAAAATTCATGTTTTACAAAATACTACACCAAATGGGGAAATTTTATATTGATTGTGATCTGAAAATTCTAAAGTTTAACAAAAACAAATATCAATTTAAATTTTTATGGACTAATTGAAACTCAAATTGACAAGAAAAGACTGATTGGCCAGTTAATTCTGCAGAATATCGGTGACTCGAACAAACAAGACTTTTAAATTAATAAAAATAGCGAATTAAAGGTAATTTGTGAATCAACGTAATCATTAACCACATAATACACAATTTAACTGGTTTAGATGCTAAGCTTGAGCAAACTAAGCTAAGAATTTACTCAATTTATGGACTGAACTCAAGAACAAAAGCTGTTATGGTAATGGGAAGAATATTGAGATATTTAAATCAATTGAGAGACTACATTGTAGGAATTGGGATATAATTACAATATTTTTATGTCTCTTTATATAGTAGAGAGTCATGACTAATTACCAAAATAAGTTGTCTAAATTAAAGATACAAATACCTAATATACAATGCAAGAATGAAAATAATTCACCTCCTTCCATTGCATAAATATACCTTAAATATGTATTTCCATAGCATAAATATTTCCTAAACAATAATATCAAAAAGAAAATAGATTATTGAGAGATTTAGAGCCATATATAACAGTCTCCACCTTGACTCGAAATCTCACACTTGATACACAGTCGTAATAACGACATATCCAATTCGAGCTCCTCCTCAATATCAGTTATCTACTTTGCCGCCTTACCTGAGGCTACCGCCTCTTTGCAAATTGAGAACTCGCCAAATACGGATTCATTGGCCATTGCCAAATAACACACAAAATTGAAGTATCCATGCCTCATAGAAGGTCCAACCCGATCCCTTACAAAAGTACATTCCTGACTTTCCTTAACCGATGCATCATCAGAATCATAATGCTCAAACTCCATCTTCTTCATGATCATCTCGTCATCCTTAATAGCCGGATCAGATAATTGCCCTCTTGTCCGTAACATAATCGGCTCAAAAGTCGCGTCTCTCAAAATAAGGTGTCCTAGTATTGGACACCGCAAACAACACGCCTTCATACCTAAAGCGTATCCAAGAAGAATATATTTCTTCACCTCATACTCGAGTATCCATTTAACGACTTGTGCATAAACGGGATATCTAAATACCTGCAATGTCGAGTAATTCATCTGTTTACCGACCAAACATTTGCTAGTGCCTTTCACCAAATTATTGTATTCGTAGAACGGTTGACCAACTATCAAGTGGTATTAGTAGCTTCTACCCAGAATTTCGTGCCTGAGCCCCCCCCAAAAATATGCACCATGTCTTCTCGAATAGTTTCCGATCAGCCACCATTATGTTATCGAGAGCGAACAACCATGCAATGCTGAACAATCCTTATAAAATGATCACAAATTTGTCCCCACAAATCCAAATATATATCGTTCAAAATTCCTTTCATGCGATGAACGGTTGTAATAAAGCTGAGTCTCCTCCGTTTGTCATAAATGGAATCTTCACAAAATTCATGTTTTCTGGTATTCTTGCCACATAGTAGATCTCTCGTGCTCAAAACTATCACCCTGTATCCAAATGTAAAACTGACCTTCTAACTGAGGCAAAGAAGGAGACGACGAACGAGCCTAAAACTGTGCCAACTTCCCGAAATAACTTTTCGGTAGTATTTTGGACTTCCAGAATATATAACACACCAGTATTCTTGCCTTCATCAATGTAAGAGCCCATCTAGATACTTGAGGACTCCACCTTCACATCGGAACTTGCAACCGATATCTCCGAGAACGCCTAATGAGATCAAATGGACAACCCGGTCTTGCATCTTGATCAAATGGATAACCTCTTCTTGCATCTTGATCAAATGGACAACCCCGTCCTGCATCTTGATCTCAAGCGTGCCAACACCGCAACACAACATAGATGATCGTCTCCCAAAAGAACATCTCCACTAGACACCTCATATGTGATGAACCACTCTCTATTCGGGATCATCTGATTTGAATTACCTGAACCCACCCAATTCTTCTCAAATCTCTCCTTCTCATTTGCCACGAAAAGTACCTCAATCTTACCGGATTTAGCCTCGTAAGTTTCTTCCGATAGAACACTGTTATCCGTCTCCTGCTTCTTTTTGAGATTGTAACAGTCGGCCTTAATGTGTCATGTCTTCTTGCAATAGTTTCTCATCAAGTTCTTGTACTTGAATTGCGAATGAGTCTTCTCTAAACTTGAATTTCTCTTCTTACGTCTCCATCCCTCCACAAACAACTCAACTTCTTGATGATTACTCTTGGCTATTGACAAGACATAGTCAATGCCAGACTTGACTAATAAGTTACTCTTGACATCATTAATTGTAAGTGATTCCCTGGTATGAAGCATATGTAGCGTGCACAAGAACACCACGATTTTATCCTCTTCTTCCACCTTATTATCGATTGTCTCCACATTATTAAAGAAACTGATATTTCCCAAAATATGGACCTTAACGAACATACATTCTACCATTTTCAAAGAGTGGAATCGCCGCTTCAAACATAACCGGTTGATAACTAATTTCTCCATGTAGATGCCTTCTAACTTCTTCCATGAGCCAACTAATATAGTCTCCATGAAAAAAATTTCAAGAGTCGAGTTGCTTAAATAAAACTGAATTGTCAAAATGACTCTATCATCCATCATCTCCCTAACATCGCCCTTCATCTCCTTCGGTCGTTCGGAGATGGCAACCTTCACGCCTAAATTGGACAATAAAGTCTTCATCCGCACTTGGCAAAGTACGAAACTCGCTGTGCCATCATACTTCTAACTATCAAATTTTGTCGACATAACTGCATTTGAAATCACGATGATACAAAAAGGTATACTTTACTTGCAGAAGCACAAAAATTATCATAACATAGCTCTGGTACCAATTTGTTAGGGTAATGGAGAGAATATTGATGTATAGTAAGAAAACTCATGAGAGAAATAACTAGAGAAGAAAAGAGAAATCGTATAATCAATTGAAAGACTGCATTGTAAGAATTGGGATATAATTACAATACCTCTATGCCTCATTATATTAGTAGAGAGCCATGACTAATTACCAAAATAAATTGCCTAAATTAAAGATACAATTACGTAATATATAATGCAAGAATGGAAACAATCAACCTCCTTCCATTGCATAAATATTCCCTAAATATTTATTTCCATAACATAACTATTTCATAAACAACAATACCAAAAAAGAAATAGATTATTGAGAGATTTAAAATCATACATAACAAAAGCTAAAACAGTCATTTCAAGTTTATATCACAAAAATTCAATTCAAAACCTAATTTAAACACAAGGGAACCTCAGCCAAGTATTCTAGTGATTATTAACAAGTCAAGAATACAATAGGTTTTAGTACTTAATTTCAATCAAAAATCCTCAACGAAGCAATTTTCAATCGAAACACAACACAGTGAGGTATTAAGACTAAACAGCCCAAATCAATCAAAGTTTAAACATGAAATTTCATGCCACAAATACCAATCTCTACTTAATATTACTCAAACATAATCAAGAAAAACAAGACTCGACTCATTTTATTCAAGTTTTATACACAAAAAATCAAATCTGGATTGAACGGCACAAAACAGCGAAAAACAAAGAAAAGAAAGGAAAATAGGGCAAACCAAAGTGAGGAACTCAAGCTAGAGTCGCTCTAGTTCACTCCTGGAGCTTGCCTTCATCCCCACTCAAGCTAGAGTGAGTATTCTTCGTCACAACTCGAAATAGTCTAACTTTGTCTAGCAGAGTCTTTTTTGGTCATTTTTCTACTAAATTAAGTCAAATTAAAGCTCAAAAATGGAGGTGGAAGGTTGGGACAGATGGTATTTACAAAGGATTAGTTGTGGAGTGAGTTTTGGTGGCTGGTTGTAAGGTTTATGGACTGTTTTTATAGAGATGATCAAGTGGAGGCTGATTTTGCGTTTGGACTTGGTTAATGACAGAGCTTTATAGTGACCGGAGGGGCCATGGCATCCCCAAGATTTTTGATCCAGTAGTATAGTATACAAAATTCCAAAAACTATTACTTTATGTGTATTGGCTCCTCCAAAATTCTATACAAGACTATTCATTGGCGGAAAAAAAATTCTGGCCCCGCCAATATACTGAGTCAAGCTTCATCACTGGACTTGGTTCATAGAAATAGGGATGATCCGAGTTATGTTGTGAGTACTATGTGGTTTAAATTTCATGATTTTTGGTTGAAATTTGGTCATGTTTCAATCAAGTTTTTCTCTCTGTTTTCTATTTTTCATCTCAGCGACAACATGAATCTTTCAGTTCTAATAATGGCTAGAGACAAGTTACTATGTGTTTGTATCTTTACTGGAGGGTCCAATTCAAGTAGTGTTTGAAACGTTTTGCTTTGAGACGGAAGAAACAGAGAGATCTGTTGAGACAAAGCTGGAAAATTTTATCGAGCCGTTGAGTCTTGCAGATTTGGTCTTGCGAGTGGTCCTACTTCAATATCAGACCCAGTCCGATAACAAGCCCAATGAAACATTGGGATAGGGCATCCATTGGGCCTAGGCAGCCATGAATCATATATATTATTAATAACTTATAAAGCTTAACATAGCCATGAATCATATATATTATTTGTTACACCCCGATCCAAATAAATGACTAAAATATAACAACTGCCAAAAAGACAATTAAACAAGCATCCACATAATCTCTAAATTACAATTATTAAACTTAACAACATCCTAAAATCCTAAAATTGAGACTATAAAGTTCTCATTTATTTAAAGTAATTATTAAACTAAATTTAATTTGCTTAAGACGCTACTCCACCCGAAATTTCCAAGCTAAAGATAAAAACCTAGGCACAACATAAAAGTAAGGGTGAGTACTGACTCAGTAAGGTAAGAAAAGAGGCCCAGCCGCATACACAAAAATATGGTGTATATAAATATAGTTTATATATAAAAAAAATAAAGTAACGAAGAGTCGATTGCATAATTTATAATAGTAATGATATAGTAGTTATAAGAATTGTTTTCACTTCGGGATATTAACTCATTTCACTTTCCACACACAACACACACTAGATCATGCTCCGTGGCATCGAGTACGCGCACAGATACAAGTCTTTCCGAGCTCGTTATTGGGTGATCAGCGGCCCTAGTTTCGCTCTACTAAGTACGGCTTTTCACCTAGGTGAATCAACGTCCCTGGTTTTGATCTACCAAGTACG
Organism: Juncus inflexus; assembly: GCA_024447665.1. Lineage (NCBI taxonomy): Eukaryota > Viridiplantae > Streptophyta > Magnoliopsida > Poales > Juncaceae > Juncus > Juncus inflexus. Next base: position 4,673,435 of record JAJHPC010000021.1, read on the forward strand.
GCTGTATTACCTCTGCTTTTTCACACATCTCACTATACCCCGTATCTTAAAATATCTTAAAATATTATCTTTAATTTCTTTTATTACTAAAATATTAATTTGAGCCATGTAAGCTCTATTTCATAAATAAAAGTTATATATTAAATATTCGGTATTATCATTATAAATACTTATAATATGAATACTATTTATACGGAAGAACAAATACAAACAAAAGGAAAAGCATATGCGGGCAAAACCTTACCCGAATAGATGCAACAACTAGCAACTCTCACGCGAAATCTCCGGCTCCCACAAACTCTGGAGCTTCCTTCGCAACTCTTTCAACTTCTTGGTCTTCTTCTAATACGAAGTCCTTCTCACGCGAATCTAATTATTTAATTAATACTAATTACTATTCGATCTCGAAATTCGTACCGACTTAAATCTGATTACTCCCGAAAAATATTTTCTGGACCTTAAATGCAGAAACTAACCTTACCAATGATCCCGGAATGCCCAAAAACCTACAGATCGACTATTTATTTGTGAAAATTGGAGTTATGATTAGAAAGATATAATTAAAACAAATTTCCTTAATAAATCGGATTTGGAATTCTAGCTTTTAAAAGTACACGAAATTCCAGATTTTCTCAAAACAGTATTTTCAAATCCCAGTTCTATGAATTCCAGATTCTCTTAAGAACAGTATTTCCAAAAATCCAGACTCTTGAATCTGTCCGAAAATCCAGAACCCAGTTCCAGTTCGAAAATACCCCATTTTCAGATTTAATAAAATCAGATATTTTGTAATATTATTTACTCATAATATAAATTATAGGAAAATATTAATATTATATTATCATATTCCACAATCATTTTACTTAAAAATTATAACATTTATTTAGTTATACCCTATACCAACGATTATCGATATTTAGAATATAGCCCACATGATATAATAAAATAACATCAAAATTCTCTTTTCCAACATATTTGACCGTTTAATATAAAATATTTATCCTTCCCCAATTTAGTTTTGAAAAATATAATTATATTAATTAAACAACGAGATCCATAACCACAAAAATATTTATTTTATTTATATACACATGCAACATGACCTAATAATACAAATTAACACTAACTACTAATTAACTAAATAAGAAATTGCAAACTCACGGAATTCCGAAGATTGCGAGAGAATAAAATTGGGGTTGAAGTCTCGTATAAACCCGGTGTTCACGAGCCGAAATTGTCTTCTACCTTCGGTTTACGTGGACCGGATTCACGGAAGCAAAAAAAAAAAAAATGAGAAACCGCGTGCTACAGTGCCGGCGCGTGCTACGGAAAAAGAAGCTCCACTCGGCTCTCCAATTCCTCACCAATGGGCCCGTCCGGTTCGCAACGCGAAATGGAGAAGAGAAGGAAAGGCGGGGAGAAGGAGAGGGAAGAAATGGAAATGGAGAGGAGGAGGGGTGTTGGGGTGTGACAGGGAAAAATGAGAGAGAGAGAGAGAGAGAGAGAGAGACGCTTCGTGGGTCGGATTAATCGGGAGAAAAAGACAGGGGAAGGAAGGAAATGGATCCCGTTTTGCTTCAATAGAGGGTATTTGAACCAAAATGGAAGGAAAAATACACCGTATCTTCTGATTAAATGCAAATTATTCTCATTAAAGACCATAATTACCCACTAACCGCAAATCCGAAAATTCAGCCTTCCCCATAAGATTCTCCGAACTTACAAAAGAAGAAACCGAACAGCCACGTCTTCGCTGCCGAAATTGCACTTTAGACCCTCCAACTTAAAATAATCACATCTTTCACCATACACCTCATAATTTGATGATTCAAATTTCTAAATTCTTTAATTAATGTGGAATTTATTGAACTAAAATTTATTATTTCTAAACATACCAAAATATTTTTAAAATTATGAAAATACCCCTACTATCATAATAAAAATTAAATTTAAAATTTCTTTATTATAACATTATTAATAACTTATAAAGCTTAACATTTTTCTTTTAAGTTAATGAGACACCGTGGCCTTTTCATTCTAACCATTAGATAATGATTGTAAGGCTGAGATCTTGTCATTTTCTCCTGGATTTGTTCTTTCCGCCCTATTTTAGCGAAGCGATGCATTTTTCACATCCCTCCCTCCCTTTCTCTTTGTTCCTCTCTGTTTAAAAAAAAAAAAAAAAAACTTACTCTAACTCCGTCACCTCTATGTCCGTCTTCTTCCCTGCGTGCAGGGCCGGCCCGTGGGGCATCCATTTTCTAAAGGGCAACAATTTTGGAAAACTTATTTATATAATATACATCCTCACAAATCATATACTTGTTCCAGCCCAGCAGTAAGTGCGTTTTGACTTGGAATGGGCTTATCTCATGTGCAATGTTATTTTATTTTTTTCTTTTATGTTCTTCTTCCAACCATGCAACATCTATTAAGCCTTATTACTTATTATATAAGAAAATTAAAGAATTAGAATAGGAGGTATCAGTACACCTTACCAGAATAGTTCTTCCCAAAGTGTTGTTTAAAATTTTTTGCTAATTAAAATGTATCGTAAACATATATTTGTATTGACTATTAAGACAACAACATATTACATATAGTTTATATATCTAAGACTGTGAAGTATGAACTAAACAAGGTAATTTTCTAAACTAAAAAATTTAAGCAAAATAGAAGAACTGAAGAATTCTCCATGTCAAAAGTAAATGATCCAGTAGAAAGAACAAACTAAGCAATCATGTTGTATAAAATCTAAGAACAAAAAGTTACAATAATGTATTGCAATGCATTTTCATACTTTACATAGCATTCAACATTTAAACATAGTTATCTTCAAAAACATTTAAACATAGTAACTAGGTTTTTTATCCAACAAGTATATATTTCATCACATGCGAAATTGCTGGAGATTTTCTGTCAAATTATTTTTTGCATTTTTTTTTGTCTTCGTACAAAAAAGTCTAAGAATTAATAGTTACAATCATGTTGTATAAAATCCAAGACGAAATATTTACAATAATGTACATCAATGTATTTCCAATTCATTTATATGGCATTCAATATTTAACATAGTAATTAAGTTTTTTTTATCCAACAAGTAAATATTCATCCCTTCGAAAAAAGTAAATTTTCATCACATACGAAATTGCTGGAGGTTTTTTTCTAGACATATTAATTTTTTGACATTTAATTCGTCTTTGCTTGCTCGTACAAAAAAATTACATTCTTTTTTTGTTCTACTTTTTGTTGTGAGGGCAACATAGCAAATTAATTATATATCCTAATCCTAGCAGGCTGCTCTCACGAGATTGAACCACGTCACCCATTTTAATTTAGACCGTTCGATTAAAATCCAAAGGAGTATGTGCTCCCCTATGTGCTCTCCTTCTTAATCTCTCTCAAAAACAATCTGCCTTAACTCAAAAAGTTTCCGCCTAACACCTCTTTTTTCTACCCCCTTCTCTCTCAGTTCAATTGATATATTAACCACGAGATTCATCTCTCGCCTTAGCGAACCGTGTTCTAGTTCGGATGTAAGGTCGTTCGCCCACCAGTTCGCCGGAAGTGGCGGAGGGGCCTAGCAAACGAGACCTCAGAAAAAGACCACCATAATCGGCAAAAAGGGGGCATAATCAACGAAAGTACGATAAAAATAGTTATTTAAACAGCATAAATGTATGAAATTAATTGCGATTTGCTTCCTGGTCCCATTACCTCCTTCCTCTATCAAAATCTAAGACGAGTAATTTTTCTCATACACTTTTTCCCTCTTTGACTTATTTCATTTGCTCTAACATGCTATTCCTCTGATTGACCTCAATCCCACACTTCCCTTTTGTGTTGTGGCTGTGTCAATGCACCTGTCAGAGGTAGGGTTACTATTCAATTTGGCACAATTTTTTTCTTAAATAAAGAACTTCACATTTTCTATATAAACAAAACTATCAAAAAAGAAGAAAAGAAAAAAAAACAAAACTATCAATCTGTGCTATTTTTTTATCTATTTTTGCAGCCTAAAATTCGTTTTGAGTCTAATTTCTCAAGTTATAAGGATAAATCCTTAAGCACATATTTGCTTCTAAGCGCAATGCTCTGATTTGGTACTGTTATTGTAGATATTTGTCCATGCTTTTTTATTTAATTTCACTTATTGTCTTAATAAATCAAATTATGTACTAATTTTGATATTGGTACATTCTGAGATGCATAAAATTTTATTTAAAGGGGTGTTTAATTTTGACAGAAGAATCAAGGAAACAATGATTATGGTATTCAGCCAAGGATACGATTAATTACAACATGAGGCTCTTTGAAGTTTGAAGGAATTGGCATGGGATGATGATTGTAAAATATGAAGATACTGGTACAGTACCAATACCCAGTCTAAATTGTACCAACTACAATTCATCCAAGCCAAAGAGAAGATACAAACACAAATCAAAACTAGAGAAATTGAAATTACAAATGGATGGTCACATAATTAGGTAAAATCAAATAAAATTTGATTAGTATTTGTTCGAAAATCATACAAAATTAATCAATAAATACATTAATTATTATATATATCGGTGGGCAAATTAGAAATTCACCTGAGTTGTTATGCGAGACACGCCAATAATCTCACGCGCAAGTTCTACAACACTGATAACACAGTCCATAGGCGAATGGTGCGCCGATCCTTTCGATAGAATTACTTGTGTCATACATGCATCCAAATGAGGACTGGTATTTTAGAATTTTTAGACGAAGGAGAGTTTGGACTCGGTCTACTGGCATCTCAGTTAGACCAAAGGGCAAACTATCTGAAAGGTCACATATATGAATGTGTTTTGTGGCAGGCAGAATAGGCTGTCTGTCAAGATCAACACTGCATTTGGTATTTATGGACGAAATGCTTGAGATTTGTATGACGGCATACTGAGGCAGATATCCCTCGCCGTGTGGTAAGATTCTCATATTTGAAGCTCGAATAAAATTGACTCATTGAGTTTCAGTAACAATACCCTATCAGAAAGATAACATTTAGAGCAATTGCAAATGTATTAACCAATCCATGTTTTATTTTGAGAAATGCAATTTGCAATGTAAAATCAACATTTATAAATGGAACATACTCCCATGATTTGATTCAGCCTGCGTTCTACACCTAACGTTCTAAAATCAACAAGCCTGCCTCAATTAAGCCTAAAGGTGGAATGATGTTATAGTTTATTTGTGACGTTATGTGCAAATTGCATACCCTTGAACCGATATGCCGGTAAAACGATATAATATTATATGTTAAAACAAAACATATTATTTTGATTGTGTTGATTTTACATTGCAAATTGCAGTTCTCAAATAAAACATGGTTTGGTTAATACATTTAACCTGCATACTGGACAATATAACAAGCACGAGAGGCATTTCACTTCACAAAATTAACATGACACTAGTAGGTGTGTAATAACATACTCTGCGCAATGTAACAATATGCCTATAAATTTAGAGGATTCAGTAATCTAAATCTAAGCATTTTGCTCTTATTTGAGATTTAGATAAAAATGATAGCAAATTGGATTCAAACTCATCAGGAGATATGGCCCTCGGAATAGATAAATGTAAGGACTTTGTGCTAAATCGTGATTGGTGTATTCCATAACTACAATTAGAATGTAAAATCTGATGTTTAAGCATCAATTGATATGTAATTTGATTTATTGATCAATACAATTGCTTGATATTTTGGTATGTTAACTTTGGCTTAAGAAAAATCGTATATTTCCTGTATAAAGAGCGTTTCGGGCTAGAGCAACCGAATTGTCGGGGCCGCCCCTGCTTGCGTGCTCTCTCTCTTTATCTTGGACGGCCGCCGTCTTCTCTCTCACTCTTCGTTTTGGCCGGTCACCTGACCGCCGGCCAGCCGCTCGCCCTTCTCTCTGCCTCGGCTTCCGCCTTCTCTTGCCTGATATAAATGCTACACGTATTGAAAAGCTTCTGTCAAAGATAGGTTTGTTTTAGATCTAAACCCTAAATTTTTTGTAGGGCTAGAGTTCGAATCGGATGTTGTTTTTTTCTAGCTGCCATGATTCTTCTGTTTCTATTTTTTTTCAATTTTATCACTCAGAATTTTGATCAATTTGATCAGTTTTAATCCCTCAATTTTCAGTTTTCAATGGTTGTTTCTGTTTGTTACAGATTTGATCAACTTAACAAAAACTTATGTTGTTTGTTTGACTTTTAGTCATGAAATTAAGTTCTGAGCACCCAATTAGATTTTTAATCACTTAATAGTTATATACTTTGATAGTTGTCTTTATTTTTGCCTCTTAAATTAACATTAATTGTCAGTTCATTCTTCATCATTGCGTAAATCTTATTGTATCTTTGCTCTCAATAGCTAGGGTTAAGAGGTTTAATGAGAGTGTGATGACTGGGCTTAAATCAGCTGCCGTAGATTACAATCGGGATTTCAAGGTCTATAGGTGATTGAGGGGGTTTTCTGAAAATTTCCTTCAGATTTAAAGTTTGGAACTTGCAATTTCTTTGTAGGAACTGCAATTGATTGCCGAAATGCATGCAAGCGCAATGTTTGAGACAGCTAAATCAATCGAGAAATCTATATCAAATCCAGTATGTTTTAAAATTATAAAATTGTAACAATAATTTATTTACCGTAAAATTAATTGTTATGTTTGTGGTAAAATTAATTGTTTTGTTTGTGCTGCCGAGCACTGTGCAGTTAGAGTTTCTTCTACTGGAAACTCCAGTTGGTGACTCAACTAGAGAGGGTGGATGTTTGAACAATGGACTGATTGAAGTTTAAAGTTCGCGATTCAAATGCTTAAAATAAGACTCTACTAGGGATAACTCTCGCTCCGCTTCGGGATGCTTGTAATAAAGATAAATTGATATATTTAAAAAAAATGATGTAACCCTCGCTCCACTTCAGGGATATATTTTTCTAATAAAAATAAATTGATATTTGTAAAGCAAAAAAAAAATGATATTAATTTTTTTGAATGAAGACATTTTTGAAATAAAATAAAATTGATATTTTTAAAGCAAAAAAAAGGGTACAAATTCTTTCACTACTTCGGGGATGTATCTTTCTAATAAAGATAAATTGATATTTTTACAGCAAAAAAATTTATATTAAATTTTTTGAAGGGATAATATGAAATATTTTCAAAAAAATGAAGACAATATAATTAATATTTTTTTTGTGAGGTACAATTTGGAGCAACAAAATAAATCTCTTATATAATTGGAAATAACTTGGATCTACCTAACAAATCTAACTACAAAAGAAAATCCTCAACTTTATAAAAAATAGCAATTGTGTCACTCACTTTTAACGCAGAATAGTTGATGGCATGTATGGTAATAAAACTAAAGTTTGAGGGTACTATTTAAAAGAAAATTGATGCCACAATAAATCCGTAAAATAAATTATTATGTAGCGAATTGTGTATTGGGTATTATGTTTATTTGGAAATAACCCGCTATATATTTGGAAGTATAAAACTTGATACAGAAGATCCCACAAAATGACACGTGTCACTTGGAGAAAGAAAGTTCATTTTCAACCATTGGATTTGCTTGGATTGAATAGTTGTGATTTGAGAGCCTCATATTTTGACACGTGGCAAAAAGATGACAAAATAGCGAATTGTGTATTGAATATTATGTTTATTTGAAAATGACCCGTTATATATTTGGAAGTATACTACTTGGCACAAAAGATCCCATGAAGCCTCATATTTTGACATTTGTCAAAAAGATGACCAATTTTTACATATAGTAGTATAATTTGAGATCCATGAAATGGCTCGAAATTTTAATTTTTTAAATACTGAATTAAGATGTTTTTAATTTGTGTGTCTTTGGTCTGTTTTGGAAATTAAAATTTTATAATCTGCTTTTTTTGGTTTTGTTTTGTGATTTAGATAATTGAGCAGTGGAATATATGATTTTTTCTATGACACCTCAGCAAAGTACTTCAAGTATTAGGTATCTAATTACAGCTAACTAAAAAAATAATAATAAAATGAAAAATTAAATTTTGTATAAATTTTTTTTTTATCTTTTGTGGAAAGGCTTGTCTTGAGGTAAATGCATTAGAGATTTATCTTAAGGTAAATTATACATTTATATTTGCATAAATATAATGAAAAACAACTTTACCTATTTGAAATTTATTTTGATTTTTTTAATTTAGGAACCTTCTCTTGCTCTTTAGCAGTCCAAAACGCCATTTAGACCTGGCTGAAAAATCGACATGTCAGTTTCTCAAGCCAAATTTGAGCAAAAATGTGATATTTAATTTAGAGATTATTTCTTTTTTATTTTTCAGAAATAAATTATTTGTTGGCAAAAGAATATATGAAAATAAATTACTTCTTAGGTGAAAAGTTTAGCAGAAAAGGCTGATGAACACAATAAAAAGAAATTCAAGAGAGTTGAAGATATAAATTATTGGATGGGGTAATTTACTAAATTGTACTTCTAAAATTATTTTGATTTAAGGGCTTCTATGTACAACATAGAATCTAAGTATCTCAAAATAGTCATGCCAAGCGTGCAGCTCGAACTGTTTATGCCCACAATTATATGTGAGGTTATGCTTGAACTATGCAATTAATAGTTTGAGTTCAGTCTGGCTCCAAATGGCCTCAATTATGCTTGAATTTTGAACTGTGCAAAAAGGTTCACCCATATTTGTGAAATTAGGTCTTCAAGCTTTCATTAATTGTTAATCATGAAGCAAGCCAGAAGAGGATGATAAACATACCTTATACTTCAAAATCACTAAATTAGTTTTCTGTTTGTATAAAGTAGCTATTATACTAAACTAGCCCCAATTTTAATTTTAAGTTGTCTAATTATTCTTCAATGGCATTTTACCCTCAATATATACTCATTACGCAAAAGGGCGCAATTCCAACTTATATGATCAGGTGCTGAATAGAGGGAATTTTTTTTTATTTCAAATTTATTTTTCAAATCTGGACTAGCAAATTTTGAATTCTTTCAGATCCTTATAATTTTCAAAGTTCCTCTTCCATAGACATTATAATTAACCAAATTTCATACCTTTTTCTCTTATTTCTTCTATGACAAAATTAGATACAGAGGCATTTTTGATAGAATTCGTTTTTTGTTATTTTAATGAAATGATGTCAAAAATAAGTTTACGCTATTAAATAAAAAAATTTCATTGTATGAAGCTGCGCCGACTTCAAAAAATGATAACGTATGTATTAAAATAACTAATTATAAGTGTTTTTACCAATATAATTTTTTAACAATTTGAAAATTGAATTTTGAATATGCAGGTGTGTCCAAATAACTTGCAAGGGTTGTTTTGGTGAAATAGGAAGAAGGGATGATGCTAACTGCATTTAATTAATGAATGGTAGATGGTGAGTTTAAAATTTTATCACAATAAATGATGGAATATTTTCCTTATATCCCTGAAAAATCCGTAAAATATTAGAATTTAATTTACTAAATATACTTATTATATTTATGAAAAAGTAGGTTTGGTGCGAGATAAATACATGCAAGTGAAGATTTACGGCTAACCATACCCCCGTTATCAATTACAAGAGTAAGAGAGAAATTAGAGAGGTTTATTTATTATACCGGAACTTTGTTACGTCATGGATTGAGCATGTAAGAACAAAAAGATTGTTGTCTTGCATCTATTTATATGTAAAAGCCTTTTCTCTTTTATCTATTTTCTCCTATCTCAATGTCTTTTGGGTAATTTATTGGTCGTTTTGGCTTTCTTACTTTTTGGAACTCTTTGGTTTATCTATTTTCTGTTAGTAATTTTTCTATTGGAATTTAGTAGTTATATTATAAGTAGTCTGGTTTCCTTCAATCCGGCACCGAATAATGTATCCGAGATCAATATCTCAATAAAAATAGAAAAAAGCTCACTTTAGACCCTTATCTCTTGAGTTTGCTCACTTTTGCACCCCCAACTATTTTTTGCTCACTTTTGCACCCTAAACTTTTTAAATTGAGCAATTTTGCACCCTCCATCCGTTAAATGTCTAGTCGGCGGTTAGATGATGACATGGCACTATAATGTGGCAAAAAATATTATTTATTTATGCTTGACTGGATGTTTATTTAAAAAAAATAAAAAAATATACCTTCCCTTCCCCTCCCCCCCCCTCTCTCTCCCCTCTCTCGCCTCACGAAAGAAAAAAACAAAGAAAAAAACACAAACACACCCGCCCCTCCCCCCATCTCTCCGTCCGTCCGCCGTCACCGCCGCCGCCGCCACATCATCGGCGGTAGATTATTTTTTTTTCAAATTAGTAACGGTTCTTTTAGAAAAACCGTTACTAATTGTTACAATTAGTAACGGTTTTTGTGAAAGAACCGTTACTAATTGTTATTTTAGTAACGGTTTTTTAAAAGAACCGTTACAAATTTAATTCTCGTAACGGTTCTTCCATAAAAACCGTTACTAAATTGGAAAAAAATAAAAATAAACTACCGCCCCTTCCCCTTCCCCTTTCCTCCCCCTCTCTCTCCCCTCTCTCGCCTCACGAAAGAAAAAAAAGAAAGGAAAAAACATAAACACACCCGCCCCTCCCTCCCATCTCTCGTCCGTCCGCCGGTCGGTTCGCCGGCGGTGGTTCTCTCTCGCCGGCCGCCACCTGTGGCGGTAGATTATTATTTTTTTTTCAAATTAGTAACGGTTCTTTCATAAAAATCGTTACTAAATGTTATAATTAGTAACGGTTTTTGTGAAAGAACCGTTACTAATTGTTATATTTAGTAACGGTTTTTTAAAAGAACCGATTACAAATTTAATTCAGAACGGTTCTTTCATAAAAACCGTTACTAAATTGGAAAAAAATAAAATAAAATAAACTACCAGGCCAGGAAAAAAAAAGTAGTCTTTAAGAACACATAAAATGTCTACGAATCCTTAAAAAAACATAAAATATTACCAAATGCATACATGTCCTTAAGAACACACAAAATTACACTAAATGCGATAAAATGCATGTCTTAAAAAAAAAAAGAATTCCACCAAATATGAATAATCATGCATACAATCCATTAACATTCAACATAATCTAATTGTTTGGAGTCCGATTTGAAGACCGACTAGTAGATGACGCCCTTGATTTATTACAATAATCCCGAAAAAGAAATTAACATTAAAACAAATTTTATATTAAGATTAATTATAAATATACAAATTGAATATGACAAATATTACTTGATTCTTCTTTTTGGGACAAGTAGTTTTATTATGACCCGCTTGGCGACAACAACTACATTTTACAATTTGTCCCGCTTTTGTCATTTTAGAAGGTGGCGGTTTTGGCACGACACCTTGTTCACGCCGAGCATGCTTTTTAGGTCTACCGGGCATCTTTCTTTTAATAGGAGGTAACGGAGCATCGAAACCCGTTTTAGGCCAATCTTGTTTACCAACAACCGGTGCCATGAAATGAGAATACGTTTCGTGGTGCATTTCTTTTTGAAACAATCGCCACATAATTCAATGGTTCACCTCTTGTGCTATATATAACACAAATGGCATGAGGACATGGGATACCGGAAAGATTCCACATCCTACAAGAGCACTTACGAGTACTCATATCAACCACGTACCCGTGTTCTTTGATTTCCCCTTTCGCGTTAGTGACATTTTGCAAAACCTCATAACCGTCTTGACCATTCCAAATCACATGACATTTTTTATTTAGGTCAATATTATCATTTAGGTCTTTACAAATCTTAGGGCAAACGTCCGAAAATTTCTCGCCTTCACATGCAATTTTTGCAATTCGTGTCATAACTATGTGCCTAATCTCTTCTAACATGGTTATAATTGGTTTATGTCTACAATCTTTTATCCAAAGATTAAATGTTTCGGACATATTATTATCGACTACCGCACACTTACAATATTCCTTGAAATATGCTCTACACCAATGTTTTGGATCAATTTTTAAAAGATCATTCGCTGCTTCGACTGATATATCCCGAATAAACCCTATATTCTCTAAATATTGGGGTTCGGAATACGACCATGCACATAACCAAAATAAATAATGCAAATTACCGTTGTTATGCTTCCTGCCCCAATTGTGAAGTATGTGTTGAGCACACATCCTATGCTCGCATCGAGCAAGGACTGCTCGATTGCAATTCGTAATCCCTATTCAAAATACATACATAAGATTTCTAAAATAAGTAATTTAATCAAAAAAATAAATAAAAATAAACTACCTTTTGTTGATCGCTAATTAAAACCCACCGATAACCCGATCTCATATCTAAGTCACCGCCAATAAATTTAAAAACCAACCCCAATTATCCTTATTTTCTACATCTACAACTGCCCCAAGCAATGGGATACATTTGATCATTAGCATCTCTCCCAACTGCAGAAAGTATCTCAAATTTTATGGGCCCTTTGAGAAACACCCATCTAATCCAACAACTTTTCTACATCCACTTAAAAATCCTTTCTTGCACGCACCAAAACAAATATAAATTCTATGAAATCGTGGCACTTCATCCGCTTGGTTTCGCTTGACATTTATCCGTATAGTGCTATCTTTATCCGCATCTAATAATGCTTGTGCATAATCCCAAATTTTCGCATATTGTTCGGTATAATTTCCTAAATATTTTCTCATTACCTTCAGTTTCGCTCTTCTACATTGGCTCACCGTAACATTAACCGCCATATCTCGCCTTATTATTTTTGGCATCTCAACCGATTTCCATCCCGGATGTGATCTAATTATTTCTTCATATTTGACAGCAAGAGAAGTTGACGTTATATAATTACACTTAAATGACGGAGCACACTTGTGTTCCGAATGAAAAGTTCTAATCACAAAATTCTTGTTTATGCTATCTAACGAACCATATACAACCCACGGGCATCCGGGATTCTTGCATACCGCTCTCACTTTCTCTTTCTGCCTTTTTACAAATTTAATCTCTTTTACATTTTCTCTCGCATAATTTCTAACCGCGTCTCTAAATTCCAAACTCCAGGATAAATCTTTCCGATATGAAATGCGGTACATACAATTTGTTCATAATCCGGAGGATACACAATATTCAAGGGTTCTTCTTCGCTACTCTCACCACAATCACTTGAAAATGAAAACTCACTATCCGTTTTTTCAACATCATTTCCCCAATCTTCTCTTTCATCGTACACATTAATCGCCAAAGAATCCGATTCAACACTCCAACTTGTCCCAACGAAACCCGTATCCTCATTCCTACTCAAGTGTTCTACATACAACTCAATACTCTTCATCTTTGTGAAATTCGAAAACATTTCCCAAACCGACAAATCGGAATATAGAATTTGTAAGATACCGCTTTCCGGCACCCTATAATGCAACTTTGAGATATCACATATATTTAATTTCTCTTCTACCATGTATTTAAGGTTGGTGTATGTTAAAATATCTACAAAATCCCCCAATTGATCATTTTGTCCATTAACATACACCCAATCGAACCGTTCAAAACAAATAAACCATTATAAAAAATCCTAAAAGAACAACCGGTGTACATTCCCGAATTTTCTACAATATATTGAATAAAAAATTTAATTAGTTAGTTTAATGAAGGAAAAAAACAATAAAATACAACAAAAAATAATAAATTAATTACGTGATGAGGAAGAAGATGGAAGTGAAGGACGTTGCATCTTTTGATCTTGAAGGTGCGTAGAGATTAGGATTTTAGTCCCTAATTAATTAATGGGGCCGGCGGCGGCGGTGACCAACGGCCGGCGAACCGACCGGCGGACGGACGAGAGATGGGTGGGAGGGGCGGGTGTTTTTGTGTTTTTTCCTTTCTTTTTTTTCTTTCGTGAGGCGAGAGAGGGGAGAGAGAGGGGGAGGAAAGGGGAAGGGGAAGGGGCGGTAGTTTATTTTTTTTTTTTCCAATTTAGTAACGGTTTTTATTAAAGAACCGTTACTGAAATTAAATTTGTAACGGTTCTTTTAAAAAACCGTCACTAAATATAACAATTAGTAAAATAGTTAGTAACGGTTCTTTTAAAAAACCGTTACTAAATATAACAATTAGTAACGGTTCTTTCGGAAAAACCGTTACTAATTATAACAATTAGTAACGGTTTTTCCGAAAGAACCGTCACAAAAACCGTTACTAATTTGAAAAAAAATAATAATCTACCGCCAGAGGTGGCGGCCGGCGAGAGAGAGGCCGGCGGCGGTGACGGCGGCCGGCGAACTGACCGGCGGACGGACAGAGATGGGAGGGAGGGGCGGGTGTATTTGTGTTTTTTTCTTTGTTTTTTTCTTTCGTGAGGCAGAGAGGGGAGAGAGAGGGGGAGGGAAGGGGAAGGGAAGGTATATTTTTTTATATTTTTTTAAATAAATATCCAAATCGGCATAAATAAACAATATTTTTTGCCACATCATAGTGCCATGTCATCATCTAACTGCCGACTAGAAATTTAACGGATGAAGGGTGCAAAATTGCTCAATTTAAAAAGTTTAGGGTGCAAAAGTGAGCAAAAAATAGTTGGGGGTGCAAAAGTGAGCAAACTCAAGAGTTAAGGGTGCTAAAGTGAGCTTTTTTCATAAAAATATAGAGTAAAAATATTCTTATCTTTTGGTAAGTCATTACAAAACTTATCTTTTTAATTGGTTCCGGAAACACCAAAAGAAAATAATATGGAGTGAGAAAAGAAGTATGAAAGAGAAAAAAAATAATCATACTTCTTTAGCCCTTTGGTTCATTTAATTTTATATTTTGTTTTCGAAATTTGTTATTTATGGATTTTATCATTTTATGGACATGCAAAAAGATAGCATCTAATATATCGTCCATTTTTGTTTTGTAATGTATCAATTATATAATTATATTTTTTCCTTTAGTGGAATGACCCAAACCAGTATTGTTTTTTTGTTTGGTTATTTTATTTATCTATTTTACAACTCATCCTTATTTTTTTCTTTTCCCTACCTTGATTTTCTGGTGACTTCTGTATTTTGAATTTGAACAATTACAAAGTAAATTCCGTCTTTTCATCACTAATTAAGATGCCTTAATTGAGTACCGTTTTTAGCAGAAGTCAAAGCAGCATCAAATAAATTAGCAGTCATGTATTCTATGTTGATGTTTTGCACATCTAACGTAACCTAATTTTAACTTTATTACAATATTGTAGCAATATGATATTTTGGCTAGGGTCGGTTTTGAGGTGAAAGATCATGTCTTGGGTGGTTGTAACATGTATGTATGGTTTTGTTTTGTTTATGGTTGAAATTGTAAAAAAATCTGCTATGGTTATTATTAGAATAACATGCTATGTCGTCTGCATTAACATTATATTATTTTGCTTCATTATAAACATTGTTGTCATCTAAATCACAATCGAATTATTTTTTGAGTATCTCGCGCATTGTTTTTTGAGTATCTCGCGCAATGCGCGTGGCCTTTGCTAGTGATAACGACATTACAAAGCACATCGAAGTGTTTTCAAAACACAAGACCAAAATGTACTCACCCTCTCATCCAAACAGAGTGAAGAACCAGAAAAGCTGATTCCAACAGCCAAACACACAATCAATCACACCTCATGATCACTGACCAGGCATCATGGAAATCGCCTTCTTGACCGAGGACCTCGACTTCAAATCCTCCCACCAAGCACCAACACGCGGATACGAACTCAAAATAGATGGTTTCAATTTTCACATATGCTTGCAGCTTGCATTGTAGGTCTGACAGTTGTTTGCTTGCAACTTCAGATAGTTACACGTGAAAATTTCCCAAAAAAGGGTCCCCCATCTACAGAGTTTGGCCAAATCTATATCGCATGACCTGCCTAAATTGGACCCAATCCGAAAAAGTTATCCGACATGTTTGAAGCAATTTCGAGTTCGTTGTTTTTTGTCAATATTTTCGAGCAAGGCTTGATCAGTTCAGATTTTTTATCAGGTCGGATTTGGGAATTATTACCTTTAAAGAATTATTTTTGTCAAAAAAAATGGGATTTACAATCTTGTAAAAAAAGGTACATAAAACTATAAATATGCCCTCACTTATTGCGATGTCATTAATAATTTTGAACATTAGTGAGAAGTGAGACCCACGGCAAGAAAAAAAAATAATAGTGGAAAGTGGATCTCACATGTAGTGAAGTGGGAAGTGGATTTCACTGACACATAGAGAGGGCAATTTTGTGGCTTAGTAGAAAAGATTTACAGTCCAGACCGGAGGAGGCAGAGCAGGATACCTTTTGGTTTATATAGATGAAAGTGTGTGCTTGTTTTTAGGGGTATTCATTCGGTTTGGTTTTCGAACCGAACCGGTCGATTCCGGTTAATTTGGTTCGGTTTTTCAGTCAAATCGGTTCGGTTCGGTTTAAATGGTTGAGTTATTTGGTTAATTCGGTTCGGTTCGTTTTTTGGTTTAGAAAAACCGAATAAACCGAACCGACCGAATTATATATAAAATTCCTAATTTGTAATTAATATAATCTTAATTTTAGATTAATCATATAAATATTAATTAGTATGGAAATATTTAGTATAAAAATTATTAATTTGACATAATATTATATAAATATCATTTTATTGAAAGAACACATCTTCTTGGAAAAATATTTACTGCTCTTTGTGAGAAAAATCAGATGAAATGAGTTAGAGATCAGTGACACTAACACCATTCATGAATTGGATTCTAAGAGATCAATGGCTCAGAATTAGTTTTGAACTACAAATATATACTTTTTGAGATCGTTATATCTCCTAATTAATGAACTTAGTTTATTATAACGTGCCCTTTGTGTATATAGTGTACATTTTCCATTGACATTTAGTCGTATATATCGAGCTTATTGAAAGAGTGTCTCTTGTAAGTTGTAACTGGGTTTCACAAGTTAATCATTTGATTTTTTTTTTTTTTCACTATTAATTTTTCCAAATTGTTTTTCCCTTTTTCATATATGGTTTGCAGATCATAGTGAAAAAAGAGAATTAAATAATTAAAAACACTAAAAAATAAAACATATATGTAGTGGTGTTTTTTTTCTTTTTCTTTTTTGGTTATGAGATATTGGAGTGCTCCATCCTGTTATTTTCATGTAAAATTAATAATTATTAATCTTTTTGAAACAGAATTTTGAAAAATAAGAATACCTGAAATGCAAGATTGTAATTACTAGCGTGAAAACTTTTATATATAAATTGGAAGTAAAATAGAATAATCTATTTCTTTACACTCACCAGACAATAAGATATCATAATTAATTTCCTTTCACAGCATATCATTTTTATGCAAAGAGTGTAACAAGTAGAAAATGCACGGGGTATATGTGACTATTTCTTAACTTCACATGGTTACACATGAAACTTCCCAAAAAAGAGCCTTCCTCATTTATTCACAACATAAATATAATAGCCTTACAACCATTCAAAACCAAATCAAAAACCACAAAGGCATAATTCTTTGGAAACATTTGTTAATGTTCTTTAATTTAGGCAAATTACGAGTTGAACATATTGATCTTCCTTTCAAGCTCTTCTTTCTTTGCACCGACAATGCGTGAAACCTCTTGGCCTCCTTTTATAAGCACAAATGTCGGCATTGCCTCAACTTTCCACATCCTTGAAACCTCCTAAAAAACAAAATGATTGCAAATTTACATAAACAACCCTCTAATTTACCTTTCTTTCATTCTTTTAGTAAGTTATATGTAATTGCAAAAAAACAGTTAGAATTTATATGAAATTTATCTTTCTTTCATTCTTTTAGTTAGAATTTATATGTAATTGCAAACAAAAAGCTTGAATTTATTATGAAATTTTACCCAATGAATCAATGGGAAAACCCTACTTAGATAAGATTATTTACTTCATTTCCCTTTTTTTTTTTTTATATATTTTTTATTTCATTTTTATTTACTTACAGAAAGCTCATCAACATCTATTTTGAGAAAGACGGCCTCAGAGAATTTTGTGGAGAGAGCTTTGAATGTTGGCTCGATGAATCGGCACGGCCCACACCATGTAGCTGAGAAATCTATCACCATCTGTATTCAAAGAAAAAAAAAAATTTTAATTTTTTTTTATTATATATGGCATAAAAAGATCAATTGAGTTCAGACCTGTAATTCTTTCTAGAAATAACTACTTCAGAAAGTATTCTATTATATATGATATTCTTTGCATTTACTTTTACGATATCTATACAATATTTTCATTTTATCTATATATGGTTTTGTTATACGTATACATTGTCTTACTAATGCAAATATGTTGATGCAATATATTGTTTTATAACAATAACAAAGAACCAAGCAAGCCGTATAATATTTATAGTTCAACTCCTATTTATAGGGTTGACTTGATCCTAACTAACTATTCTTTCATATACTCCTACTCAATTCTATAAAGTTATCAAATTGAGGTTATTATATCCAAATTGACACATATAATAGTGTTGTTTTACTGTTTATTATATGTATTGTCATACCTGTATTATTGTCATACCTGTATTATTTATAGGGTTGACTTGATCCTAACTAACTATTCTTTCATCTCTATATTACTTCTACTCAATTCTATAAAGTTATCAAAATCCTACGATTCTCTACTCTAATATTCAGGAATACTGTTTATAAATGATATATAACTTTAATTAAAAATAAAACAATAATACAGGTATGACAATACATATAATAAACAGTAAAACAACACTATTATATGTGTCAATTTGGATATAATAACCTCAATTTGCAGTTAGCCCTCACTTAAAAGCATAAACTTTAATTCATACTGATTCATCTTAGCAAGTTACTTACACTATTTACCAATACACAAAACCTAGATCAGATCAAAGAACAAAATTATCCCCAAATCAGCCCAATTACCAACGGAACCCAATCAAATCTATCAAAACAGCCTCAAGTTATACTGCTCCAACACTGATAGAAACAATAGAAGAATAAACCAAAGGAAAATTCACGCAATTAAAATTAATTTTACCAATTTGTTTGAATTTTTGTGGGCTTGCCACTGCTCGTCCCAGCGATCTTTGGAATGAATGGCAATCACGCTCGACTCGACGCCATTGCCCTCTTCCGTCGCCGCCGAAGCTTGACTCGATAAGAAAGATCCCATCGTTTTCCTTTTTAATTTTTGAATTTTCTGATATTTTCAATTGTGTGTAAAGAAAGGAGAGGAGTAGGAGAGGATGAGAGGCAAAGAAACTTGGGCTGAGAATTTATAGTGGGTTTTTTGTCGTTTTACTTTTACTTTTCCATTTCTGGTGGGCTCGTTAGATGCTTTGCTTTAGTTCTGACATCTGATTATTCTGTATTGGTTTTCTTTCTTTAATTTTCTTAAAAATTTTCAGTTTACATTAGATAGTTTGGTTATAATTCTGATTATTTTGTATAGGATTAGATGCTTTGCTTTAGTTCCTTTATTTTTGACTTTTTAATTATACATTATAGTTCTGATTATTTACATTAGCTGCCTTTCTTTAGTTTTTGACTTTTTTTAGTTATACATTACATAGCTTGGCTATTTATAGTTTCTGATTATTTTATATTAGTTGCCTTTCTTTAGTTTTTGACTTTTTTAGTTATGCATTAGATTGATTGCTTATAGTTCTGATTATTTTATATTAGTTAACTTTGTTTAGTTTTTGACTTTTTTTAGTTATACATTAGATAGCTTGGTTATTTATAGTTCTGATTATTTTATTTAGTTGTCTTTCATTAGTTTGTGAGTTTTTTAGTTATACATTGTATTTGTTATATAATTATAATGGACAATCTAGTATTTTGGACATGAAAAAAAAAAGGTCACTTAATCTTTTACTTTTTTGCATGAACGTCAACTTGTATGAGAATCTAGCAGTGATGTGTTGGAAAGAACAGAGATCATGAAAAGTATCGATGCATGAAAACCAATATAAGGCCTAAAACGAATAAATTCAAAGACAGCCGAAAAACAAAAAGGTCACTTTCTCTTTTACTGAACGTCAACTTGTATGAGAATCTAGCAGTGATGTGTTAGAAAGAACAGAGATCATGAAAAGTATGGGTGCATGAAACCAACATAAAGCCTAAAACGAATCAATTCAAAGACAGCCAACTCAACTTCTTAGTGCATGGAAAGTCATCTTGTCTCTGATTTCAGTCGCAAACAGAACAAAACAATTGACAAAGTCAAATTATTCTTCTTCTAGAGAAACAATAATTTTTTTAATTGCTTACGGAGAAGGTCATCATTTTGTAGTTAATTTTTCAACTACAAGAATTACCTTACCACAATCATTGTGTTTCATTTGTCAACTACCAACAAATTACCATCAATTAACTATATAACAACAAAAACAAAATACAAACATTAGTGACATTTTTTGTTGTCCGATTGCAAAATACTTAAAATACATGATTAATCAATTTATAGATTTTGAATGGGCATCCATTCAAATTTGGCGCGTTGTGAATCGCAAGTACGGCCCATTGTGAATATGTACCGACTCACCGCCTTATCATTCACTTCAAATATAAACCTCATATCCCTTATCTAACAAACAAAATAAAATAAAAAGTAAAGGATAAATTATTATATAGTAGTAAAATATAAGATCATAAATAAATAGATTTTTTGTTTTCTAAAGGGCGTAAGTGACATTATCATGTTTTTGACATTATCATGTTTTATAAGGGGTAGGGATGATAGTTTCATGCTCTGTAAGGGCTTAAAAGATATGTTGATGATTTTTAGTTTTTTGTGTAAATTGTCAAAAAGAGAAGTGAAAAGTCGTAATACCTCGATGAGAGCGCCAGGTGTCAAATTGATACGCTTTTTGGCAGGTACTTCTTTACTGTTGACAAATATAGGGCACTTCCCTATGTTCTTTATGTGAAACGATCCGTTTTCATCCATTTTTATTATTGCCTAAAAGGAAAAAAATAAAAAATACATAGTAAAGTTTATGTCATTAGTATCTTCGTCAAATAAGAACTGAGATGCGTTGCTAAAATATTTAAATGTACTTTTTGGGTTTGTTCAATTCAACCTGCCTAATTTTGTTTCTTTAATTGAGGATTCGATCACACTTAATTGATCCAAATATTTTCTAGCCAAAAGAAACTTGAAAATATTCATCAATTTTGTTTATGATTACACTGAAAACTATTCCAATTAAAAACTAAAAATGAGTTACTGTATATTTCAATATTTTAGGACCAAACAGGCAACTTTTCCATTTTTATTACAGGAGAGATGCATGTTCCATTTTTCCATTTTTTTCCCCTTAAATAATTCAATTTTCTTTTAAGAAAATAAAAAAGAGTACGTACTTGTCGCCTGGAGATTTTGTTGGCACGGCCTTCCTTTCCCAAGTCAATATCAACTTTTATATCTTCCGTCTCTCTTCCAATCGATACCTTAATTTATATCACAAAAACAAACAACTCAATTTAATTATATTCATACCAACTAAGGAAAAATCTCAGTTTAAAAATACCAAAATCACATTTCTTTCATTCCTTATCTTTTTTGTGTTTCGATGGGTTCTATGAAAAGATTATAAATACCAAGCATCGATTTCTAACCAAAACAAGGGGCCACTTCATGTAAAATAAAAACCCTAAAAAACCTCAAAATATCAAACATACTTCAAAATACACCCTAAAATACCATTGTTTCCTCATATGTAGTCCACATAAAGAACAAAGAATAAAGGAGGGATAGCTCATTTTTTTTCTTTTTACAAAATTATGAAAGGAGAAGTATACATTATTATTTTCCATGTTCTGTACAAAACATCTAGTTTTGCAGGGGTACAAATGAAATTTTATGCCAACAGTAAAATACTTAATATACACATAAGATCATTCTAAAAGTAAATAAACAAAGCTGATAATTCATACTGAACAATCATAAGAAGTATATCATATGCCGACCATATTAAGTACTATGAATGCCGGTCAGTCAAGACAAAATTGCAAGATGCATATAAGACCCTAAAATGTAAAACCCTAAAAAGTAAACCGTAAAAATTACCTCAGGACTTTTTATGAAGTATTTCATGTGGCGTCCATACAGAACTGCAAAAGCGCCTCGAGACAAAATGGCCCGATTCATGTAAGCCCTCGTGCCCTGCTCCAGCCGGATCAGACTCTTTCTGCTATCTGGATTTTGAAATCTCATACCTGTCCAAAATCCAAAAATAAATAAATAAAAAGGAAAAAAAGAGAGGTAAATCTGTAATTTTGAATAGTTGTGAGGTTTAGTTTAGTTTAGTTTAGTTTACCTTCTTTGGCTACGAGAGATTCCTGGTCATATGGGCTCAAATCCATCTCAAGTATCTGCATAAGCAATAATTTCTGGGTAATAAAAAACTATTTTAAGGTGTTTACATATTATTTCTCTATTCTTTTGAAATGAGTTGGGGCTTCTTTGAAAATAAAACACTAAAGTTAAGAACTTTTTTGAAATTTAAAAGTTAACATTAGGTGTCTTTTTGAAAATTTTTAAAGTTAGCAGGGTTTTGAAAATGAAAAGTTCAAAATATGCTATTCTTTAACATTCCAAAAGAGAGATAAAATACCCAAAGAAACATGGTTCTTTTCGAAAAATTCCCCTTCAAAAAAATAGAGCATACATACCATCGCCTCAACATCTGAGAAGCTCGGAACTTCATCATCATTCTCGTCAGAAACCTTCTCATCCTCCACATCCGAACCCGGTCCCACCACCAACAAATCCTGATTCAAACCCGCTGATGTGGCGCCCTGTTCATCCGTACCGAGTCCCGTCCCCATTTTTCCCCCGTTCATCCCAACACAGTAGTTTCCGTCCTCTCCAGTCTGAACCTGAACTGGAGCCTCCAGTTGGAATTCCTTCTGGTTTTCATTCAACAGAGGGTTCTGCTCATTAAATGCAGTACTATTATGTATTTGTACTGGATTGGTACTGGTACCGCACTCTTGTGAAGAACAGCTGGTGGTACGTATTAAAGGAACCAGCGGTACAAAACCTTCCCTTTTGTCAGGTACTGGAACTGGTACGAGCGGATCTCCTGCTTTTATTTCGATTAAATCCCCAGTGATCCCTTTTCTTTCGGTGGAAGCTTGCGTTGCAGAAGAAGAGCCGAAATTTTCATAATTAGGGTTAGGGTTAGGGTTTTGGAATGGAGGTAAATCGTCAAAAAACACATCATCATTATCAGGTATTTCGGCGTCTTGTGTGTTTAACACACAAATCATAAACTTCTCTCCAATTTCGCCCGTACCGACAGCCAAATTCTCAAGTTCCGCATTATTATTATTATCACTCATATTATTATTATTATTATTATTATTATTATTATTATTATTATTATTATTATTATTATTATTATTATTATTATTATCATCATCATCATCATTAATAGTACTATCCTTAGTACTATCATTATTATTTTCATTATTAATATTCAATACATTATTTCCATCTTTATCCGTTTCGGTACCAACTGTTTCAGTAACAGTAATAATATTATGATTATTATTCATCATATTATTATTATTATTATTCACCACGTCATCATGAGGAGAGTTAAAATACATAGAGCAGGATGTATCCGCAATATCCTTATCAATAAATAACAGCTCATTCGAAAGAGAAAAATCCATCGAAAAGTCCATAAAATCGCTAATTTCCGTATTATTTTGTTGTACCACCTCATTAGACTTGTTTTGTGACATCACTTCCTGTTCTTTCTCCCTCTGCATGGACCTCCAGATCGGGTCCGGATCCCGGAATCCAATTCTCGGATTTTGATTTTCCCGGGATTCCGTTTCCTGGATTTTGTTTTCCTCTTCTAAACTGGGGCAGATTTTAGTAGACATGATTAAATCTTCTGTGTAATCTTGCGGTTCGAATTGGCCCGCTTCTTCAGAGAGAAAAGGGGCGATATTGTCATTATTTTCATTTCCGTTATTATTATTTTCCTGATATTCGTAAGCTTGTAATTGTAATTCTATTTCGTTTGCTAAACTATCATCATTTCCATTTATGGTTGTATTTTCCAAAGGTTGAATTGAGACCCGTTTTCTCATCGCGTAATATCGGCTCCTCACTGAGTCTCTTTTTCTCTTATCTCCTGATTGAGGTAAGTCTTTTTCTGAATTAAGGTTCAGGTTGGATTTGGTGGATTCAAGCTCGATGATGCGAGCGGAGGCCTCTGCTGATGTCAGCGGGTCGTAGAGAAGAGCTCGCCAGCGGTCTTGTAGTTCTTTGAGTGTGAATTTGCGAGTGAAATTTACTGCGCCTTTTGCTAGTGATTCTAGCGAAGCGCCAGCCTGTGTTAATTGAAAAAAAAAATTGGGATAAGTTAGTTGTTCATGGATAGGGAAAGAGAGAGTACTGGCTTAAATTGAATTGAAAAAAGAATGATAATTTAAGCAAAATTGAAAATTAATACTATTGTCAAATTGGATTTTAGTTTTAGGATCTTTCACTGAATTTTCCCATAGAAATAGGAACCAATTGGTACTAAAAAGGGTGGAATTTAGGAATTTTTATTTCTCTATGCTTATTCCTACTAAAAATCAACTTAATTTTGAGAATAAAGTATTATGAATAATCAATTCCATGTTTGTCTCACAATTAACTTTACTCTAAAAAGAGAAAGAGCGACCAATCCAAACTTATTTTCTTATTCATCCATAAATCATTGCTCAATTCTCAATTTCTTATCCTTTTTCGAAAACACAGACAAAGAGAGTGAGTACCTCAACAGCGTTCTTCAGCAAAATATCATCTTGTGGATCCCACTTTGCGAGAGCCCCCATTGAGACCCGGTGGCGGAACAGACCGGACTTACGAGATTGGCCGGCGACGGCCGGATTAGGGTTGACAAGAAGGATTCGGTCGATCGAGAGAGAGAGAGAGACTAGGGTTTAGGGAATGGGCGCTCTGATTGGAATTTGGATGCTTTGCTCTCGAAGAAGGTCATTTTCGCATATGGATCCCTGAAAGTGAAGGATTTAAATTTGAAGATATGTGTGGGGGAGTTTCCATATCTAACTTCTTAAAATTACTAGATACTCAGAATCAGATAACCAAATCAGTCTTTCAATTTTTTTCAAATCCAAGATTATAAAAAAGGGATTTTGAATCCGGGTTTTTATAACTGGTGAAAATGTTTGAAAGGTTCTTTGTTTTTAAGAGTTTTGGGGAAAATTCATTTTGTACCGTGGTTTCTTTCTGTTCACAGAAGTGTGTATTGCTTGAAGTATGTGGCTAAATTTGAATCTATGTTTAACCATTGATTTTGTGAGTGTGTGGCTATTTATTATGTATTAGTATTTTCAACTACTTTTAAACAACCTTAATTGGTGGTTATTAAAATGATTAAAATTCTTAGGCATATTTTATAATTTACTTAATTTATTTATCTTTTATTAATCATCTAATCATTTAGAAAAAATACATATAATTAAAATTTTAATCATCACTTAATTTATAATTATTACTTATTTCAATGACCATTAAACACTATAAAATAAATAATAATACTCAAATAAGGTGACAAATTTGGAGCTACCTATAATTTCTCTAAAATTTATCATGAATAGTAATACTCAAATGTGATGAACTTGGAGCTAAGTATAATTTCTCTAAAATTTCATGCTTCACGCTGGAGCAGTCTTGTAAAAATCGGATTAATCGGCCGATTAATCGAAAAACGGCACCCACCGTGCGTAAAACGCCCTAATCGGCTGCATTAATCGGCCGCCCGTTTTGGGCCGATTTGGGCCGTTTTTCACCCGATTAGGCCCAAATCCGCCTTTTTTTTTTCGTTTTAATTTTAATATTTTCCGGCCTGGCCCATTCAAAACCCAAAAAAATCAACCACTTTTTTTATTTTTTTTATATTTTCATCATTTTTCTTTAGTTTTCACCCACCCGACCCATTTAATTTTTTATTTTGGAGTTTGTTGTGTGTTTTTTGTTTGGACTTTGATACGTGTTGTTTGTTTAGACTTTGATGTGTGTTGTTTTTTTGGATTATATTTTAATTTGAATTATGTATTGAACATCATTTATGTTTTAACTGGAATTATGTATTTGAACTTTAAATTATATGTGTTTATTAGATTATGAGTTTAGGATATTGAATATTTTTGTTATAAATGTTAATATTATTTGAAATATATATAAAAATTCAGTCCGATAAGATCAAATCGATTAATTCCGATTAATCCCGATTAATCCCCTACTCGGAAATTTTCGGCCCGTCCGATTAATCCCGATTAGCGATTTCTGCAACATTGCGCTGGAGATGAATAATGGCAAAAAATATACCCTTAATTTTCAAAAAAATAACAACAATGGCATTCAATTTTAAATATTCAATATGTACAAAATATCTAATGGCATATATGGTAGTATTGTTATAATTTAAGGGTATTTATTAATCGGTAAGCATGACCACAAAATATCAGAATAAAAACTCATCACATGGCTAATTGTGAACTGGATAGTATATTAATTTAAGTTGACTCGTTTCATATATATAAGGTAAATTTCACCATATGTCACTCAACTTTTAAAAATGATTAAATAAGTCATTCAAGTTTTAATTTTCCGTAGAGATCACTCAACTTTCAAAACTTATCAAATAGTTCACTAAACTTTCAATTATCCTTTATAGATCACTTAACTTTCAAACACAATGACCAAATATGTCACCCAATTAATTGAAAATTGAGTGGATTATTTGGTAATTTTTTAAAGTTAAGTGGCATATATGAGACAATTGAAAGTTAAATGGCATATTTGATAATTGTTCAAAGTTGAGTGATATGTAGGTGACAAATGAAAGTTGAGTAGCATATTTGGTTATTTTTGAAAGTTAAATGACTTATGGTGAAATTTACCCATATATATAAGTATCAAACTTGCCGCGAGAAAATCTGAGAAGATGACACATGTAGCTCATGGGTAGAAAGCTACTATCATTGTATTCTTTTAAGTCCGGATTTTGCTTGTGACCAAAATTTATCAAAAAATCAAATTTCAACCGTACGGATGGAATATATATATGTTTTGAATATGATGTAGATTAATTTTCACAAAAATCGGAATATTATATCATTGCCATCATGTATCATCAAAATTCATCAAAATATATATAATATGTATTATATATATTTTGATGAATTTTGATAATATATGATGGCAATGATATAATATTCCGATTCTTGTGAAAATTAATCTACAACATATTCAAAACATATATACTCCATCCGTACGGTTGAAATTTGAATTTTTGATGATATATGTAGTATTTTGGTCGAAGCAAAATCCGAACGCTTTTTAATATATTTAATATAATATTTTCATTCTTTTAGATATATTTTTATTTTTAGATATTATTTATTTTTTGAATTTGAATACACTTGTTTTATCGCTTTTTAATATACTATTTTAATTTCTATATATTATTTTATTGTTTCCGTATATACAGCTAGAAAAAAATGAATTATATATAATGTTTTTCAATTTTATACATTGTTTATTAGCTATATAATTGTCGTCGTGATTTGGACGTGCTACGGTGTGTTGTGATATATCATGTTCCTATTATTTATTCTCTTCGATAAATGAAAAATTTGATATATAATATTATATGTTTTTAATTTTTTTTTTGTTATACAAAAATTTGACATTGTTTTGGTTATATTATACATAATAGATTACAAGTGTCCCAAGTGTCATTGGTGTTTTGTTTCTTCTTTTTTCTAGAAATGATAGCCGCGCATGGCATACATTCAAAATTTCATTAAATAAATTAAAAAAGTGAAATTACATGAAATATTTACCTCTCCAAATCCAAAGAGAAGAAATACTCATTTTTCAAAACAATAGGAACAACTCAAAAAAGTCTATTCGGATGCAAGTGAGATAACCCAAACTTGAATTAAGATGGGAAATCATATTTGGAAAGCTCAAGCGTATTAGACGTAGTTTGGTTTTGAATCATCGAATTTTCATCTGTTTATCGCGCGAACCGAGTTCGGTTCGACTTGCGATTTGAATCGCATTGCGAGACCGACAATGGGTCCCTTCGAATAAGTTGTGGTGAAACGGGTCGTTATCGCGTGAAATGAGTCGCTATTTCGTTATTACTCTACGAGTTTTTAAACTGTCCTTTTGATTTTACGTGGCGAGACGGGTCGAAACGTGCGAAACGAGTCGTCTTCTTATTTACCCTTTGGCTCGAGTTTTGAATTAATTTTCCGGATTTCATGCGACGAGATGAGCTGCAGCTTGCTTGAAATGAGTCACTTTTGTGTGAGCTGGTATTGACTCGTTTTAACTCGTTCCGCTGATCTGGTGTGGCGAACCGGTTTGAATCGCGTGAGACGAGTCATAACTGATGAAACGAGTCATCTTCTTCTTCAGAATTAGCGCTGAATTTCTTTTCTCGATCTTCTGTGGCTTGCGATCGTGTGCTCGTCCTAAAACAATCCTCTGACAGCCGTGTAAGTTGCGAATTTGGATTTTGGATCGATTTTTCTCCTGGATTTCAGACCCGTTTACCCGTTTCTCACAAAGGATTTGGATTTTGCGAAGGTATCTTGTAATATCTTAATTTTGGATCATTTGACTTCTAGAAAAAAAAAGGATTTGAAACCAAAGATTTTTCTATATTTATATGACAAATAGATTTTTGGCAAAATAGAAAACATCAAAATACTTGTGTAACCCACCAAAAATGTGAAATATCATATAGATGCCTCTACAAAAAAAACCTGAGAAATATCCTCAATAGACCTCATTTTATTATTTTTTAAAATAATGTCTAAAGCACCAATCAATTTTACCTTTTCATTATGAAGCAATAGTTATTTGAGGATATTTTTGAAAAGAAGGGGTTATATATGATATTTCTTTTGAGGGTATTTTTTTTTGAGACAATCTTACGGTGGATCGAGCCACACGGAAGTATTTTTATTAAGCAGTAAAAAATAGTAGTTAATAATATTACAAAACAATAAGCTTAGAATTGTGACACCGCGGTTATTTTCATGAATATGCCGAAAATCATGAAGATAGTGAAACCTATTATTTTTACTAAAACTTTTAAAAGTTTGACTTTTAGGACTTTGATCCTTAGAGTAGTCTCGATACAAGAATGCATTTCCTCCACTCTTCGGTTGATTGAGCTCCCTTTTTACTGTATGGTTTTTAGATCTTGAAAGAACAGATTTAGTACCGACTTCTTTCTTGAACCCTAAACCGGTTTTATCATTTGGTTTTTGTCCTATAAATAAGTTGTCTAAATAAAATTTGCTCGAGACATTTCTGGCGCAAGCAGACTTGAGAGATTTATTTTCACATTTTAAACTTACAACTTCGACTTTTAGATGACTAATTTTAGTTTTTAATTTTTCACAAATACAATTATTTAACTTATTGTTTAAGTTATCGTCAATTAAGTTGTTATAATTATTTAAATTTGACTTTTCAAGTTCTTTTATTCGTGCCTAGTATGACCTTACTGAGGCTTCGGAAACAACGAGAAGTTCTTGGGTACTGATAAGAGACTTCCGAAGCCTTTTTAATTCGTGTTCTAGTTCATCGTGGGTTTCGGGTTCTACAATTTCAACAATTTGATTTGAACTAGGAACCTTAACCTCTTCTAAAACATGATTAACAGTAGGATCTAGATATACCTCGCGACTCGTGTCGCGGGAAGAACCGGAGGAAGTAGTGTTGATGTAAGATGTCACGGTAGGAGGACGGGGTTGTGCTGGAAGCTGTCCAAGTCGGATCATCTCTTGTATCGCCCTTTCGCACACTTCGTCTACGTCATCATACGCCATGAACGCGATATTCGACATGTCCAACTCGGAGTCGGAGTCCAAACCGGAACCATCCGATGAATCGCTTGACTCGTCTCCCCACACCGCCACCTGGGCGGATTGACTTTTTGACTTCATTTTCTTGTCCTTTCCTTTGTCATCGTGTCTATTTGCTCATCTTTTGTCGTGTTGATCATCGGACCGCCTTTCACGTCGCTCGCGTCGATCATGTGAACGTCCATCACATTTTTCATCATCCTTCTTGTTCCATGGAGCGAGCTCGGGATGTAAGGTGAAGCAATTGTCGATGGTGTATCCCTTCTTGTTGCACTCGAATCAGTACGTCTTTTGGTTGTTGCGACGTCGGTTGTCCTTAAACCGCTTTTTCTTGGTTCGAAATTCACCAAATTGTCGCACCAAGCATGCTATTTCATCATCCTCATCAATCGAGCTCGTTGCCGGCATGGCCACCATTTTGGGTTGGGAGTCGGTTCCCATTTGCCTCACTCGGGTTTCAAAGTTACGAAAGTAGTTTACGAGTTCTTCCGGCCCGATATCTTTTGTTGCTAGCATGGTTTCTAATGAGACTCGAAGTACTTCCCAACTCGATGGCATCGCCCTAATTAATTTTCCTACAACTCGATAATCGGTTAGTTTCTCTCCTAAAGCGGTGAATCCATTTCGAATATGCAACATACAAATGTACATATCCTCGACGGGTTCACATTCAATCATCCGGAAATTATCAAATTGTTGTTCAAGTCCCATTAATTTGGTTCTTTTCATTTGATTATTTTCCTCAAATCTATTCAGGAGAGCTTTTCATATTTCATTAGAATTCTCACGACTATCTATTATGACAGAAAATGTGTTTAACATATTTGTGAGAATGAGATTCTGTGCCATTATGTCAAGTGTCTTATTGGTTTTAGTGTCTTCGGTATGGATTAGTGCCCTGGGCCAAATGTATTTGTGCTAGGAAATGGATTATGTATTAAGACATTATTATTTATTCAATAAAAGTTGTTTCTTATATATCTGTGTGTATGGGTTATGAATGTAAATCTTATATCAACCAAGAATGACACTTCGGGTTCACGTCATCAGAATACGTGATTCTGATATATCATTTTGTATTTACTCAGTCTAATTCTCGATCAGGAAAGAGACTTTGATCAAACTCAAGGATGACATATCACCATACCTTATGATCAAGACGTATATCGTAGAACAAAAGGAACAAGCAAATGTCTATTAAGATAGGTTTATGATCGCTGATCATTTCATTTAACATGGGTAGTCATGACATCAGTCTAGAGGTTACTCATGACTTACGATCTTTAGAAGATTGTTGCCAGCGTTAAATGAAACCTACACGGTCACACAATGAACTCCATCCATACGGGATGAATATGCCTCAAAACAGTTATACATATGATGTATAAATTGGTGAACGAAATAATCAATTATTGGATAATTGATTGAACAAAACAAAGGCCATTACGTTGGCAACGGAACAGATTCTGTTCCCAACGGAATATATATGGAAACTGTAATAACCTTAGCTGCCAATTATTTCATTATGGAAATACCTATTCCGTTGGCAACGAAATAGTTCCGTTGGCAACGAAATAGTTCCGTTGGCAACGGAATAGACACAGATTATGGTTTTAGTTATGGTAATTGAGCAATCATTCGCCTCTCTCTCTAGTATAAATAGAAGGGCATAGTCCCTCTATTTGACACACAACTCAGAAGCCTTAGAGGCCGTCTATTACACAGAAAAGAGAGAAAATTTTGAGAGATATTCGGAAAGTATTTCCGGACTTGTCTAGCCAAGTCCGATTATTCTGTACGTCTGAAGTTCATGTGGATACGAGTAGAGGTTCTCTATCTTGAGAACTAGCGAGCGATCTATCTTCATCCCTAGGAGAAGAAGGAGTTTCTCGAGCCGAGCTTCAAGAAAGAGTTTAGCGAGTCAAGCTTCAAGAAGGAGTTCTTCGAGCCGAGCTTCAAGAAGGAGTTCTTCGAGCCGAGCATCAGGAAGGAGCTTCGCGAGCCGAGCTTCAGGGAGGAGACGGTTGCGAGTCAGAACAATTCAGACCTACATCCGTTCTTCATCTCGCGGACCAGGAAGATCCGAGGTATAAATTTTAATGTCTAATCTCGTACATTTATTCCCTTAACGTAGATCCTAGGGCGGGTTAAATCCATAGGTTCCGCTGCGCATGTAACGTACATGGCTTTGGATTTCCCAACACTACTGAGAAAGGCGGCTCCCCTTTTTAAAGAAGGAAGGAAGCAGCCCTAGAAAAGAAAAACTGCGTAGTTCCGTTAACAACGGACCTTGTCCATTGCCAATGGACTGCCAAAAACAGAAAGCAATCATGGAAGATTTCAAACCAAACGGCTAAATTCCTACAGTTCCGTTGCCAACGGACTATACACAATTTCAGCCAAACAAATGACAGAATGAAAGATTGCTCAACGGAGGGTTCTATTGCCAACACAGTAGTCTGTTGGGAACGGACCACTTCCGTTGACAACGGAACTGGCCAGAATTGGCAAAATTGCAGATTATACTTGTTGGGAAATCCATAGCCAAGTACGTTACATGCGCAGCGGAACCTATGGATTTAACCCGCCCTAGGATCTACGTTAAGGGAATAAAAGTACGAGATTAACAATTGAAATTTATACCTCGGATCTTCCTGATCTGCAAGATGAAGAACGGATGTAGGTCTGAACTATTCTGACTCGCAACTGTCTCCTCCCTGAAGCTCGGCTCGCGAAGCTCCTTCCTGACGCTCGGCTCGAAGAACTCTTTCTTGACGCTCGGCTCGAAGAACTCCTTCTTGTAGCGCTCAACTCTAGCCTGCTCTTGGAACATTTCCTTGAGAGTTACGATCATATCGTAAGCACCCATGTCCTCCAGTTACTTTTGAAGCTCGGAGGTCATGGTCGCTAGCATGAGACAAGCTATCTCTGTGTCGTCCTTAACGTATTTAGCAAACGCATCTCGGGCAACCCTTGTGGCTCCCTGTTCTGGTTCCTCTGGGTAAGTCTCTTCTATGACATACAGTTTATTGTCAGCCCCGAGAATAATTCTCAGGTTTCTAAACCCATTGAGTTTATCATTCTCAAGGATAGATCGCAAATTCAACCCAGTTGAATTATTATTTGCCATTATTCTACAAGTTAAAATGTAAAGTGCCATTATTATTTATTCATTAGGGTTGTTTTGTTTTGGTGTTTCTTATATTGTACTCCCACTATTTTTCTTCAAATCAACCACCTTTAGTAGTATTGATTCGGAATCTTCAATAAATGAAGTTTCATAGTAAGTCAAGATCCGTATTTCATTGAGCAGTAAGTGCGCTCCGGCGCAACCCTTAATGCTCAACTATATAGGTAGAAACAGTTTCCAATTGCATCATATGCAACTCTTTCTTTTTATGGAATGAGTATATAAAATACTCGGTGTATTAACCCAACTTGTGCCCCGAGCCCAAGTCCGACTTGCTTGCTCAGTTAAGTTTAACCATGTATGAGTATCGGCAAAGTAATTTCTAGCTCACTCAGCTCGGGCATGACCTGTGTTAGTCACTACTTCTCGCGTGCCCCTTTCCACAGACAATCCCCCACACGCCCAGCTCCAGCATGACCCATGTGGAAAACTGTCTTAGTAATGAGGGTTACAGTGACATGGGAGGCACTTCATTACTTAATATTCTGAAAGATTTTGTTTTAGATTTATAAATATAAACATCACAGAAACTATGTTAAATATGGTATGAGCCTAAATCTCACGAGCGATCATGAGTTTCCTAATTCTAGATATATCTGTAGATTGTAGAAGTAATCTTCAACGAACCCTTCGTTGTGTATGCGAATATCCAATGCCATCTTCCGAAGAATGCGCCAAGATCTCTTGCCTTGAAGTCTTGAAATAATATATATCCTAACAACTATCCTATTGCTAGAAAAGGTAATTTACAAATTTGTACAACACACAGATTACCATAATTAAAACTTTGGACAACTCACTGTTTGCTATAGATATTAAATAAAATTACAAGCATTCACACACAAGATTACATCACAAAACAATCACAGATCTAAAGCTCATACCATATTTGTATATTTGAACTCCATGTATAACAAAATTAGGGTTTCTCGCAAAATCAGCATTATTCCGTTGGGAACAGGACTGTTCCGTTCTAAACGGAACTATTCCGTTCTCAACGAAAGTACTCCGTTCTCAACGGAGACGTGCTGGAAATTCATATTTTCTTTTGTTTTAGTTCCGTTTCCAAAACGGATTTCGAAAAACTATTTTTCAAAACTCCAGAAAATCATAATATCCAATATTATATTCCTAGAAACTATTTCCGTGATGTTTTGAAATAATATTTTCAAAATCCTAAAATTTATTATACTCGACTTTACTAAATTTTAAATATGTAATCGACGATTATTTCCTTAACGAACGCTTTGATACCACTGTTAGGAAATCCATAGCCATGTACGTTACATGCGCAGCGGAACCTATGGATTTAACCCGCCCTACGATCTAAGTTAAGGGAATAAAAGTACGAGATTAAGCATTAAAATTTATACCTCGGATCTTCCTGATCCGCGAGATGAAGAACGGATGTTGGTCTGAACTATTCTGACTTGCAACCGTCTCCTCCCTGAAGCTCGGCTCACAAAGTTCCTTCCTGACACTCGGCTTGAAGAACTCTTTCTTGACACTCGGCTCGAAGAACTACTTCTTGAAGCTTGGCTCGCGAAACTCTTTCTTGAAGCTCGGCTCGAGAAACTCCTTCTTATCCTAGGGATGAAGATAGATCGCTCGCTAGTTCTTAAGATAGATAACCTCTATTCGTATCCACGCGGACTTCAGACGTACGGAATAATCGAACTTGGCTAGACAAGTCCGGAAATACTTTCTGAATATCTCTCAAAAGTTTCTCTCTCTTTTCTGTGTAGTAGACGGCCTCTAAGGTTTCTAAGTTGTGTGTCTAATAGAGAGACTCTACCCTTATATTTATACTAGAGAGAGAGGCGAATGATTGCTCAGTAACCATAACTAAAACCCTAATCTACGCCTATTCCGTTGCTAACGGAACTATTCCGTTTCCAACGGAATAGGTATTTCCATAACGGAATACTTGGCAGCTTAGGTTATTACAGTTTCCGTGTATATTCCGTTGGGAACGGAACTATTCCGTTGCCAACGGAATGATACTGTTTTGTTCAATCAATTATCCAATAATTGATTATTTCGTTTACTAATTTATACATCATATGTATAACTGTTTTTTAGGCATATTCATCTCGTACAAATGGAGTTCATTGTGTGGCCGTGTAGGTTCCATTTAACGCTGGCAACGATCTTCTAAAGATCGTAAGTAATGAGTAACCTCTAGACTGATGTCATGGCTACCCATGTTAAATGAAATGATCAGCGATCATAAACCTATCTGAATAGACATTTGCTTATTCCTTTTGTTCTACGATATATATCTTAATCACAAGGCATGGAAGTATGTCATCCTTGAGTTTGATCAAAGTCTCTTTCCTGATCGAGAATTAGACTGAGTAAATACAAAATGATATTAACAACACATGTTAATCCATTTTGAGCATGGCCATGCATTTCTCTTAGTCCTAGTTCATCAGGGGGCCCAGAGATATCTCCCTCATGATGAGAGGAACAAATTCCATCTTGGTCACTCACATTCCTCGTCATGATTCAGTGCATACCTAATGATGAACCTGATGATAATCCCATTACGGATGACGTAGGATCATATTAAGGTATGCAGTTCCATATACAGGAATCCATGGTAACCTCAGGTCATAGGAACAAGCACACTATTCATATGAGAATCACTAATGACATATACCATGCATATTCTCATAGTGTGGTCAGTCTAGTACGTGTTCTCTAACACGTACTCATATTCTAGTCTTGACATCTCTATGTCCATGATCAGCAGAACATGATCATCCGACCTGCGAATATACTAGTGTGGATATGTAGCTTCTTACCTGAAGTATGTCTATCTCTATAAACATCCTACATATCACTAGGGACAGTTTAGAATGTCATTCATTGGTTCACAGTTCTACTATCATAATCACGTATTCTGATGATGTGAACCCGAAATGTCATTGTTGGTTGATATAAGATTTACATTCACAACCCATACACACAGATATATAAGAAACAACATTTATTGAATAAATAATAATGGCTTAATACATAATCCATTTCCTAGTACAAATACATTTGGCCTTGGGCACTAATCCTACAGTCTCCCACTTGCACTAGGCCAACTCTAAGCATCTTATGCCCATAGACCTAACAAGACCCTCATGTTTCGCTTGCGGGAGTGGTTTAGTTAATGGATCGACGACATTGTCGTCCGATGGCACTCTACACATTTTATCATCACCCCTTTGTATGATCTCTCTTGATTAGATGCAAGCATCGCAGTATGTGCTTGGACTTTTGGTGAGATCTCGGTTCCTTTGCTTGTGCAATCGCTCCATTGTTATCACAATATAGATCCACTGGTTCCGAGATGGTCGGAACTACTCTTAGTTCCTCCAAAAAGTTCTTTATCCAAACAGCTTCTTTAGTCGTTTCTGCAGCGGCTATATACTCTGCTTCCGTTGAAGAATCTGCCACAGTACATTGCTTGGAACTCTTCCATGTCACTGCACCTCCATTTAGGCAAAATAAATAACCTGATTGCGATCTGAAGTCATCTAAGTCTGTCTGGAAGCTTGCGTCGGTGTAACCCTTTACAACGAGCTCGCCTTCCTGACCTCCATAGACTAGAAACAGGTCATTAGTTCTTCGTAAGTACTTAAGGATTCTTTTAACAGCTATCCAGTGACTTTCACCTGGATTAGACTGAAACCTGCTTGTTGCGCTCAATGAGTATGGCACATCTGGTCTAGTACATATCATGGCATACATGATAGATCCTATAGCCGAAGCATATGGGATCTTAGTTATGCATCTTCGTTCCTGCTCACTTGTAGGACACTGTGTCTTACTGAGAGACACGCCATGTGACAAGGGCAAAAATCTTTTTTGGATTCTTGCATTCTGAACCATTTCATGACCTTGTCTATGTATGCACTTTGACTTAGACCTATAAGCCTTCTAGATCTATCTCTATAGATCCTGATTCCTAGCACGTAGGAGGCTTCTCCTAAGTCTTTCATCGAGAAATTATTTCCCAACCATTTCTTGACGTTTAATAATGTTGGGATGTCATTTCCCATGAGTAATATGTCATCTACATAAAGTACTAGGAATACTACCGTGCTCCCACTGAATTTCACGTAAACACAAGTCTCACCTTCACTTTTGGTAAAACCAAAACTTTTGATGACTTCATCAAAACGAAGGTTCCAACTTCGAGACGCTTGCTTCAATCCATAGATGGATTTCTGAAGCTTGCAAACCTTACCAGAATTCTTAGGATAGACAAAACCCTCGGGTTGCATCATATGCACCTCCTTGGTCAGGTTTCCATTTAGGAAAGCTATTTTGACATCCATTTGCCATATTTCATAGTCATAATATGGTGCTATGGCTAATAGAATTCTGATGGATTTATAGCATAGCTACAGGTGAGAATGTTTCGTCATAGTCAATACCATGAACTTGTTTAAAAAATTTCGCCACAAGCCTTGCTTTGTAGGTTTGTACCTTTCCATCCACGTCAGTCTTTTTCTTAAAGACCCACTTACATCCGATGGTCTTCAAGCCTTCAGATGGGTCAATCAAATTCCAAACTCGATTGTCTTGCATGGATTGCATCTCAGATCTTATGGCCTCTAACCATTTCTGAGAGTCAGGACTCTTCATAGCATCTTGGTAGGACGTGGGTTCATCATCTATCAATGTCACATCAGTATCATTAGACACGAGAAATCTGTATCTCTCGGGCTCATGACGAATCCTACTAGATCTACATTGAGTCTGTTGTGTTTCAAGATTGCCAACTCTTTGAGAGCTTGTATGGTCTTCCATCACGGGTTCTGTAACTGTAGGTGAGTTTCGAATTTCTTCGAGTTATACTTTACTCCCACTGCTTCTCATGGAAACAAATTCTCTTTCTAAGAAAGCACCATTGTGGGCAACAAACACTTTGTTTTTCGATGGGTTGTAAAAGTAATATCCTCTTGTCTCTTTAGGATATCCCACGAACAGACACTTATTGGATTTGGGTCCGAGCTTATCGGAAACTTGACGTTTGACATAAGCCTCACATCCCCAAATCTTACGAAAAGATAACTTGGGGCTATTCCCCGTCCATATCTCATATGGTGTCTTTTGAATTGCCTTTGATGGAATTTTGTTCAGTATGAATGTAGTTGCCTCAAGAGCATAACCCCAGAAAGACGTTGAAAGATTCTATTAACTCATCATTGATCGAACCATAACCAATAAGGTTCGATTCCTCCTTTCGAACACTCCATTCCACTGAGGAGTTCCTGGAGGAGTCAGTTGTGAAACTATTCCACATTCTCTGAGATGATCCTCAAATTCCTGACTCAGATATTCGCCTCCTCGATCAGATCGAAGTGCTTTAATCTTCTTGCCAAGTTGATTTTGTATTTCATTCTTAAATTCTTTGAACACTTCAAAGGATTCAGACTTGTGCTTCATTAGGTAGACATAACCATATCTACTGAAATCGTCCGTGAAAGTTATGAAGTACCGATACCCACCTCTAGCCGGCGTACTCATTGGTCCACAGACATCAGTATGTATGAGTTCTAATAAGTCATTGTCCCTTTCACCAACTTTTGTGAAGGGTTTCTTAGTCATCTTGCCAAGCAAACAATACTCGTATGTCTCAAATGATTCCAAATCAAATGAGTCTAAAAGTCCATGAGAGCGGAGTGTAGAAATGTGTTTCTCGTTATATGGCCTAAGCGACAGTGCCAGTGGTATGTCGTATTTGAGTCATTTGGTTTAAATCATTTAGTGTTAATGTTATATATGGACTTATAATTATCTTTCTTAAGATATAGCACGTAAAGACCTCTTTCTAATAGAACATTTCCATAGAAAAGATTATCTTTTAAAATAGAACAGTTATTATCTCAATAACAAATTTATAACCATCCAAAGCTAGACTAGAAATAGAAATAATACTTCGCTCATAGCAGGTACAAAATAACAATTATTAAGTACTAATACAAGTCCACTAGGTAAAGTCAATAAATAAGTTCCTACGGCTAA
Source organism: Juncus inflexus (assembly GCA_024447665.1). NCBI lineage: Eukaryota > Viridiplantae > Streptophyta > Magnoliopsida > Poales > Juncaceae > Juncus > Juncus inflexus. The sequence goes on from JAJHPC010000021.1 coordinate 4,712,563, forward strand.
TGCGGCATCTCTTGCTCCATTTCCCATACGCAGGTCGACTTCGCCCTTAGCTAATCTTCTTCTCCTTTGTAGTCCCTGCACATCATTACAAATGTGAGTACCACATCCGGTATCCAATACCCAAGATTTAGGAGTAAGTGAAATAGTTTCAATAACAAAAATACCTGAAGCGGTAGTCACACTACCCTTCTTGATTTCGTCCTGATAAAGTTTGCAGTTTCTCTTCCAATGGCCAACCTTGTTGCAATGGAAGCAAACTCCCTCCTTGTCTTTTTTGATCTTGGGTTTAGGCAACACCTTGCTCTTGTTCCCGGTCTTCTTACCCTTCTTCTTGTGAACCATTAGGACATCTTTGACAACATTTGTCTTCATGTCCTCGTGTGCGTTCTTAAGCATCCCATGCAACTCGGTGAAGGATTTCTTCATCTTATGCAAATTATAGTTCATGATGAATTGCTTAAAACTAGGAGGTAACAACCCGAGAATTATGTCAACAGCCAATTCTCTAGGCATAGCTGAACCAAAACTCCCCAATTGATCAAGATAGCTGAAGATCTTGAGTACATGAGCACTCACAGATGAACCTTCAGCCATCTTCGTGTCAGTCAAAAAGACGGTCGTTTTGTAGCGCTCAACTCTAGCCTGCTCTTGGAATATTTCCATGAGAGTTACGATCATATCGTAAGCACCCATGTCCTCCAGTTACTTCTGAAGCTCGGAGGTCATGGTCGCTAGCATGAGACAAGCTATCTCTGTGTCGTCCTTAACGTATTTAGCATACGCATCTCGGGCAACCCTTGTGGCTCCCTGTTCTGGTTCCTCTGGGTAAGCCTCGTCTATGACATACAGTTTATTGTCAGCCATGAGAATAATTCTCAGGTTTCTAAACCAGTCAAGGAAGTTAGACCCATTGAGATTATACTTCTCAAGGATATATCGCAAATTCAACCTAGTTGAATTATTATTTGCCATTATTCTACAAGTTAAAATTTAAAGTGCCATTATTATTTATTCATTGGGGTTGTTTTGTTTTGGTGTTTCTTATATTGTACTCCCACTATTTTTCATCAAATCAACCACCTTTAGTAATATTGATTCGGAATCTTCAATTAAATGAAGTTTCATAGTGAGTCAAGATCCGTATTTCATTGAGCAGTAAGTGCGCTCCGGCACAACCCTTAATGCTCAACTATTTAGGTAGGAACACTTTCCAATTGCATCATATGCAACTCTTTCTTCGTATGGAATGAGTATCTTATACTCGGTGTATTATCCCATCTTGTGCCCCGGGCCCAAGTCCGACTTGCTTGCTCAGTTAAATTTAATCATGCATGAGTATCGGCAAAATAGTTTCCAGCACACTCAACTCAGGCATGACCTGTGTTAGTCACTACTTCCTGCGTGCCCCTTTCCACAGACAATCCCCCACACGCCCAGCTCCGGCATGACCCATGTGGAAAAACTATCTTAGTAATGAGGGTTACAGTGACATGGGAGGCACTTCATTACTTAATATTCTGAAGGATTTTGTTTTAGATTTATAAATATAAACATCACAGAAACTAAGTTAAATATGGTATGAGCCTAAATCTCACGAGCGATCATGAGTTTCCTAATTCTAGATATATCTGTAGATTGCAGAAGTAATCTTCAACGAACCCTTCGTTGTGTGTGCGAATATCCAATGCCATCTTCCGAAGAATGCGCCAAGATCTCTTGCCTTGAAGTCTTGAAATAATATATATCCTAACAACTATCCTATTGCTAGAAAAGGTAATTTACAAATTTGTACAACTCACAGATTGCCATAATTACAACTTTGGACAACTCACTGTTTGCTATAGATATTAAATAAAATAACAAGCATTCACACACAAGATTACATCACAAAACAATCACAGATCTAAAGCTCATACCATATTTGTATATTTGAACTCCATGTATAACAAAATTAGGGTTTCTCGCAAAATCAGCATTATTCCGTTGGGAACGGAACTATTCCGTTCTAAACGGAACTATTCCGTTCTCAACGGAAGTACTCCGTTCTCAACGGAGACATGCTAGAAATTCGTATTTTCTTTTGTTTTAGTTCCATTTCCAAAACGGATTTCGATAAACTATTTTTCGAAACTCCAGAAAATCATAATATCCAATATTATATTCCTAGAAACTATTTCCGTGATGTTTTGAAATAATATTTTCAAAACCCTAAAATTTATTATACTCAAATTTACTAAATTTTAAATATGTAATCGACGATTATATTCCTTAACGAACGCTTTGATACCACTGTTGGGAAATCCATAGCCATGTACATCACATGCGCAGCAGAACCTATGGATTTAACCCGTCCTAGGATCTACGTTAAGGGAATAAAAGTACGAAATTAACCATTAAAATTTATATCTCGGATCTTCCTGATCCGCGAGATGAAGAACGGATGTTGATCTGAACTATTCTGACTCGCAACCATCTCCTCCCTGAAGCTCGGCTCATGAACCTCCTTCCTGATGCTCGGGCTCGAAGAACTCTTTCTTGGCGTTCGGCTCGAAAAACTCCTTTTTGAATCTTGGCTCGCGAAACTCTTTCTTGAAGCTCGGTTCGAGAAACTCCTTCTTATCCTAGGGCTGAAGATAGATTGCTCGCTAGTTCTCAAGATAGATAACCTCTACTCATATCCACGCGGACTTCAGACGTACGGAATAATCGGACTTGGCTAGACAAGTGCGGAAATACTTCTCTCTTTTCTGTGTAGTAGACGGCCTCTAAGGCTTCTAAGTTGTGTGTCTAATAGAGAGACTCTGCCCTTCTATTTATACCAGAGAGAAAGGCGAACGATTGCTCAGTTATCATAACTAAAACCCTAATCTGCGCCTATTCCGTTTCCAACGGAATTGGTATTTCCATAACGGAATACTTGGCAGCGAAGGTTATTACAGTTTCCATGTATTTTCCATTGGGAACGAAACTATTCCGTTGCCAACGAAATGGTACTGTTTTGCTCAATCAATTATCCAATAATTGATTATTTCATTCATCAATTTATACATCATATGTATAACTATTTTTGAGGCATATTCATCTCGTACGAATGGAGTTCATTGTGTGACCGTGTAGGTTCCATTTAACGCTGGCAACGATCTTCTAAAGATCGTAAGTCATGAGTAACCTCTAGACTGATGTCATTACTACCCATGTTAAATGAAATGATCAACGATCATAAACCTATCTGAATAGACATTTGCTTATTCCTTTTGTTCTACGATATATATCTTGATCACAAGGCATGGAAGTATGTCATCCTTGAGTTTGATCAAAGTCTCTTTCCTGATCGAGAATTAGACTGAGTAAATACAAAATGATATTAACAACACATGTTAATCCATTTTGAGCATAGTCATGCATTTTCCTCAGTCCTAGTTCATCAGGGGCCCAAGAGATATCTCCCTCATGATGAGAGGGACAAATCCCATCTTGGTCACTCACATTCCTCGTCATGATTCAGTGCATACCTAATGATGAACCTAATGATCATCCCATTACGGATGACGTAGGATCATACTAAGGTATGCAGTTCCACATACAGGAATCCATGGTAACCTCAGGTCATAGGAACAAGCATACTATTCATATGAGAATCACTAATGACATATACCATGCATATTCTCATAATGTGGTCAGTCCAGTACGTGTTCTCTAACATGTACCTATATTCCAGGCTTGACATCTCTATGTCCATGATCAGCGAGAACATGATCATCCACTGCGAATATACTAGTGTGGATATGTAGCTTCTTACCTGAAGTATGTTTATCTCTATAAACATCCTACATATCACTAGGGACAGTTTAGAATGTCATTCATTGGTTCATAGTTCTACTATCAGAATCACGTATTCTGATGACGTGAACCCGAAATGTCATTCTTGGTTGATATAAGATTTACATTCATAACCCATACACACAGTTATATACGAAACAACCTTTATTGAACAAATAATAATATCTTAATATATAATCCATTTTCTAGTACAAATACATTTGGCCTAGGGTATTAATCCTACAATACTCCTCTTTTAATAAGAATTAAATTTCTCACCAAACAAAATAAACACACACGAAGAACTAATAAGCTTGCTCCTATGCCTTGAAATTCTCTCTTGAAAACTTTGCATGCGTGACGATTTTTTATTCTTCTGAGATAGGTAGGATGCGACCTTGATATTTTCGAGAACTTGAACGTTCGACTATCTAGCTCAAGACATTCTCACACAAATATATTAGTGGCTCGGAATAGTTTTAAATATCATCAAACCGAGGGCAGTGATAACGATTCATTAGCGGCAGTTCCTCAATATGTAAATCCTCGAAAACTCTGTCCAGTCGTCCTAGTGCTATATGATAAAATGACCATACCTGCAAAAAATATATTATTATTATTATTATTATTATTATTATTATTATTATTATTATTATTATTAGAAAAAATGACCTACACGTAATTATGAAATGACCATACCTGGACTAAGGAGAACCAACCGTAAGCTCTAGCAAAGGCTTGGCTTGACTAGCGTGTGACAGAGCTTTATATATGTATGCGAGAGCGGCTGCCCCCCATGCATATGTACCGCATGTATCAAAATTTTCTAACAATAATAAATATTTTACTGGGACTGAATTTGTAGATGAGTCAGCTAGCATTATACAACCTAAATAGAACATAATATACGCCCTAGCATGACGATCGAAATTCTCAGATGTTGGTTTTGGGTTCTCCGGCACTATCATATAATTGTCTTGCAACCATTGGAGGCTGATGCGAGGGTTTGATTCTTTCCATACGGGTGGAACTTTACCTAATAATTTTATAAATTGTTCTTGTGTTAGTTTTTCTCCAATAACTGGTAATCCATCTACAGGTAATCTTGCCAGTATAGAAATGTCACGGAGAGTGATAGTCATCTCTCCGTATCTAAAATGAAACGAGTTTGTTTCCGGACGCCATCTCTCAATTAATGCCGTGACGAGAGGATGTTGCACTTCGGCTGCTGCGCAATGCATGATAAGATAGAATCCAGATCGTCTGAGTATGTTATCTATCTTATGGTGATCAATCATCCATTCTTCCATTTTTTTGCACGCTGGGTAAAAGCAATACTATTTGAAGGTATGCTAGATCGGTGAACATCTTGAGCATATAGAACAGAAGCATCTACCGGTCCCTGGTGATCAAAATCGTCCATCGACATCTATAAAGTATCAGTAATTTTATAAATAAATAAACATTCATTTAAATCACTAAATATAAAATATTAATTAAAAATGATATAAAACAAACATTTAAATAAAAAATGATAGTTGATTGTAGAATAAAAATTAGAGTGAGAGTGAGAGAGATATTATTTGTTAAAAAATGAACGAAGAAGATGATTAAGGAGATGAATAAAAATGACCGATGCGAATGTTATATTTATAGCGTTTGAAATGGTAGGTGAGACCTGTTAAATTACGCGACAGATTGAATTTGATTGGATTGCACGTGCGAAAAAAACACAAAAAAAAAATTATATATAATCCGCACTTTTAAAGTGCGGTTGAAAAAAAATCTCAAATCGCACTTTAGAAGTGCGTTTTGAGCACAAAAAAAAAAAAAATAATAATTTCCAAACCGCACTTTCCAAGTGCGGTTTGGCAAAAACCGGAAAAGAAAAAAAAATTAATTTCCAAACCGCACTTTCAAAGTGCGGTTTGGCAAAAACCGGAAAAGAAAAAAAAAATTAATTTCCAAACCGCACTTTAAAAGTCGGTTAGGCAAAAATTAAATTTTTTAATCGGAGTCTCGAATTTAAAATACAAACCGCACTTTAGAAATGCGATTTTTGACCCAACCGCACTTTCAAAGTGCGGAAATACCATTCCCCGGAATTTCTCACGCTATTTGTATTTTGCTGGAATTTTTTTTTTTGTATATATAGAGTGCATTCGGCCTAATTTCAATCTATCGCTAAAATACAGTACTCCCTTGTAATTTTCCATTTTCATTTATGTAAAACCCGGACCAGACTAAAAGAAGAGTCAGATCTGAACTCGCAGATTAAATTAAAGTTAATTAAATTTTGATCCATCTGATCCGATCCGATGAGTCGAACCCAGTAAAAATACCAACTCGTCAACTCTTCTCTCTCTCTTACAACGCAGATCCCAAATTCACAACAGAAACATAAAAATGAAATAATCAAAAGCTCAATCAATCATATCCCAATCTCTCTCCCAAGTACCGAATCCTAGCTCAATCACTCAAAACTATCTTCGATCCAGATTGAAGACAAAGAATTGATCTATCTCGATCCAATTGAAGAGAGACGAGATGCACGCGACGGATGTGGGGGCGGAGGACGAGGAGAAGTGGCTGGCGGAGGGCATCGCCGGAGTTCAGCAGAACGCCTTCTACATGCACCGGGCACTCGTAATCCCTTAATTTCAGTTTCAATTTCTGTTTTGCACAATTCATTCTGTGATTTGATTCTCAGTCGATATTAGACTTGAAGGAAGGTTCAGGTCAGGTCTTGATTGAGATTAGCCCATTGTACGTTTGAATGAGCTCTTCAATTGATTTGATCATTGAGCTAAGCTTGTTATTATAATATCAGTTGTATTTCTGTTTTACACAACTGATTCTATGATTTGATTCTTACTCAGTCGCTATTGGACTTAAACAAAGGCTCATGTCAGGTCTTGATTGTGATTAGCTCCTTCTACCTTTGAATGAGTTCTTCAATTGATTTGATCCTTGAGCTAAGCTTCTTAATAAACAGTATTGCTAGATCAATTATAAAACCAGAATATTAGATAAAAGGAATTAATCTTTCAATGGTACAGTAGTCATATGTACCAGTATATAGTGATATGATACTGTTTGTCTTCGGTGGAAAAATGCACAACTAGTTTATTTTCTTGTTTTTATTTTTTATTATTAATAGGATTCGAATAATCTGAAGGATGCTCTCAAATTCTCAGCACAGATGCTCTCAGAGCTTCGAACCTCTCGCCTTTCACCACACAAATATTATGAGCTCTGTATGTAATCTTATTCTTAAATTCATGCTCTATATTCAAGTTCTTAACTTTTTTAACCCTTAATTAACCCTTCATCGCGTATAAAACCCTAATTAATTCCTAAAAATGACAACAATTTCGGAAAAAAGAGAAGGGTAAAGAAATATCCAAACCTAAATCAAGCTAAAGACAACTGTTATGGGTCCACTTGATTTTTTTAGGCCTCAATGAAGCTTTTTCCCCGAATAAACCCTAAAACCCTTAAAAAGACAAAAATGTTGGAAAAATACAAGAAGAAGCAGGTCCAGTGCCACCAATTGAATGCTTGTTTTTTGAAATTATTATTTTTTGTTTTTTCTGAAGATATGAGGTCATTTGATGAGATGAGGAAACTGGAGATGTTCTTTAGAGAGGAGACGAGTCGAGGCAACTGCTCTGTTGTTGATTTATATGAACTTGTTCAACACGCTGGAAATGTGCTGCCTAGACTGTGCGTTTCTTGTTTTATATTTTAAAGAACCCTGTATTTTCTCGAATTTATAAAAAGGCCCCTAACTTTTGGACTATGCAAAAGCCCCTACTGTTAAGAAAAAATACCCTGAACTCTTAAAGTTCGCAAAACCCCCGTAAATTTTATTTAATTAATATGTAAACACATTTTTTAAATTAGTTATCTATTATTTCAAAATAAAATTAAGGTGTTTGCATGCCATTTCTCTATCTCTATTATTTTGAAATGAGTATTTTTTTAAGTAAAACATTAAAGTTAGCTGTTTTGAAAACAAAAAGTTGGTATTTTAAAAGTTAGGGGTTTTTCCAAAATGAAAGTTGAAAGGGGTTTCGTGAATATTCCAAAACGTAGGGGCATTTTCATAAATACCAGAAAATGTGTTCTTTGAAAATTTCCCTTTTCTTCAAGGATTATCCACTAAACCCAAATTTAGTGGTACCATGAATTGTATATTGCTTACAAAGAATTCTGTTTTGGTTGGTAAGATTCTTGTGAATAAACCCAAATTTGTATCTAAACCAAATTAATTAAGTCCAAATAAGATAAATTCTGTTTCAATTTAATGCATTTTTTCCCTCAATTAAACCTCAAACCTGCAATAATTCGCCTCAATCTGGTCTGAATTGAGCCTATATATATTTTTTTAAATTCATGAACTTAAATCATGTAAATATATAATATCTTTGTTTATCAGGTATCTGTTATGCACGGTTGGATCGGTGTACATAAAATCGAAGGAGGCGCCAGCTAAGGACGTTCTTAAAGACTTAGTGGAGATGTGTCGCGGCATTCAGAATCCACTTAGAGGACTTTTTTTGAGAAGTTATCTGTCACAAATCAGCCGGGATAAGTTGCCTGATATAGGAAACGAATATGAAGGGTATTAAATTATTATTATTTATTTATTTATTTAGCTATTTGTTTGTTTGTCTGATTTAGTCCTATTTTGGTGCCAGCTGGCTACTAATAAAGCCCTATTATCTATCTTTCTTTTTTTATTTATATTATCTTTCTTTTTTGATTTAATTCTTTGATGTTTACTATTATTGTCCAAATAAGCTGGGATAAATTGCCTGATGTAAGAAATGAATATGAAGGTATCTGTTTATTGTTACCATGGTTATGATTTTGTTTATTGCATGCTTTTTACTTTAGAATTTGGGTTGTTAAGTGAGATTATTGGAGTTTGATTGTTTTTCTTTTGATATATATGTAGGGATGCAGATAGTGTAAATGAGTCTATTGAATTTGTTCTTCAGAACTTTGTAGAGATGAATAAACTTTGGGTCAGGATGCAACAACAGGTTTGTAAACATATTTATTTATTTCTTTATCTATTTATTTCTTTATTTCTTTATTTGTTTATTTATTTATTTATTTAAGTTTTCTTAGTCCAAACTTTTTGAATCGTCTGTACTCTGTATCTTTGTTTTAGTTTTTATTTTATTCAAGTACTTTTAAGTTGAAACACTGAAAGTTTGCAAAAAGTAGAAAACTTAAAAAAGTCACTATTCCATTAAATTCATTATATTTTTATATATTTAAGGGTGTCTAAGTTGAAAATATAAAAAGTAAATTTTGCAATGTGCAGGGACCTCACAGAGATAAAGAGCGAAGGGAGAAAGAAAGAGGCGAACTACGTGATCTCGTAATAATAATATTCTACTTTTTTTTTAATTCAACATTTGGTATTCCTTGCATTCTTATGAAATATTCTATATTGAGGGCTATTAATGGACGCAAAGAATGTTACAAAATGAAATATTTTATACCGTTAATGTCTCAGTGTGCTGTTTTCCATTGATTAATTTTCTATACTTTATAGGTGGGGAAAAATCTCCATGTTCTTAGTCAGATTGAGGGCGTTGACCTTGAGATGTATAAAGAAACTGTTCTTCCTAGAATTTTGGAGCAGGTTAGAATCATAATATTCTAAGTAGCATTTCCTTTTCCTTTTGATTTTTTAAGCTTTTCATATAGCAAGCACCAGGTATTTAAAGTGAATCTAAAATAGGCCAAAAAAATGGAAAAGAGTGAAATTGTTGACATTTTTTCATAGTACTTTATTTTTAAGAAATTAAAAGCATAAAGATCCCATAAATTTGGACTGAAGCGGGACAATGCTTTGGCAGGTTGTTAATTGCAAAGATGAGATTGCGCAGTATTATTTGATGGATTGCATAATTCAAGTTTTTCCAGATGAATATCATTTACAAACTCTCGAAACTCTTCTAAGCGCATTCCCTCAACTTCAGGTTTATTTCTTTCTTTCTTTACTAAATAAACAAATTATGCTAAATCCAACTGTTTAAGAAAGATTTTTAAATACTAGCTTTAATTGTTCGAATTTTGATTTGCTTTTTTTGCTTTTTTCATTAAGAATGATAACAAACTTTGAGATTTTTTTATGTGATTTCTGCAGCCAGGTGTAGATATAAAGACAGTGCTGTCACAACTCATGGAGAGATTGTCAAACTATGCTGCCTCCAGTACTGAAGTACGTATTTCATAAACTTAAAACTTATTTACCATCTTAAAGGCAAATTATTAGGGCCATATAATCATCCTTTGTATCATAAACATTGCATAACACATTCTATAATACAAATTTTGATTTCTTTTGTTTATTAAAATTGTGCAGATACTCCCAGAGTTCTTGCAAGTCGAAGCTTTTGCGAAGTTTAGCAGCGCCATTGGAAAGGTAAATTAAACCTCACGTAATATTCTATTTTGTGATACTGTACTTTTCATTTTCTAAACACATACCATTACATGTTACAAATATTCCATTTTGGTACACTATTTTCCATTTTTCTAAACACATACAATTTGTATATTACAAATATTCTATTTTGTGATTGTGATACTCTATTTTCCCTTTTCTAGACATATACCATTACATATATATTACAAATACTCTATTTTGTGATACACTATCCCATTTCCTAAACCTAAACACATACCATTATATTTTATGACTATCCTATTTCGTGACACTTTATTTTCATTTTGTATATTTTTCTAAACAAATATTATATTTCGTGACAATTTATTTTCATTTCCTATATTTGTTAAACAGATATTATAACCCGTGACAGTTTATCTTCATTTTCTATATTTTCTAAACAAATATTATATTCGGGCAAGTACTTTATTTTCATTTTTCTATAGTTTTCTAACAAATGTTATTTTTTGGCAGGTGATAGAAGCACAGCCTGACATGCCTGTTGTTGGTGCAATAACACTATACGTTTCTCTTTTGACGTTTACGCTGCGTGTGCACCCTGATCGACTCGACTATGTTGACCAAGTCTTGGTACGCCTCTCTCTTTCTGCCTTGAATTATTACATACGTTTAGACTTTTGACTGCGAATTTTTGTGTGATTTTTTTGTTGCCTTGGTTTGTCTTCATTTGTGCTTTTTCATTTTTCTAACTGAGTTTGATAAAAGTACTTCCTTGTTGAAATTCTCAAACTAGCTCAATTTTAAACTTTATTCTCAAACTTACTCAAAACACACTTTTTAAGTCCATAAAATATTTTTTCTGAAAAAATATTGGACTTTGAAAGTCCCGTAGTAAAAAAATACCAAAAAAGTACGCGACTTTTAAAGTCTCTAGTACTTTTTTGTTTTTTGTCACCATACTTCGAAATTTTCTTACTTTTTGCTGCCAGACTTCCAAAGTCTGGTACCTTTTTTTGAAAAAAAAGTAAGTCTTTAAAGTCCGTTTTAGGTTAGTTTGGGATGAAAGGTTGAACAACGTTTAAATTTAGTAATTTCAAAGTTTTTTTAAGCTTAATTTGTAAATCTTACCTTATTCTATTTATCATTTATTTAACTTGTAACTTTATTTTTCCACAGGGAGCGTGCGTGAAGAAACTGTCGGGCAAGGAGAAGCTCCAGGACAGCCGGGCGACCAAACAGATCGTGGCCCTGTTAAGCGCCCCTTTAGAGAAATACAGCAACATCGTGACCGCGCTGGAGCTCTCCAACTACCCCAAAGTCATGGCTCACTTGGATAACGCAACTACTAAAGTCATGGCTGTTGTTATTATCCAGAGCATCATGAAGAACACCACCTGCATCTCCACTTCGGACAAGGTAAATTGGTTGTTTTTGTTTTGTTTTATTTTTGGTTTTGAGGCTGTGGGATTGGGTTGTGTTGAAGAAGGAAAATTGTGGGAAGAAAAAATGGTCTTGGATTTTGGTGTGATGCCTGTTGTTAACCCAGACGTTGTTTGGCTTACAAATATTTTTGATAAATGAAGGGAAATTTGCAAAAAAAAAAAAAAAAAAATCCTGCTTTATGCCCTGATTGCAAGAAAATTAAATTATTGGCTTACAAATGTTTTTTTGAAATAAAGGGAAATTTGCGAAAAAGCCCCTGCATTATGCATTATGCATTAATTGCAAATAAAATAAAACCCTATATTCTTAAGAAAATTAGTATCTTTGGTATTGTTAAGAAAAGAGCGACTTGTTTGCAATTCCCGACAAGACATGGGGCTTGTTGCAACTAAGGCATAATACAGGGGCTTTTTGCAAATTTCCCTAAAACAAATAACACATAAACTAATTTCAGGATGATTGCAATTTTGGCTAGTAAGTCGGTACTGATATGATATTGTTCTACTATTTTTTTTTTTCTCGGTAGGTGGAGGCGTTGTTTGAGTTGATAAAAGGGCTGATAAAGGATATGGACGGGGCTCAAGATGACGATGATGACGTGGACGAAGAGGATTTCAAGGAAGAACAGAACTCCGTCGCTCGCCTCATTCACATGTTTCATAATGATGATCATGAAGAAATGCTCAAGGTACTCTTTTGTTTACTTTTTTCAATAATATAATTCGGACTTTTAGATGAGTATTCAAAAGAGTAACAAAAAACTTGTAAGTGCTTTACTATGAAAACCGGCTGAAATTTACTATACCTGATTCATATCATTTTATCAAAGATTTCATTCAGATTTCAGATATGTTTTCAAAAGACTATCCAAAAATGTCAAGTGTTGAAATAAATGATTGTACTGAGAATATTTTTTATTTTTTAGATAATATGCACAGTACAGAAGCACATTCTTCTTGGTGGTCCCAAACGGCTCCCTTTCACTGTTCCTTCTTTGGTCTTTTCAGCCCTCAAGGTTCTTTTTTTTCCCTTTTTTAATACACTTGAAATTAAATTTCATTGCTGACTTTTTGCTCCAGGTTTATCTCTTTCATAGAGAAAAACATATAATTAACATTTTTATTTATTATTTCTTTTGCAGTTGGTGAGGCGGTTACAAGGTCAGGACGGAGATGTGATTGGAGAAGAGGTTCTTACATCACCGAAGAAAATATTTCAAATTTTGCATCAGGTCATAATCTTTTTTTATAAATTCTCAATAACACCCCTAAATAAGTCGTATTATAAACTCTGAAGTTTTGTTTCTTTTGTTCAGACTATTGAGGCTTTATATTCCGTTCCTTGCCCAGAGCGTGCATTAAGATTATATTTACAATGTGCTGAGGTATTATTTATTATACTTTGCAATTTGAATTGAGTTATTTTTTCTTCTCAAAAGGACAAAATAATGATGATCTTATTTTTAAATTAGGGGCTAAAAACTTATTTTAAAATCTCTCTTTTTATTTTTTATTTTTTAGGCTGCAAATGATTGTGACTTGGAGCCAGTAGCTTACGAGTTCTTCACTCAGGCATTCATATTATATGAAGAAGAAATTGCGGTATGATTATTACCTTATTATATTTTATCTATATAACTAGTACCATTGATTATGATATTTTGCTACTTATGTACCATTTTTTTTGCTATTTTTGGTTAATATGGTTTGATTTTTGAGCAGGATTCAAAGGCGCAAGTGACAGCTATTCACCTAATAATAGGAACATTGCAAAGAATGAACATTTTTGGAGTTGAGAATAGAGATACACTCACTCACAAAGCAACTGGGGTATGTACATTTCCACTTAGTTCATGCTCATTTCATTTATTTTCACAACATATAAGATATATTCAATGAAGTATTATTACAATTCGTATATAAAAATAAAACACCAGTTAACCATTGGTCCAGCAAATAAAAGTAAAATAAAAGAAAAGAAAACAAGGGAAGAAAAGATTATTTGAAGTGATATTGAACTGAGACAGTACCAGTCCAGTTCTGGTACCCAATTTTCCAGTTTGGTATTCACGATAAGCATTTTTAGTTTTTTTTCCTGCTACATGATTTACACTTTGTTAATTTGCATTTGTTATGTGCAGTACTCAGCGAAACTTTTAAAGAAACTGGATCAGTGCAGAGCGGTGTATGCTTGCTCTCACCTCTTCTGGGTCGACGATCAAGATGGCGTTAAGGATGGCGAAAGGTAATTCTATTTTTTACTTATACAATAATTAGTAAATTACTCAATTTATCATGTCTCAGTTAATATCTTGTATTTTTACAGGCCCCTTTATTGTGCACCATAAAGAACAAAACAGCAAAATATCGAATTTCATATTGAGTTTCTTAGTTTGTAAATATCGAATTTAGTTTTCCTAACTGCAAATGTGAAGTTTGACCTTCCAGAACCCTAAACATATATAATTTAACCATCTAAAATTGAAAAATGTTGAACTTACCCAATGTCAATGAGGTGAAAAATGTAATGGGCAGATTTGATACTTTTGTGATTTTCAAAGGGTAAATTTGAAGATTTTGAGGTTTAGAAGGTCAAATTCTTAACAAGTAACTATTTATTAATATTTATACATTAAATTTTTTAGGGTGCTTCTTTGCTTAAAGCGTGCATTAAGAATTGCAAATGCAGCACAACAGATGGCTAATGTTGCTAGAGGCAGTAGCGGATCTGTCGCACTATTCATCGAAATTCTCAACAAGTAAATATTCTATATTTTTACTATTTTTCACATTAATTATTTTTCGAAAAAAGAATGGAATGATAATCGCTACGCAATATTTCCAGGTACTTGTACTTTTTTGAGAAGGGAAATCCCCAAATAACAACAAAGGCAATCCAAGACCTAATTGAGCTGATCACAACCGAGATCCAAGGGGAGAATTCCACGACCGATCCTTCAGCCGAGGCCTTCTTTTCAAGTACGATGCGGTACGTTCAGTTCCAAAAGCAGAAGGGCGGTACGATGGGCGAGAAATATGAACCGATTAAAGCCAATTGATTTTATAATATTGTTTTGAATGTTTATTTGTATAATGTGAATTTGCTATTTTTGTTATTTTGGGAGGGAATTAGAACAGTTTGAATGGTGGACTTTATGAGTTGAACGGGTTTTGGTTTGATTTTGAAGTTATAGGTGCTGTAAGATCTGTATATTTTGTTTCCAGAGTAACTGAAGGATAATATTCATTGTTGCTTTTTAGATTTTTTTGGTTACGCAATAAATCATTGGATCTTCACATCAAAAAGAAAATTAAGAATGAAATAGAAAAGTTGTTTCACATAAACAGGAAAGTTATTGCTCATAGACAGGACTGAATTCAATTGAAGATCTAGCCACATGCTTGCAAGGGAAACCCATGTAGTAGAAAGCTGGCCAGTAAATATTTATTGAAAACAAAACTGGAGAAAACAAAAAAACTAGCAAATGTTAATTAATTTAATGTAAAAATACAAAAATTTCCAAACAACTCAGATATATAATTCGACTCAGAACTAACTTACAAAATAAAAAGTCAACAAAATAAATAACCTAAACAAATTATGAATATTTGAAAAAGTAAACTAGATGGGGTTTAACTCATGCCCGTCCAATTTGGGCCCCAACCAAACACAGTTATAAGTTGTTTTCATCTTATCGAAATTGGGAGTGTACTTTTGCGATTCCATGCAATAAAATTCTTCCTTGCTTTTGTTAAATCCATCATGGTGCGTCGGTAAGTGTATCTTGTTTTTGAATCTTCTTCTATCCACGGAAGTTTTTGCAAAAGACGTTTTGCCAGCCACAAATATGGCCACATCCCCTAAATCTTTCAACTCAACCCAGTCCATCTTCGATTGATCCAACTTAAGGAGTAGCAATTCCACTAAATACTGAGATCAACTCGCCTCTTGACTCGACCAAATAGCAATATTCGGTGCCTATCTCATGTTTCTCGACATGAATTGGTCTCGGCTTGTCGAGAACTCTCCAAGTCTTCTTGTCTGGATTAAAGACCCCAAGCCCCCCTCTTTTTTCTAAGCAATAGAACTCGCCTAGAAAGAAAACAGGGGAACAAGAGCACGCGTAGAAAGGAGGAAAATTGACAAATTCCATACGACACCACTCATCATCTACGCCTCTGGGATGGCACATGTCAAAACGAACATGTTGTCCTGTAGATGGACCTGAAATCCCGAGTACCACACGATTAAAAGAAGTAGGTATAGAAGGAAATGCAGTACTACTACATTCAAATTCCACCATTGGAAGCAGAATCTTATCTTTTTTGAATGGATTTAATAGTACTAAAGCATAGTCTCCAAATGACACAAGAACCCAGCCATCTTTGGAGAATAGGAGACGGATCTGATCAGTAAACCTAGGTTGCTTCATTTTTGCGGTATATTTGGCCTTCTAATGGGTCAAAAAAATTACATGTACCGTCCCCTTTTGGGCAATACATAAGCCAAACTTTTGCATCTTGGATGGGATTGGGGAGTGAACGCCATAGCTTGCAAACTGCTCGAAGACGCCATCATTCAGAGACAAGTGTTTCAAAAATGATTCCACCAATTCTATGGGAAGATCAGCCCATGATCTAGATTATATCATTTGTGCCTTTATCTTCTTGTGCAACTACTTTAGCATCCTGCAAGAGAAGAATTGTGTAACTGTGTATTTAGACCAAGGTAGTAATGTATGCACGAAACTCGAAAAAACCATATAATGGTGTAAGAATCTTTCCTGAGATAGTCACGGCTCATAATTGTTAAAATTTCACCTCATTTGACTTTTCTATGTATAATAGCAAAAAAATAATTAGTTATGTGTCATAATTGGAATTTTTTTTCAAAATAGCACTTTTTTTAAGAATAATTAATCGGATGGCATTTTTTTCGAAATATTTCAGCGAGATAGCACTTCCGCCGGACCCTCCGGCGGGCGAAAGTAGTTCCGCCGGAGGGTCCGGCGGAACTAGTGATTTTTTTATTTTTGTTGATCTTAGCCATTTGGCACCCGTAAACACGCTTAATTAAGAAAAAAAGTTAGTTCCGCCATAGGGTCTGGCGGAACTAGGTAAAATTTATTTTTTCAGGTTAAACTCTTAATTTAGAAGGCCAATTAGCTCAAAAAATTACGAATTCATAAGTTCCGCCAGACCCTCTGGCGGAATCGTCTATTTTATATTTTTTTGCCTCTAAACAGACCATGAAAATTTAGCAAAAAAAAAAAAAAATACTGTTCATAGTTCCGCCAAAGGGTCTAGCGGAACTATGAACAATATTTTTTTTTTTTTTTTTGCTAAATTTTCATGGTCATTTAGAGGCAAAAAAATATAAAATAATAGGTTCCGCCGCAGGGTCCGGCGGAACCTCTGGGTTCCGCCGGAGGACCCGGCGGAACTTCCGAATTCATAATTTTTTGAGCTAATTGGCCTTCTAAATTACGAGTTTTACCCGAAAAAATAAATTTTATTCGGTTCCCGTCGACCCTCTGGCGGAACTGGCTTTTTCCTTAATTAAGCATGTTTAAGAGTTTCAAATGGAAATAATTAATCGAGATAGCATTTTTTTCAAAATATTTGGGTAGATAGCACTTCCGCCTGGACCCTGCGGCGGGCCGAGATAGTTCCGCCGAAGGTGCGGGCGGAACTAAGGAATTTTTTTTCTTGATAATCTAGGCCATTTGACCCCTTAAACACGCTTAATTAATGAAAAATGCTAGTTCCGCCACAGGGTCTGGCGGAACTAGATAAAATTTATTTTTGGCCCAATTTGGACGGTGAAATTGGTCCAAAAATGACGAAAATATAGGTTCCGCCGGCATATGCGTAACTAGCTAGAAATAACTAGTTCGGCCGGAGGGTCCGGCGGAAGTAAATTTTTTTTTTACTGACTGACTCAAGAAGATCAAAAAAATGATTGGACCAGACCCTAGTCTGGCGGAACTAGGTTATTTCTCAATTTTTGGGATCAGACATGTGCGGAAGACACGCTGAGACAAGTTCCGCCAGACCTTCTCGCGGAACTAGTTATTTCTAGCTAGTTCCGCCAGAGGGACTGATAGAACTAGACCCCGCCAGAGGGACTGGCAGAACTAGACCATTTTTTAGGATTTCTTGGGTTAGTCAGTAAAAAAATATTTATCTAGTTCCGCCAGACCCTCCGGCGTAACTAGTTATTTCTAGCTAGTTCCGCCGGAGGGACCGGCGGAACTAGACCATTTTTTAGGGTTTCTTGGGTCGAGTCGGTAAAAAAAAAAAAAAATATCTAGTTCCGCCAAACCCCGGAGCCTCCTATAAAATGATAATCTTTCTCTCTCCCCCATTCTAACCCCCCCCAAAAAAAATATATTATTCAAGCGATTTTGAAGTGTATTTGAGGTATGTTTAAGGTGATTTTGACCCAACTAAATAGAGAAAATAGAAGAAAAGGAAGACGAAAATTAGGTATTCAATTATAGATTTTTTGTTTCATTAAATAATTAATTGATTTTATTATAGATTTGTTGTTAATTTGTTGAAATATTATTGCAATTAGTAGGAAGAAAATGGCACAAAACTCTCAAATTCTTGTATATTACGATGGTCTTATTCTTGTAAATCTACCGAACGGATGCAATTATGACCCGGAGGAACCGGCTTATATTCCAGAAAGTACAACCACAAATTGGGATTATGACCAACTGTGTAACGAAATTTATGAGAATCTCGGTTGGTCGTATAGTGATATTCTTTTAATCCGAGATCGGCTTCCTTCTCTTAAGAAAGGCATTAGGCATTATATGTTAGTGAAAATTATGAATAATGCACAATTGGTTAATTTTGCGGAGCGCGTCATAAAGGTTGGGATGGAGGAATTAGAAATATATGTTGATCGCGTCCAAAATAAAGAATATCGAGATAGGAACTAGTAGTAGATCAAATGTAATTCGAAATGCGAGACGAAAATGAGATATTAGAACCCGTTGAAAATGAAATAAATAATGAAAATGGGAATGAGGACCCGTTTGTGACATTTGATATGGCACGTGTGAGCAATAATGTACTTCCCGAAATAGATGATGATGAAAATGAATTAGATGAGGAACCGGAGATGGAGTCGAGGGACGAGGAAGAAAATATGGCTCGAACCGATTATTTCATGGCACTGCGGAAACAACACATATAAGGAAATTATTTTTAGATAATAAAATAAATAGATATAAAGAAATAATTTTAAATACAATACATTAATATGATGTTGCCCGTATCGGAAACCCCCTTTCGCTTTAGCCTTGGTGTTGTCCGGTTGGTCAAACAAACGGTTACTCGTGATCATCCTGTAATTCGTTCGGCGGACGATATACCGGACCTTCCGGCTCAACTATAGGAGCCTTCCCCCGATCCGTCCGACTAGATCCTCCCCGACTAGATCCGCCCCTAGATGACATCCCTATATACATTTTATTTTTTAAATATAAATAATAATTAAACAATTACTATAAATAAATTACTTCAAGCTTTTTTTAATATAAAAAATTTACTTCAATCTTTTTTCTAATAGGAATAATAGTATATAGTCAAAAATAAAAACCTAACCAATCGCTATAAATAAATATAGGTAAAATTACAAATAAACCCCTACGTTATGCCTTAATTTCCAATAAGACATGGGTTTTTTTGCAATTAAGGCATAATGCAGGGGGCTTTTTTTCAAATTTCCCATAAATATATTACTAAACAAATTTATATTATATTTTTTCTTAAAATAACTAAATATTGAAAATTAATTATTAAAAAATTTCATACCAAATTAAATTGATAAAAATATCCCTATATAAATACCATATATAAATAATAACTAAACTTTACATATATTACATAACTAAATAAACATATTATTTAACACAAAAATAAATAAATAATTACTATAAATAAATATATTACTAAATAAATATATATTATATTTTTTCTTAAAATAACTAAATATTGAAAATTAATTATTAAATATTTTCATACCTCCTCCTCCTTCTTTTTCTTCTTCTTCTTCTTCTTCTTCCTCCTTCTTCTTCTTCTTCTTCTTCTTCTTCTTCTTTTTTTCCTCTAAAGAAATCCAAACAAATTTCAATAATATCAATCTATTTAAACTAATTTCAATCCGATCTCACTAAATCCATACCTATTTCGCACTAATTTCACTCAATCAAAACTTATTACCATTCATCCAAATCAATAAAAATAACTAATCAAAACTCAAAATCAAACAAAATAACTTACGTATTTCTTCTTCTTTCTAACTTCTCCTTCTCTTCCTTTAATTTCTCCCTTCTTCTCCCTTTAATTTCTTCCCAAAATCGCACAAAAATCGCCCCCCTTTTTTGCTCTTTTTTTCGAACGGACGGTTGGGTTAAAAATGGGGTCGGACGGGTTTAAATGGGATTTTAAAAAATGCGTGGTCTAGTTCCGCCGGACCCTCCGGCGAAACTAGTTATTTCTAGCTAGTTCCGCCGAGGGTCCGGGCGGAACTAGACCATTTTTTTTATTTTCTTGGGTCGATCAAGAAAAAAAAATTATCTAGTTCCGCCAAACCCTCCGGCGGAACTCGTTATTTCTAACTAGTTTCGCCGGAGGGTCTCGGCGGAACCGGACCATTTTTTTTATTTTCTTGGGTCGAGTCGGTAAAAAAAAAATTATCTAGTTCCGCCAAACCCTCCGGCGGAACTAGTTATTTCTAGCTAGTTCCGCCGGAGGGTCCGGCGGAACTAGACCATTTTTTTTATTTTCTTGGGTCGGGCCGGTAAAAAATAATTATCTACTTCCGCCTGGACCCTGCGGCGGAACTAGTTATTTCTAGCTAGTTCCGCCGGAGCATGTCCCGCGGAACCTATATTTTCGTCATTTTTGGGCCAATTTCACCGTCCAAATTGGGCCAAAAATAAATTTTATCTAGTTCCGCCAGACCCTGTGGCGGAACTAGCATTTTTCATTAATTAAGCGTGTTTAAGGGTGCCAAATGGCCTAGATTATCAAGAAAAAAAATTCCTTAGTTCCGCCAGACCTTCTGGCAGAACTACTTCAATTCTGCCAGAGGGTCTGGCAGAAGTGAAAAATTCCCTACCTAGTCCCATTGAATCTATGACCTCTTCATGAATGTTCTTTTGATGCCATAATTTTTTTAAACCTTATTTTAACGCTTGATGCTTTGTGATCTACAAAAGTGCAGCTCAATTACTTCCTACTCAACATAAGGAAAAATAAGTAGTTTGGATGAAGTTATTATCGTAGCACCGTGCCATACCTTGTTGGTACCACCCACATGAAGGTGTTTGTTACTTCTGGCGGTATTAACGTGAAGCTGATGGCTTGATCAATTAAAGAAATTTTGTAAAGCCTCTCTCCATCATAACATTTCGATACATAATATATGCACTCACGCTCTAGTCCACAACCATCTGGGCATAACAACGCTGCATTGTTCTTTCCAAGGAATAAAGCACAGTCGCTAATGCTTTGAACCCATGCCCAATCATTCTCATCTTCCCAGAAATCTAAACTATGAATCTGAACATAATTGAGCACACTATTCTCGGATGCATGTATTGTGCTCACCACATAAAGATCCTCACATGACTTAACCAGGTAGTGAATATGCACACATTATGAAGGGCATTGTGGGGCATATATACTTGTTATGTCCACATTACTCGTAAATAGAGACGCCACATCAATGATAATTACATCAACTATTCTAGGAATGTATAGCTTCCCTTTGCAGACAACACTTCTTGGTCTTCCATGAGTAGTATAACCAGTTGTCATCTTCGTCCACTCTTTGCAGTATACATTGCAAAATAGAAGGAATTTCACCTCAAAGCTAACAAAGATGATGGTGCAATCAGGAGAAGTCAGGGAGGATGACAAATTGCACTCGCCAAGGGATTCGAAAGGTTCTGAGATAGGAGGAAGATCAATTTTCGAATGAGAACTGAGGTTTAGCAGATAACATTCACTGGTGTCTTCGTCTGCCAAAACTAGCCACTCCTCAAAAGATCCCAATAATACTTTTCCTTGTATCTCGGGTATTTCTTTCTTTTCAATACTCCCATCGATGGGATTGATAAAGCTTCGAGTTTGTCCATCCAATGCATTTTTTTGAATAAGCCACACTTGATTGCCAAAACCACGCATGAATGTTACTTGAATTATTTGCTGCTTTAACAAAAACCTAACCTACATTTTTCAAAGAGGCGTGCTAGTTTTGCGTGGTGTAATAACTTCATACCTGACTTGGAGAATAATTACAAATATAGATAAGCAATTGGCAAATTAAGCTGATCAAAATTTTGTAGGTAAAAATTTGAGAAAATTATAGAAGGGCATTAAAGCGCAACAAGACAACTCAGTGAGTAGATAAGGTTCCAGTAGATCGTTTTGTTTACACAATAACTATACTTGTAAGATACCAATAATCATACTTGCATGATATCAAGCCATCTCATATAAGACTGGTTCAAATAAAAAAAGTTTAGGGTTAATTGTTTGGTTAGTCAGAAACATTCTTGTACTAGATATCAGATTCCAATTCATGTGGTGATAGCTACTTATTGCCTCCATTTCACAGAAATAAAGATAGCTGGAAATAACAAATAACTTTCAAATTATAACCAGATCAGAGCCACCGGAACAAGAGGAATAGGTGGATTATTGCAAGGTGAAAGTTAGGCTAGAAGCGCTTTCCCACAGATGATTTTTCTTATCGGATTTCTCGTATTGGATCCTTCTTTCTTTTTCTTCTCCAACAACTTGTATTGTGTAATGATTCTAAGAAGAATCTAATAGTTAATTGAATGAACTTCACACAAAATTGGGATAATTTGCACAAAATGCACGCAATTAGTTCTCTCTCAAGGAACGGATAAGAAATAGAAAAACTAGAGAAAATATTGAAAGAAGAATCAATGTTATCAGAACCGGACCGAACGTTGACTCGGAGGATTCTCAGGTTACCGGTTCACCGGTCGAACCAGTGAGTCAACCGATTCAATTGCTGATTTTTTAGAATATAATTTATAAATAAAAAATTTAACTTTTTATACATCGTATAAATTTCAAAATAAAAATTTTAAGTATCAATCACTTCATTTTATTATTATCAACACAAATAATCCACATAAGAAGAAAGGAAAAAATGAGAGAGAAAAAGACAACAAGAAGAAAACAAAAAAAACTTATTTCAGCAAAAAAACCAGGTTCAACAACCGGTTCAATTTCAAGTTTTTCATAAAACCGGCTGATTCAACTAAAAAACCGGTTTTCATGCATATCCGATCCAATTGACAGACCAAACCGAAAATCTTACTGGGTCCGATTTTTTCCGGTTCAACCATTAAATCGGGCCAGTTTTGATAACACTGATAAGAATAGTTTGATTACACAATAGGCACCGCAAAATATCTACTGGCAATTTCTATATATAGAGCATCCTAACTAATTGCTCCATATGCAAAGCAATTCTGCGCTAGCTAACTCGAGAATCATTTTGCAAACAAAGACCAAATAAGTCCCTAAACTCGGTGCACCAACACCTCCTACACCAACTCAAAATATAAAAATCACCCAACAAAAGCCCAACCACGACCCAAAAATAATCCCGCCCATTACAAATGTTTTTTTAGAAGTTGGACTGCTCTTGACAGGGTTCCAGCCAGTATTTTAAATATCGCCGATTAATCGCATGTCGGTCCCTCACTGTCCAGATTTTAGCCGACATTTGACCGACGTTTGACCCGATTTTAGGCGACATGATAAAAAAAATTATTTTTGCTTGGCCCATTTTTATTTTATGTTGTTAATTTTGGACAATTATGTATTTTGTTAAGTTTTAATTTGGATTTCGGTGTGTAATTGTTTAATTTGGATTTTGTTCTATGTTATTTGAACTTTAAAGTATGATATTTCTATTTTAATTAAATTTAAATTATGATTATTTATATTTTTATGTTTATTTTATGGTTGTTAGATTTTAAAATTTTAAATGTATTATTGATAATTGGGAAATTTTTAAAAACCCCCTAACTTTTTTGGAATTTATCGAAACCCCCCTATCTTTTCAAATTCTTCAAAAACCACCTATAAAGTGGCTTGAATTATTTTTTTATCCTCTATGGGTTTAATTCTAATATTTCCATCCAATATAATTTTTAAAAGACTAAAATTCCCTTCATATATTTATTTTAAAATTTTATTTTATTCAATTAAAAATGAAAAATATATTCTTTTTGCATCAAATATAAATAATTGTGAACTATAATATACAAAATCATAATAAATATTTTCGGTAAAATAAAATTATAAATTAACTATGGTATAATAAAAAATCTTTTTTTTGTATTATAATATCATAAAAGAAAAAGTAATATATCATAAGATAATACCATAAAATATCATCACCAACAAATATCGTCAAAATAATTAAGTCAAAACTATAATTTGTAAATAATAACAAATAATATTTTTTGTAATATAATATAATAAAATAAAAAATAATACATCATAATTTTACCGTAAAATGTCATCAAAAATAATATCGTGGAATATTATACCCAATTTATTTATTATTTTTATTGAATAAAATAAAATATGAAAAATAAATAATTGAGGGGCATTTTGGTCTATTAAAAAATTGAGTGGATGAAAAAGTTAGATTTAACCGTATAGGGGGCTAAAAAATATTTCAAATCACTTTATAGGGGGTTTTTGAAGAAAATTGAAAAGTGAGGGGGTTTTTGATAAATTCCAGAAAAGTTAGGGGGTTTTTGAAGAATTTCCCTTGATAATTTGTAGTATAGTATTTCGGAAAAAAATGTCCGAAAGTCAAATCCGACGTTGACCGACGTACATCCAATAAGTCTCCGATTAATCACCTTATAACTAGTCGGTAAGATTTCCGATGTGGTCCGACGTCCGACATTTAAAACACTCGTTCCAACAGTTAATATTAATAAAAATCAATGTAGTCTTTTACAATAGCATTGCCAAAGCCCAAGAGAATTGGCAATGGAACAATTGAAATAAGTAAAATAGAAAATAAAGAGGCATACAACACTAAACTACTGCATCCCATCCCTTTTTAATTCTTCACTAAATGAATTCCTCCAAAAATTGTATATCAGTAATGATTAGAGGACATATGTATCAAGCATGGTATTTATAGCTTGTACAGAGAGGACATATGTCAGAAAAAAATTCACTGGAACTTCCTTGTATATATGTATAATTAGCCCTTTTTTTTCAAATTCTATATACTCAAACTCGGGTCGTTACAGACGGATGTGGGGGCGGAGGACGAGGAGTGTCTGGCGGTGGGCATCGCCAGAGTTCTTTAATTTGATTCTACATGCACCTAGCCCTCGTAATCCCCTTACCGAACCCTAATTTGAATTCTAATTTCATTCTTTAATTTGATTCTTAGTCAGTTGCTTCAGACATAAAAGAAAAGGTTCAGGTCATGTTCTCATTCATATTAGTTTATCTTTATTCTACCTTCGATTGAGGTTTTTAATTGATTCTATCCTTGGGCTAAGCTTTTTGCAGAAAAGTATTGCCATCATTAGAAAATCAGAACAGTAAAAAGAATGAATAAGTCTTTCAATGATACAATAATCATAATCATACTCAGTATGTAGTGACGGATTATCATTGAACTAATTTTTGGTTTTTTTTTCTTGTCTTAACTTTTGTTCAAGGTTCGGAAAATCGAATCGGAACCAGAGTCAGACCCATAGAATAACAATTTAGAATCGGCTGAATCAAATGTCGAATCTGATGAAGAATCGTACTGTAATCGTGAGAATGATGTATTAATCAGACCAGAGTTCACCGATTCCGACTCGAATCGGCAGAATTAGAATCGGAATCGACGATTCTTAGAACCATACTTTTATTATTAATAATAATAATAATTGGATTCAAATAATTTGAAGGATGGTTTAAGGGATCTTAATCTTGTTGCATCAATATTTTGAAAGATAAGGTAATATAGTACAAGAAATTCTGATGATTCTCAAAGATTGAGAAACCTCATATCCAATCTTAATCTCATAAATCCACCCTTAATAGATAGAATATTTTCTTGGTCTAATATTTTCTCTAAAGTAAGATTATACATGTTCTTATTTAACCTCTCGTGGGCTCAAAAATTCTCAAATTATCAACAAACTACAATCACCAATACTTGCTCAGACCACACACCCATCTTACTCCAAACAAAAACCTCATTACCATGAGACCAATTCAATCATCATTAATTACCTCAGATCTTCACATTCAAACTCTCTTAAGAAATTTTATCAAAAATTGGTTTCACTTGGTAGTAAACTCAAACAATGATTTTAGATTGGCTGGAAAAAAAATGAGGAATCACAAGCTTTAACATATCTTGAGAAATGGTTGAAGGATTTGATAAAAAGAAGAATTGGAGATTTAATACAAAATGAAGAAAGAAGAAAGATATTAGCAACAAAGGGCCAAATTCAAGTGGATTAAAGCGAGAGATTGTAATACAAAAAATTTCCATAATTATGCTTCAGTAAAAAAAAATAGACTCATGACACAAGTATAGAAAACTCAGTTATAAATCAAGAGGAATCTGATCATAAATCCACGACTGGATTATTAATTGTAATGTGTATTTTTATACAATATTTTAGGATTTTTATCATATAAAATTCATCCTTAAATCATATAAAATGTATGAAAAATGCTTAAAATTCATAAAATTCATTTTTAAACCTCTTCATACACTTTTATGTAATTTTTCAGGTACATAGATCAAGAAAGGGAGATTTGGATGACTTAGATGAAAAAGTCAACTCCAAAGGAAATGCCGATTTGTAAATTTTGGGCTAAGAATGGCCAAATTTTCTACAAATCTTTACGAAAACCCTACACACGCCTCTCCAACCTCCTACATCCCTTTACCATCCATAATAAGAAGTCGGAAAATGGTGGAGAAACCAGTGAGATATTCGAGTTTCCAAACCTGTTCGAGGAAATGCCATAAAGAAATGAATTTTTGATGATCCAACGGTTGAGAAAATGAGGGTTCGAAGCTGAATCGTTGGCAAGTGAAATTCGTCGACTTTTCATGAGTAAGGATGTGATTTTCTTCTTCATAGAGCTTTAGGGATGGTGTTGTTATTCTCGGTTTGATGATGTTTAAAATAATTCCGTAATTACTAATCTTGTTTGAGAATGTCTTATTAGCTCAGAATGTCACTCGTCAAGTTTTCGAAAATGGAGATTTCATCGGAATGGAAGCGTCTCCCTGATCTCGGGAAGACTAGAAGTCGTCACGCTTTTAAAGAATTTCAAGGCGTGGGAAAAAGTTTCTTTAGTCTTCTAGTGTGTTGTGTGGTGTAAGTAATTTAATTTGTACTAAAAAGAGAGTAAAATCTGCAATCTATTTAATTTCTGCTAGTTCCATTGGTAACGGGCCTAGTTCCATTGGCAACGGACCTAGTCCATTGGCAATGGAAGTAGTCCATTGCCAACGGAGCTGGTCCGTTGGCAACGGACCTCCCCGTTGCCATTCATTTTCTCCTGGAGTTTTGGCTGAAAAATTGTTGCGTGAGTGCCGTTGGCAACGGACCTAGTCTTTTGGCAACGAAACTACAGGAACATAGCCGTATGATTTGAAATCCTCATTGATTTCCTTCTGTTTTTGCAATCCATTGGCAACGGAACTGGTCCATTGGCAACGGAACTGCGCAGGTTTCCATTTTTTGAGGGCGGCTCTTTCCTCCTTTAAAAGAGGCGCCGCCCTCCTCAGTTTTATATAAGAATTCCACATACAAAAAGCAGAAATACTCTCTTATTAATACTGTTAAATTGCTCTAAATCTCAAGAGAGACTAATCGTGTTGTTGAGCGTGTTGTTCGTTGGTTTGTTGAAGTTAAAGAAATCGAGTTTGTAAGTTATTGCTCCATCGATTCGTCAAGTTTGTTGTACGACGAGCGGTGGTTCGAGGTCTGTAAACGATCTGTTTGTTAGTGGTTATCGGAGCCGAAAGGCAAGTCCTGGAGAGTAGGCAACTCGTGAATGTGGCAAGGGTCGCCAACGAGTAAACGGGTGGTTAAGGCTAAACGTAAGCACCTCGCCGAACTCCGTCATCAGATCGTGTGTTCGGTATCTCTTTACTTTCTATAGTTACTTTAATTTCTTATTCATTTAGTTTCGTTATTAATTAGAATTTAAACAACCATCAAATAAAAGTCTAACACAATAAAAATATAAAACCCTAAGAAATAAGTATAATCTTCACGTTTCCGCACGTTTAGGCCTATTAACTCTCCTATAGGCCTCAACCGATCAACATGTGTGAGAAGAGTTTTGATGTTTCAATTGAAACTAAAAACTGGTATGAACTGGATTATGAATCACGAATTGGTGGAGTTTTAGAGCATGTTTCGAAACTTTCGTTAAGGATGAAAATCGAAAGAATGGAGGAGAATTAGATCATTTTTTTTTTTTGAGAAAATCTAGAGAGATCTTTAACATGCCTATTCATATCTTTCTATATTTTTACAAAATCTGGAGAGATCTTTCAGATATATTTCTATTCATATCTTTCTATATTTTTACAATCCTAAATATTTACAAATTATATCGAGAAATCTTGAAAGATACCACTCCTCTTACAGGTCTAATAAAACTTGCGTAACATGCCCAAAGAAAATAAAAAAACAGAAACAATGCAAGCCCAACAAAACTCATTAAACTTATTTTCCTCTACTCTAATCTTCATTGACTAGTCACTTTGGCCGTTGCTTCTTCATCTCTTCACACCTGTATAATCTTTCTTTCTTCTTTCCCTTTTCTCTTCCTCGATTCAATCGCTCGGAATATCTCTTCTTCTCGCATCATCTTTTCCCTTCGGATCCATCTGTTTAACGAGAATTAACTCATCTTCCACCTCTTCAATCAAAACTGAGTGAGATTTTTGTTGATCATCGAACGCCCTTCTACACCTCTCTCACCACAACACAAAATGGAAAATCGCTGCAGCTCGTTTAATGGCTAAATTCCCCCTTTTGTGATAAATAAGCTCAATGGATCTTGTTACTGAGGATGGAAGGACACCTTTCTGCTCATTCCTCTTCTCCATAAGTCCCAATGGGACTTAACGAACTCGCAGGCTCCTTAGAGATGATTGGTTGTCTCCATGTCTCTCATGCAGAGATAGCATCGATTCACTATCGTCATACCTCGTCGCTGCAATTTATCTTCAGTAAGTACTCCTCCTTCCTTCCTTAACCACAGATGCACCTTCATCCTCATTGGTATTTTGATTTTCCACAGACTTCCCATCTCTGTGTATGTATGTACGACCACACATATATTTCTGTAGGCATTTTTGGTTGAGAATTTTCCTTTTTCACTCCATCTCCATTTAATCCGGTCTGTACTCTGTGTTAACTTAAATCCTGTTATTTTTTGTATGAGGTAATCTAACTCCTGGGTTGGTCTTTCAGCTGAAATGAGATGAAAGAGATATGCTTTATCTTGAGTTGCTAAAAATTATGCCTGGGTAATTCTATGGGACACTGAATGAGTGAATAAAGATGACATTCTGTACCAGAGGAGGCCTTCTCCCCAAATACTACACCACAGGCTAGTTCTCTCTCCATCCCCTACTTCTATTTCTGTACTGTGCATTACATATAGCAGTAATCTTTTAATATCCATCCAAAAATAGGAGTCCTTGGTATTTTTAAGATTACCAAGCTCTTCTCTGCCCAAATTAGATACATTGCCAATTAAGTCCATCTGTTTTATTGTAGAATTTCCATACCCATTTAAGTAATAGTGCATCATTGAATGCCTCTAGATCTATTAACCCTAAACCTCCCACCTCTTTCGGCCTACACATCTTAGTCCACTTTACTAAGTTATACCCTTTCTCACTTGTACCTTTCCACAAAAATTCCCTTTTAATTTTATCCATATCTTGAATCACCCATTGGGAAAACTTGAACACTTGAAGGTAGTAGATTGGTAAAGAGGATAGGATAGATTTAATCAACACCACTCTCCCCCACCCCCTATGCTTTATAAAGTACTCTTCCACCCTTGCAATCTCCTCTCAAATTTCTCCACTATCCCCTCATACTCTTCCATAGAGGCCATCTTATAATGAAGTGGAAACCCTAAATAGTTAAAGGGCAATGACACGCTTGGACACCCTAACTCTTGTGCCAATTCTTCAACCCCTCCAATACTTTCTGGTAACATAATGAATTCAGATTTATCAAAGTTAATGTGCAGTTCCAAGTTCTCTCCGTATGAGTTAAGTAAGAACTTAAGCCTTCTAGCTTGGATTATATCGGGTTTAATAAAAAATAACGAATCATCGGCATATAAAAGGCAATTGCTCAATCCACTAATTGGTAGTTCAATAAAATTTAATGAACCCAAAGTCTCTACTACTCTTGCAAGGGCATCTATTGCAAATATAAAGAGGTGTGGGGATAGAGGGTCCCCTTGCCTCACCCCTCTTTTGAGATAAATACTTTTACCCATAATTTCATTCAAAAGAATCTTAGCTTTACCTCTTAGAATATAATATTGGATCCAAGATATCCATTTGGAGCCAAAACCCCTAGCCTCCAAAACCTTGATAATAAAAGCCCATGAAACCGTATCGAAAGCCTTTTGATGTCGGCTTTAAAAAGAAGTAGTGGTAAGTTGTGGTTATATGCATGACTTACGAGCTCGCTTGTAAAGACAAAACATTCTGAAATCTCCCTTTTCTCCATAAACCCTAACTGATTTTCACAAATCAATTGGTTTATATACTTTTTTAATCCGTTTGCTTGTGCCTTGGAGATTAATTTTTGGACACTACTTATCAAACCAATAGGTCGAAACTCCTTGGCCATATTAGCACCCTCCTTCTTTGGAATTAATGAGACATAAGATAACGAAAAATCCCCAATCCCTTGTGAAACCTCATTGGTGGAAATAATCGTAAAAAGTTCTTCTCTCATTAATGGCCAATATTTTTTATAAAACTGTCCATTGAAGCCATATGGCCCGGGAGACTTATTATTCTTCCACTTTTTTACCACCCAATCAAACTCTTCTATTTTTAATTCCTCATTTAAAGTCTTCAGATTTATATCTTCATTTCTATAAATTTTCTTTAAATCACACTTTGTGTTTTCACCAGTGTTTAGGTTAGAACCAATGAGAATTTTATAGAAAGAGAATAATAGTGTGGCTTTTTCTTTATGCCCACTTTCTTCTTTGTTGGTGTCAGGATTTTTTTAAATGGGTATCATGAGTTTATTTTTCTTTTGTGAAGCATACTTATGAAACAAAATTGGTATTTTGGTCCCCCCTCCTTAACCCATTTATTTTTAGCCCTTTGAAATGTAACATTATTTATGAAAAAATATTTTTAAAACAAATAAGACAAATGATTGGGTGCCAGTGGCGGTATTGAGAGGGCTCTTATGCTGCGTTCAGAGGAAATTAAATGTTTTCCTATGAAATACCAAAAGTTACCATCATTTGTTATGTACGATCAATCATTTATTCATTTCCTATTTTATATCCATCATTTTTAATAATAAATTTTCTATCAATAAAAATAATAATAACAATAATAATAAATAGTAACTTTTATTATATATAAATTCAATTCAACTGGTGATGCATTATTTGCAATGGAGCTTTTACTTGCAATGGAGCTTTTTTATACTTGTTAGAAGAAATAATCAAGGATACGATTTGATAAAATTATGTGATATTTTTGGTGTAGCTGCTCTCACAAGAATCTACTTTGCTTAGCTTGTGTCCTAGACGTGTTCATGGGTTGAATTGAGCATATCAAGATCAAAATATGAACTCAACCCAATTATATTGGGTTTGCATTTCTCCAACTCAATCTAACCTATGATACTTTGAAATCCATGTAAACTGGTGAAATTTATTTCAAAACTCACCAAACCGATAATATATGCTTTATAATCCATCTAATCCGGCAATTTTTATACCATTCATATATTTTAATATAATGCATAAAATAATTATTAAATTCAAGACTTCATTAATAAACCATTCAATAAAATTGCTTTAAAATCCTCTCGAATTTGTTGATTGATTGTAAGACGGCCAATTTTATGTTATGTTTACCCTCTTAGTTCTCTCAATTTGGAATAATTAGATTTAATATTTTTAATTTTTATAATAATGGTAAAGTCTTATTTATGTTATTTTTTTATAGGAAAGTTATAATTTTAGATTTGTGAGAATATTATTTATGACATTAGAAAATGTAATATCTTGCATGGTAATGCATATATATTAAAGGGAAATTCTTCAAAAAACCCCTAACTTTTCTGCTATTTATCAAAACCCCCTAACTTTTCAATGTTCTTCAAAACCCCCCTATAAAGTTAATTCAATTTTTTTGGCCCCTATGGTGTTAACCTCAACTTTTCCATCCAATTTTGATTTATAAAAGACTAAAATACCCCTCATATATTTATTTTTATATTTTATTATATTCAATAAAATAATAAATAAATATATTATATTTGAATATAATATTTTACGATTTTAATTTTATGATATTATTTTATGATATGTTAGTTTTTATTTTATGGTGTTATATTACAATTTTTTTATTATCTTATATTTAAATTATGATTTTATATTACGTAAAATATTATTTTCGTCACTATTATTTATTCCGATTTTGTCTATATTGTAGTCATTAATTTAATTTAATTTATTTAATTCAATAAAATATGACATGAAAATAAATATATGAGGGGCATTTTAGTCTTTTACAAATCAAAATTGGATGGAAAAGTTGAATTTAACACCATAGGGGGCTAAAAAAAATTGAATTCACTTTATAGGGAGTTTTTGAAGAACATTGAAAAGTTAGGAGGTTTTTGATAAATAGCAGAAAAGTTAGGGGATTTTTGAAGAATTTCCCTATATTAAATTATATGTATTTGGTTAGATTAAACTGGATTTTCAGTTGCAAACTCGCAATCCAATCCGTTATTTTGGGTTATTTAAAACACTAATATATGCGTGATCAAACGACTTCAAAAACCATTTGGTTGGATTGGATTGGATACGTGGGTGGATTGAAGATACTGTCCTGCAAAATCATTCTGGGTGGTGTTACTGAGAGGACTAAGTTTGATGTGTTTCAAGCAAATTATATATTTTTCTGTGAGATTACAATTTTACATTTATTTATTATAATCATCATCCATTATTCTTTCTATTTCACATCGTATGCTCTCTAAATAATTAATTATCTATCTTATAGAATTAGAAGTTATAAATAGATAACATATAATCTAAGTAATATAATTCAATTTAACGAAAAAGATTACAAATCAAATAAATTTGTGTCCTTCAAACAATATTAGTGTCTCTCTTACATCACACACACATATGGACGGAGTTTGAACTGAAACAATTGGGGGGCCCGAAAAAAAAAATTCTTATATCTTCTAATATTTATAAATTAGTTTGGGGAGATCAATACAGTAAGTTTTTAATCGCATGATAATATAGTAACTTTCAAAAATCTTTTTTTTTTTGTGGGGGGATTGTCAGGCCCAGCTCCTATTCAGGACCAGTCCTGTAGTTTTGGAAGCTTTTTTGACGATAATTATTAAGTAGTTTTAAAATTTTTTAATTATATCCTCTTAATTGAAAGCATTTGGTAATGAACTTAATAATTAGTTATATAGTAAGTGACAAGAAAGTCGAATTAATTAATTAGTTATATTCGCCATACTATTACCATGACAAATATTGTTTTAAAAAAATAGCAAGTTAATTTAATTAGAGACATAAGAAAGAAAAAACTTTCAATTTAGAACAAATTTAAAAAATTAAGAAGGAAGATAATTTCTTTTTATTGATATTTGCTATTTACTATGAGCATGAGAACTATCCTAATTAGGATCTAATTTATTCCTTTAATCTTACTGATGCTTATTAGTTAAAAGCTAAGAAATTTGTTAACTCCAATAAGGAAGAAGGAAATACATAATTAGATGTTAAAAAAAAGACACCCAATCAATTTCAATCAAATTTACTTCTTTCCTCCAAATCGATTAATTCCCAACACTCATATTTCTTTCCTCTCCTCTACAGTCATGCACTTGGTAGTTTAGGCATCTATTTGTTGAATTTTAAAACATTTTTTCAATTTAATTGATATATAGAGTTTATTGAGCATGAGATCCCGGTTATTTAAGTCATTTGACGGTTGTTAACTCGGCATATAGCCAGGGCCGGCCATGCCCCTATTAAGCTCCACACACACACAATATATATATATATATATATGGAAATTCTTCAAAAACCCCCCTAACTTTTCTCAATATTATCAAAACTCCCCCTATCTTTTTTTATTCTTTAAAAAGCCCTATAATTTGACTTGAATTTTTTTATAACTCCCTATGGGGTTAACTCTCACATTTTCCACCCAATAATTTTTTTTTACCAAAATGCCCCCGCTTAAATTATTTTCATATTTATGTTAAAAATAATATATGAAATATTTTTCTACATAATATTTCATAATATTATTTTGATTATATTTTATGATATTATTTCGGGATTCATTATTTTATTTTATTATTATATTACTTAAAATATTTTTCTCTTATTTTATGCGTAAATTCAATTCTATTTTTAAATTAAAACAAAAACAATTTATTTAACATAAATATTATTTTCTTGATTATTATTTATTATGATTTTATTTTTATTTTAGTACTCATTTATTTATATTAAATGTAAATATATAATTTTTATTTATTATTCTGGTTTTGAAAAAAAAAATTTTAAGAGGGTATTTTGGTCCAAAAAAATTATTGGATGGAAAATGTGAGATTGAACCCCATAGGGGGTTATAAAAAAATTCAAGTTAAATTATAGGGGCTTTTTTAAGAATAAAAAAAGATAGGGGTTTGTTGATAATATTGAGAAAAGTCAGGGGGTTTTTGAAGAATTTCCCATATATATATATATATATATACCGACCAATTTTTCTGCCAAAATTCCTAACGGAACTTTTAAACATTCAGTCTGTAACCATCTATTTCCGTCTCCTCTCTGGTCCGCTTCATTTCTACAGTATTTCTGTCTTGCCTCCCCAAACAGAACCTCGAGCTCTCTCGCTCCCAGAAGAAATCAAGCAGCTCTTCGCCTGCAGGCTGCAGATCTACCTTCTCTCGCCATCGCCTTCTGGTCACGAAGCGTCCTCTCGCCTCTTCTTTCCATCGGTTCTTCATGCGAGCACGAGCAGCTAAGTTGTCGCCTCTTACAGAAGCTTCGAGCAGCTAAGCTTTCGCCTCGTACAGAATCTTCAAGAAGCTAGGGCCTCTCGCCTCTGGACAGAAGCTAGCTAAGCCTCTCGTCTATTGACAGAGGTTTTGCGCTGCTAAGCTCTCGCCTTGGACAATTGCTTGGTCTCTCTTCCATCGATCAGGTAGTATGCACGTTAGGTATGAATTATTGTTTTTGTTCTCAATTAGGGTAATTAGGTCTTAATTAGAGGCAATAGGCCTCAAATAGAGTTATTAAGGCCAAATTATTTGTGCATTACGCCTAATTGTAGCTTAATTTAGAAGAATTAGGGTATTTTGTATGAATTAGATCATCTCTTCACTCTTTAATATGATCTTTGAAAGTTTGAATATGTTTTGTTTTTGCAAGGAATTTTATCATTATATTTTCTACTCAGTTTAGAATAATTATCATATTAGCGGATATAAGAAATATCACCCCTGCAAACATAAAAATATCATCTATATCCCCTTTTCCATATTTATTGATTTTTTTTTAATTTCCTTGTACTCCAATTAATCATCATCAATGTTAAATTTAATATGGGCAACATTTTCTTACCAACATACCCTAATCTTTATTTATATCACATTTAGTATTTCATCAGTCTAAATCCAAAGTAAAACAACTCAAACAAACTATCTGCACTTTTTAAAAAACCACAGTTTTTTTCTAAAAAAGTTTAGTCTAAACTCTAATCACTAATTAAGAATAATTGTAACAGGGAGTAGGGAGGAGATGATTGAGCTGTACAGGATCCTTCCAGAAGCGCGAAGTGGCCCGCTTTAGCGGGGCCGGATTCAGAGGCTGCTATCGCGATCGTGGCCGTAGATCTTGCTGATGTGCCGCCGGTTTACGTCAGGGAAAAGTATGAGCTGGTGCCGCCTGATTTGGTGTCTCAATTCCCAAGTGAGTCCTGATTTGTGATTCCGGAACTTCTGCCAGAGTTATTGTAGCTGATTTATAAAAAAAATACATTTTTTTCAGTTTAGTCCCTCCAAATTTGTGATGTAAATATAGTTTATTTTGATTTAATTTGTTTATTTTGTTGGTAATAATTTGAGAATGGAGGTTATGTGAGACTTTTATGACTCTTTTCTGACCAACCAAGATTTGTTTTATCAATGATTTTAACATTGTCTGGATTAGTAAGGTTAATTATTGGGAGTTTATAGATAAAAAAAAATGGAAGTTGTATTATAGGGACTGGTACGGAGGGAAATCTGTACCAGTGGTATGGAAGAGTTGTTTAGGCATGTATTTTTTATACTTTTTTTTTTGTTCCATTATTTAAAATTTTGTGAATACATTGTGTATGATTTCTAATCTTTGTTGTAACAATGGAGAGAGATTGTATTTCATAGTATATTGGATTATATACAATGATTTGATCATGGGCCACTAACAATGAAGGGAAGGCGAGAGGCGAGATAAGGAGAAATGGAAAGAAATAATTGGTCCATTAAACATAAAAATCTTCTCTCTAATGAAAGGGAAATAATCTTTCATAGGAAAGATATCTGCAGAAATTGATTTTTGCTGAACTGGGGGCGTTGGAAGGAAAGCTTGGGGGCGGATCTCACCTCACGGAATTGAAAGAGAGAGACAAAACGGAAGCTTATGGGAGTTGACGGAATGTTTAAAAGTTCTGTTACGTTACGTGTAGGATTTTTGGTATAAAAATTGGTCTATATATTCCCTCCAACTAAATAACTTGCACAAGTAAAGTCCGGATTTTGCTTGTGATTTTGCTTGTGACATAAATTCATCAAAAATTCAAATTTCAACAGACGGATGGAATATATATGTTTTGAATATGATGTAGATTAATTTTCACAAAAATCGAGAATATTATATCATTACCATCATATATTATCAAAATTCATCAAAATATATATAATACATATTATATATATTTTGATGAATTTTGATAATATATGATGGTAATGATATAATATTCCGATTCTTGTGAAAATTAATCTACAACATATTCAAAACATATATATTCCATCCGTACGGTTGAAATTTGAATTTTTGATGAACTTTAATGAATTTTAGTCACAAGCAAAATTCGGGCTTTGCTTGTACAAGTTATTTAGTCATCCTATATATATATATATATATATATATATATATATATATATATATCATATCATATCATATCATATCATATAAATTATTAATTATCACTTAACATTAATCATACACATATTCAATATTGTATCATCATCTCTAGGGACAAGGTGATTATTCTTTGGAACAATATTGTTTTCTAAATATTTCAAAAAACATCTCATTTTTTTATAATTAAAAAATGACTTTTTAGGTTTCTCAGAAAAAAAATGCTAAAAGTAAATTTAATTTTCATACAGCCCCATATAGTGTTAAAATTAAAAATCAATGGGTTTGAATTTTTTTAATTGACCAATATACCCCTCTCAATTTGTAATTTTAATAATTCTCATTATGTTTTTTAAAAATTAAAAAATTCATTAATATTTAAAATAATAATTACATATACTAACAGAATAAACAATATATAGTAAGCACAATATAATTTAATATACTATTTATAATATATTTTTTAAATTACATGAATATTTGGAATAATAGTTAGCATGTAATTACTAAAATAATTAATAAAAATGTATTACTATATTTATTAAAAATTTATATTATTATATATATTGTTGATTTAACTCTATGTTATATTATATCTTATATTAATAGTATATTAATTATGTACATTTTAGTTATGAGAAAATATTCGCATCACCCGCTTAAACAACACCTAAGCAAAGTCACCATGCATTTATAACTTTTTAGTTGTCCACTAATTGAGCTAATTGAAAAATAATATCGTTTGTATATCAATATACATTTATATATGTTCATTATATTTTTTTGTTCATCAATATATATTTTTATAATTATGTTATACCTTTCGAATCGGGCGATGTTGGGCGGCAAATAAGCCGACGGTGCGTATCGAGGTCTCATTAGTTATATTATTTATTTTTTTCATTTTATTCAAATATTTTTGAATATACAAGAACATTAGGGATTACTAAAATTTGTTGTTTATTATGTGAAGTATTATTTTTCAAATAGCAAAAAATATTAATGGTTTATTAAAATTAAAGTACAGAAAGAAGAATGGCATGTTAGTCAATAAAACTATTCAAAATTAAATTTACATTGTCTTCAAAAATCTAAGAATTGAGGGGACTTTTACATATTCAGAAACATTAGTCGTTTTTTGAAAAAAAAATCTTTCTTTCTACGAAAAGAACCTGGCCGTACGGAGAGTTGAAAGGACGCACGGATTCGTACGGAAGATATTTATTAGTCAAATATTAAGTTGGGAGTGGTTCTGGCCGTACAACTCATGATCTCACATGTGGGTCTAAGCTTTATTTTACAGAGTTGATTGATGAGTCTTCTGACTTTTGAAACCCTGAAATGAAATTTTTAATTATATTTTCTGTATAATAGTTAAAGCATTTTAAAAGTGACTTATTTATTTTGATTTACTTTAGTAATTTTAATTTCTGGATGCTAATTAAGAATTTTCTGTCCCGTACAATTTATTTGTCTAAAAGACTCGAAACCCTTTTGAGGGAAAACATTACTTCACTAAAATGTTAGAATCTGGCGTTCTTTTAATTTTATGTTTTTATCTGCTAGTTATAACAGGGAAAGTTCAGCTGAAAAGCTCTCAAAAGAAACCAAATGCAATTTATGAAGTTAGTGAGGTTGGTCAACAAATGATAGCACATTAGCAAAATGCCAGAAGCATGTGATAGCCCCCCCCCACATGAGTTTTTTGGCGAAATTTTTCAAAGATTCCCTAATTTTCTAATTATTAGAATGAATTATCATTTTTAGATTTTTTTATTGAAACTTTATTATAAAGTGGATTTATACTTTTTACCCCTTGTTTGTGTTAATTTACCATTCTAATCATTGTTCCTTGCAGACCAAAAACCTCTCATCATGTTTTTGTAAATTCTTTTATTCAATCTATAATAAATAAATAAAACTTTGCAATTTAAAATTTCATAATATTATTTTAAGACAATCCATAATACTATTTTAAGATAAATTATTTTGTTTTATAATTTTATACTTATATATAATATATTATATATAAAATATTTCATTTTGTATAGTTTTAAATCATTAAAAAAATAATATCGTAAAATATTTGGTAATCATTTCTAAAAAAATGATGAGATGTATTTTGGTCCAAAATAAGAAGGAAAGTGCATGGGGTGCTACAAAAAGTTAACGTCAGTAGGGGATACAAATAAAAAATTAATCAATTTTTAAAGGATTTTTTGAAAGATCTAAAAAGGTGAGAAATTTTTTAAAATATTCAAAAAGAGTTATGGGGGTTTGGAAATTTCCCCATTTTTATTGTAATTATCAAATTTAAGTATACAAATAAATGTAAGCCAAATGTTGTCTTGATGAAATAATTTAGCTAATTTAGTTTTTATACTAAGCAGCTTAGTATTTATCTATTTCGATATACTTACAATAGAAATACGAAAACTTCATGTTTTTTAATTAGTCAGAAATTTTTTTTAATCAAAATTAGTCAGAAAATGTGTATAGTAATTAGATTATTTGGACACGATTTTCTTTTGCTAAAATATGTTGTAATCTGTATAATTGAAATAGATACATGAACTTCATTTTATTTTATTATTCGCAAAATGCATTTATTATAACAATGGAAGAGCTTTCTTCTGGTTTCGATTCCTCTGGTGATTGAACGGGGACTTTTTAAAGAATTTTAGAAAGTCTAGAATTTTCTCATGGGTGAGTGATTGTTTAAGTATAATAAGTGAGTCCTGGACAAATAAATTAAAAATATATAAAATACAAAATAGAGTAAAGTCAAAAAATACGGAATAGAGAAAAAGAATAGTATGAACTAAACTCCTCTAAGAGTCACTTTTCTTTCTTTGAAACTGTAGGCAAATGGCCTAGGTTTAGACTTTCATTGAATTAGAAAAGTTGCAAATTACATCAATATATTTACAGCGATTTAAATGCCAAAGTCAAAGAGAGTACTTCACTAGGAGGCACTTTCTATTGTGGAGTTTGGACAAGTGAAGTGAATCATCTGTTTCTGCTTTCTGGGCCTGTTTGATATGAAAGAAAGTTAGGAAAAGAAAGTGGATTCTAAGAAATAGAGTTCATGGTAAAATAATTGAAGGAACTGTGATTCTTTTTTGTTGTTTGATGTGTTGGAATCTAGAATGATAGAAAGTAAAATTTATTGTTTGATTTGTAGGAAAATGTATGTGAAAATTGAAAACTAGTTGAGAAAAACTAGACTGGAAAAATAAACATAATTGGTTGGTACCAGTTTGTACCACTCCGATACACAAACTAAAGTTAATTAAACATATTAACAAAGTTAATCAACCTATTTACGTCCAAAAATTACATGATGAAATGTGAGAGTAGTTGTTTGATTTGAAGAAAAATTAAAAAGTGGTTAAAAATAAATAGTGCTAAATTATGTTAACAGATTACGACAAATAAATAGAATACAAAAGTTAAACCTCAATAATAACAATTCAATCACACACATAAACATTCATTACAATAAAATTAAATGCCTATTTCAATCTCTAACTTCATCACAATCCCTAATCTAAGCTATAATCATCTTCTTTAATCCAATAACTAACTCTAATTCACTGACTAAACCCTGAAGCTAACCCACACATCTAAATTTATATGTATTTACATTCACCCAATTAACCCAAATAACCAAATAAAACCAAATTTCATCTAAATTAACCCAATTGCACATGAATTAAACTCAAATTTTCACCAAATGAAGTTTCAATCCATCCATCAGAGCTTGTAGAACATATATTTCTCTCTCTTTACTCTCTCAATTTGCATCCAGTTCAGACAGGGGAGTAATCCAGTCCTCAGTCCTTGAGCGACGGTTCAAAGAGGGAAAGCTTGACGATCGGAATGATGCGTGACTGACGTGTGGATCCGGCGGTTGGAAGTGCGATTGGAAGGGCAGAGTGGCACGTGGGCGATGGAGAGAGTTGATCGGAGATTTGATTTCTTAGGCAGAGCTTGCGTGAAACAGAGAGAGAGATGGGGAGAGAGAAAGAGCATGCGTGGAACAGAGAGAGTCAGCGGCTTAAGAGAGAGTGAGGCGAGAGAGATTGAGAGAACTCGTTTTCCGCTCAATTTGGGCGGAAAACAGAAGAGGGAAAAGAGGTCTATTTTGGTGGTACCGGGAATTAGAATTCTTGGTTAAAAAGAAGCATCAAACAGAAAGTAATTCATTTTCAGGAATCATGATTCATTTCTAAACTATTCCACCAAATCAAACAGGCCCTCTGTGTAGTACTGTTCCCATGAAATTGCAGAATTGTACACTGAATTCTCTATTTACCATATTCAATATATGAGAAATTTTATAATTTTCCAGTTCATTCGAATATATTAAAAAGAATTTTTTTCAAAAACTCCCTAACTTT
Organism: Juncus inflexus; assembly: GCA_024447665.1. Classification (NCBI taxonomy): domain Eukaryota; kingdom Viridiplantae; phylum Streptophyta; class Magnoliopsida; order Poales; family Juncaceae; genus Juncus; species Juncus inflexus. Next base: position 4,754,193 of record JAJHPC010000021.1, read on the forward strand.
TCTAAATATTATTAAAAATTCTCTATTTTTTTAGATTCCTTAAAAAAACCTCTATCTTTTTAGCCTTCTTCAAAAATCCCCTAACTTTTTTGAAAATTATCAATACCCCCTTCTCATTTAGTTATATTTTTTAAAATAACAATTTTACCCCTCTCATTTTAGTATAGTTTTATTTTTCTATTTTAAGGGTTATTATTATTCTCAATATTCCAACTTATATTAAAAAATATATAATTTTTACAAAAATGTACAAAAAAAGAAAAACAAATTATTTGGAATATTTTTTTAAATATAATTTGGAGTAAAATGACAATACAACTATAATCCTACAAAAATATAGGAAATTTGCAAAAGCCATGTATTATATCTAAACTGTAAAAATATTTTTAAATATAATTGGAAAAAAAATCGTCTTGGAAAATATTTTTTTGAAAAAAAATTGTTTTATGAAAATATTTTAACAATTTTTTTATTAAAAATATTTTTTAATTTTTTATAAAACTATTCTTTTCTTAAAAAATACATTTAAAAAAGATTAAAAAAAAATAAAATCTTTAATTTAAAAAAAAAATATTTTTTAATATTTTGTAGGAAAAGAATATTTTTATAAACAATATTTTTCAGTAAACAAATTGTAAATAAATATTTTCCGAAACAAAAATATTTTTCTGAAACAACTTTTTTTCAAAAAAAATATTTTTCATAATGTTTTTTTCCAATTATATTTAAAAATATTTTTGCATTTTACATAATACGGGGCTTTTGTGCAAATTTCTTATATTTTTTTGTAGAATTATGGTTGTATTGCCATTTTACTCCAAATTATATTTAAAAAATATTCTAATTAATTAATTTTTATTTTTTTGTATATTTTTTAAAAATATATAATTTTTTCAATATAAGTTGGAGTATTGAGAATAATAATATCCCTTTAAAAAGAAAAATAAAACTATACTAAAATGAAAGGGGTAAAATTGTCATTTTAAAAAATATAACTAAATGAGATGAGGTTATTGATAATTTCAAAAAAATTAGAGATTTTTTAAGAAGGCTAAAAAGATAGGAGGTTTTTGAAGAAATCTAAAAAGATAAGGGGTTTTTATAATATTCAAAAAAGTTAAGGGGGTTTTGAAAAATTTCCCTATTAACAAACTGGAGAAGAATTAACAACTCTAAAACAGCCCACATGACCTGACATGTAATTTATTGCTTGACCGACTTCATAAATTTATAGAAATCGCTCCAAATTAATATTTAATACTACATGTCTTATTCAGCAATAGCACAGATCTAACAAGCAATTTTAGTAAAATATCCATTTTCTTCACTATTCAATAAATAATAAATAAGATACCTTATATTACAAATCATAAATATTATTCAGTAAATAATAAATAGGATATCTTATATTTATTTATTTTTTGAGGAAATTTGTGGTAGTAATTATATATCCCCCTTGATGCAAATTTTTTTATATTTCCTTGAGTATTTACAATATTTTCTGAGTATATGCACTTTTTATTTGGGGAATTTAAGCACGGAGAATTATACAGAAAGTAATGATAATATTGAGTTTATCTAAGGTTAATCTTCTTCCTATATTTGCTTAATAAAGATCATTTCCAACTTTTAAATTTTCTCTTCCAAAGTTTCTATTAGTATGCTACAGTCGAATATTCCGAATTTTTTGAATTATAATGGATAACTTTTTGAGACCGTTGATAAAATTAAATAACCAAATTAGTAAATACAAAATGAATTATATATTTTTGCTTTTTATAAGGTCATGATAACATCATGAGAATATTATTATTGAGTTTGAGTCTCATTAATCATTAACCGTGAAAAATAGGCACTATTGTTCATGATTGTCTTTTTATTAGTGGAATATTTACATGCTGCGTGATAAAAAGAGAGTCAAGGACGTCTCCAGTAATCCACCGGAGATATGTGAGTATTGTGATTAGTCGCCTCGACACGTTAAAACTCACTATACTGTACGGAATCTTGTCGTTCCGAGTTTGGTGAGATGTTTGCCGTACGATTCGACAGGTGTCAGGATCTCATATCTCAAAAATCTCCAAAAGGTCTTTGAATCTGCTGTTGCAATTGTAAACCAATCGTAGGGGCAAAGATTAATCTGTAATTCTAATCTAACGGGTCAGATTCAGTAAAAGATTCCAAGAAGAAACGAATGTGTTATGCTGGATGATGTTGTTTATGTTGATGATGTTATTTATTCTATTTTATAGCCGTTTATACTATTATGTGGTCTCAATCGCGGTCTTTATTGGATGATGGTGAATGCTTCTTTTTTTTAGACTATTTGCCCGTGGGTATGGTCCAACACACTCACACACCGTACCATTCTATACTTATCCCTTATACCTCACGGCCACACAGGGTAGTAGGCAGTGGTGATGAATGATGATGGTGAATGACTGAATGTTGTTGAATTGATGCAGAGAGTAAGTACAACAGATTTGTATGAAGAACGGGGGTTCATTAAAAGCGCATGTATTGGTCTGGTACGTTTTGAAGTGAACTTTATTTATGAATTTTTTTTTGACAAAATCCCCTAGTGTTTTTTAATATTTTCGAAAACGATTATTATTTAGATTCTCTATAAATAAATTCCAAATTGAATTTTTTTGCCTCATAAAAATATTAATTTTAGGGATCAACTTTTAACTTCCAGCAATTTGGGGCTCCCTGACTCCTAACCAACGAGAGCGCGTCACTTATCGCAGAAATGAGAGACATTTAAAAATTACTGGGACTCCCAATTAAATGGACTCCGGATCTCCCATATTTATTGAAAGGATTAAGAGCTTCTAAAATGACTCTCACGAAATTAAATATATAATTAATTTTTTTATAGTTCTTTATGACTATCATTGAATTTCTCATATAAGATATATTATTGAGAACATAAAAATATAATGTTTAGAATCCATGACATCACCAGAAAAAACGCGAAAATATATTGGCACGTAGGTCGAGTGCCAGTACACTGTATTGGCGAGTTACGATGCAGAGAGATCCGGTGCCAATAACCCTCCCCTCTTCACAAAATTAAATTACTGAAATATTCATCCCGCCATCCCCCAAATTTCTGAATAGAAATTTTAACTAAATTCCTAAAATTCCCCCGCCATCCCCCAAAATTTCTGCAATCAAATTATCACCGCCAACCCAAATTTTGGCCATTATAATCCCGCCACCCCCAGTTTTTGACATCAAAATCACAGTACCCTTCACTTCGCCTCGCCTCATATTCAAATCCCTTCACTTTGCCTCCTCCTCCTCCTGTTCAGATCTCTTCACTTTGCCTCCTCCTCCTCCTGTTCAGATATACTTTCTTTTGCCTTAAATCTCTTCACTTCGCCTCCTCCTGTTCAGATCTACTTTCTTTCGTCTCCAAGCTTCTTCAATCCACCTCCAAGCTTCAATTCCGCCTATCTTCAATTCTGCCTCGACGCTTCAATTCCGCCTGACTACTCCAATATGGACAGACTGCAAGCTTCACAAGGACATATCAGCGAGTCTCTTCAGTTCAGTGAGTTAAAGCCACCTTAATTCATTTCATTTTAGTTCAGTTCAGTGAGTTTAGCCACCTTAATTCATTTCATTTCAGTTCAGTTCAGCGAGTCTCTTCAGTATCGATTCAATTTCTTTCCCTAATTCATTTCATTTCAAATTACTTCACGTTCCTTTCTTGATCCCCTTTCTAAAATTCTTTCTTGTGAATCTAATTTGATAAGTTAATTTGTTAATTTGACTTGATAATAAAAGGGTTTTTTGATAAGAGATTCTGCTAATCTGTCTTTGCACGCTTCCTGTAAATCTCCTTTCTGTTTTATTTTTTGTTCTTTATTCCCCTTTCCTTCAAAAAGAAGAATTTACATTTAGAATGAGAGATATTATTCAATTTTCAGTTGAATTCTTCCAACTTTGTCTTTTTTCTTTCATGAATTTCCACACATATGCATTAAATAATAGAAACTTGAATTAATGAGTTGATTTGTTTGAATTATTTATTTTATCATGTTTATAATTAAATATTATGGAAAGCTACTAGCTTGTTTTAATTTTTCTATAATAGGATTGTTTACAAAATGGCTAGAAAATCTAAAAAATTAAGTGGCTCTCAAGAAGTGCCAATTTCACAAGCAGAGACGTATGATGAGGTTGGCGAGGGAAATGACCATGATGAAATGATAGATGAGCTTGGTGAGTCCAACGAGAATGCTGAGATAGATGAGCTTCATGAATTTTTGTTTGAAACTTGTGATCGTGACCTAATCTGCAAACGAATTGCAGGACGAGGAAGAATCGGAGGGGACTGAATTCCCGAAATGGCGGGCCAAGCGATCTAAGTTTCACCAAGCAGCGCCTCAGATCGACAATAGCGATCATGATAATCAGGTTTGCAATTTCGATTTTGTGATTTCTTGATTTGGTATTTCAATTGATCATTTTTGTTTTTCTTTTCTTTTTTGAAAGTGATGAATTTTCTTTCTCCAATTTGAAATCTTTATGCAATTTTGTTTTTTTAATGATTGATTGAAAATTTGGTGTTCTTTGTTATTTTCTAACAAAAACATAACAAAAACAGTTTATGCAATGTTCTTTTAATACATTTTGGATTGGAATCTTTTTTTTAACACACTGTTCTAATATTCAATTAAGCCAAAATGGCCCTGAATTATGAAATTTGAAACTTTTAGCTTTCATACATGTTTGTTCTTAGTTAATCATTGCATAATTGGTTGAGATTAAATGCTTTCTTTTTGTTACTGAATACTTGAGCTTTTATTCAATTTTATTATTATAATAATAACTGATTTTTAATGGATGTTTTGTAGACGGATGTTGATCAAGCCGGCTCAAATTAATCTGGATCCATCAGAACCTCCAATCAAAAAGCAAAATGTAAATTCTTTATTTCAAATTTTCCTTTCTTTTACTTCAATTGTACAGTTTTATGGAAATATTAATAATAAATGGGTCTTTTTGCATATTTTTCTGGATTATGGAATTTAAAACTGTTTCTTTTGCAATTGGTCTAAATGAATTGGTTTCTTTTTATTTTTGAATAATTGAATTTTGCAGATTGGGTGTGAATTTCTGGTCAAATGGGGAGTTAAGAGATCCAGATTCAACCGATCAGCTCCTCATCGGATCAACGATGCAAATCAGCAGATTAACGATCAGGTTTGTAATTTTGATTAATTTTTTATGTGATTTTATTATTTTTTATAGATTGTTATGTGATTTTATTATTATAAATTAAATGTTGGTATTTTTTGTAGAATGTGGTGACCGAAGCCAGCACGTCACAAGCACAATCAGAAACACAATCTCCTGAAAATCAAAAGGTGATTCTTATGTTTATTTATTTATTTTTATTTTTTTCACAGTCAGGCAGTTTTATTCAAATTCTTATGTGATTATAGGAGGACAGTTAAATTGGTTTAAATTATTTTTAGTCTAATAATTGTGAAATTGGTTTAATTGAATTAATTTTTATTGTTATTTAATTGAATATTTATATTTTGTAGATTGAGGAGGAGCAAGCTGAGCCTCCAGTTTCTGAGGTGCCAAAATAACTCAAAGTGTACAAAAGGCGAAAGATGATTTGTTGTTTAAATTCTTTCTTTTTTACCTCAGTTATACGGTTTTGTGTAAATGTAGATAAGAAATGGGTTTTTTTTGCAAATTATGTTGTATGATTATGAGAAGGATGCTTTAGTGTATAGCAGGTTCATACAGTTCACGATCTAGTGTAATTAAGTCTAGATTGTGGAGTTAAAAATTTATTTTTTCTTAGTTTAATAATTATATAATTTGTTTAAATTAATTGTTTTTTAATGTTTGAATTTTGTAGATTGAAGAAGAAGAGCCCGTAGTATCTAGACGGCAAATGAAATGAAGGTTTATAAAAGACGAAGGTACTCTCTCTCTCTCTCTCTCTCTCACTAGTTTACATTTTTACTGAATAATATACATCAATACATGATTTTTTAACTTGAAAATAATTTTTGCAGGTGCAAAAACTAAGCACACCACATGGTACGGCGTGATTAAGTACATCTTCTGAGCGAATTTTTGTATGAGAGTGAGAAAAAAGGTAATTTTTTAATTATGTTGATTATACAAATTGAATATATCAAAATATTTACCGAAATGTATGTTATATATTGAATATATCAAAATATTTACCGAAATGTATGTTACATATTTTTAACCTTAAATATTTAAAATAATTATTTCGGACGCGAAGTGAAGCCAACCAATCAATCATGGTGTGGCAAGGTTTGAAAGGATTTTTTTCCTACGGATGGATGGTTAAATTTCTCCTTCTCATCAAAGTAATATATTTATTTATTTATTTTTCAAATTTTACTGATTTTTCACACATAATTTGGGTTTGACTTTTGTTTTTGTTATTTATGGCCTTTACTATATTAATTACAGAGAAAAGTTTTTCTTGAAAAAATTACAGAGAAGTTCCAACAAAAAGATTGAAGTGAGGTTATCGGGTTAGTAACTATATTTATTTTTTCCATTTTCGTACTTTGATTAATATTTATTTATAAGATTCAAGCCTAATAATTCATTATTGATTCTTCTTTTCAGAATAGGTTTTAAGCATTGGGAATCAAGTGGAGCCATATGAAAAATGGACCAAATGAGAGAGGCTATGCTAAAGGGTGGAATCGCTATCATGTGACTTGGGGGTAGGGCACTAGGGTTTCAGCCCCCACCCCCAAGAGAGGATCGCCATTTTTGACTCTCAGTTCAATTCAGTGCTCTATATTTTGGATCAAATGAGAGAGGCTATGTTCAGTTCAGTGCACTATATTTTGGCGGGTTTAAAGTATATTTTCATTGCCTCATTTTGGTATTTTGTTTTACTATTTGTATTATTTCTTATTACATTTGGATCATTTTGATTGAAATATTTCATATTGTTCTATGAATATTATCTTATGAATATTTGTTCTATGTGTTTTTGTTTTATTGTGTATTAATATAATGATTATGTGATGAATATGGTTTGATGAAAATCGAAAATATTGTATTATTGGTGATTTTTCATTGCTTTAATTTAGTGGCGGTTTCTAGCGCTTTAAGATAATGGTGGTTTTAAGTGTTTAAAACTAGTAACAGTTTTAAGTGCATCAATATTGAAATAGTTTTAGATATTTCAAAATAGTGGCAGTTTTAAGCGCATCAAAATTGAAGCGGTCTTAGGTGCTTCAATATACTGGCAGTTTTACGTGCATCTACACTGAAATGGTTTTAAGTGTTTCAAACATGAGACGTTTTTACTTGTTTCAATATAGTAGCGGTCATAAGTGTTTCATTTAATGAGCATATGCAACACTCAACTAGTGCCGGAAATAGGTGCTTTTAGATACTGGCGGTTCATTGACTGCCACTACATTGCTTGCAGTGCCCCCAATAGTGACACTTCATGTGGCGGACTTGAAACTGCCACTACCCATCTTTGCATCACTGAAAACTGCCAATAAGTGGAAAAAAAATTGCTACTAAGAAGCTTTTTTTAGTAGTGTATATTGATGTGATATAAAAATATATTGTATCTTTATGGCGGAGATATTTTTTCATTAGTCTAATCTTCTAGGTCCGGATTGGCATCTTATACGGGGAAAAAATCCATGAAAGTATATTGTGGTGAATATAAATGTATAATGTTTATAATATAAGGTATGCTTGAGAATATAAAGATATAATGTTTAGTATCTAAGGTATATTGCTATGAATATAAATCTCTAATAGAAATTAAAATAAAACTATGAAACTTTCGGGTGAAAGAGCCAACAATATGGACGGTAGAAATTTTTAGCTTAAATATATTGGAGACAATAAGAATTAATAGAAAAATATTCAAGTATATGGGCGGCTCCGAGTTTTGGTTCTCATTATATTGGGAGCCAATAGTAGCTAAATAAGATGTGAGGTCCAAATTAACCCCAATCCCTTATTTTTCAACTACTTTTGAGTCTTCTCAAAATGCCAATTATCACTTTTATCTCGATCGTTCGATCAAATTTTTTGTCGAATCTTAACCATTCATTTTCTCAAATTTATTGATATTTTATGGCAAAATTTTTGTAGTTATTAAAACATAATCATATAATTGGTTGAATTGGTATTTTGTGTTCCATCTCCGATTTGGTCGAACTGTTGAATTTATTTTTAGCCATCGATCTTAATCAAATGGTTTCAAGTGAATCATAATTCAAAGTTATGTTCAATTATTAATATAAGTTAATGAATAGTTCACTCATTAAAATATAAATAATTTTTTATTTTCTTCTTTAAAAAATTATAATTCTTACTTGAATATTTTATTTCTCATGTTAAAATCATCAAATATAAAATTGTTGAAAATTTCTCTTTATTTTGAGTTCCACATTGTTGTGGTTCCAATTAATTTTTTTCTTGCTAAAATATGTAAATATGGAATATATATAAGAGAACATGTAAAAAAAATGATACGCTCATTAACTCATACCTTATTTTTCATCTCTCTTTGGGCATTCTCAAGAGACTTATTCTCAATTTTATATCGGCCGTTGGATAATTTTTTTTTTCAAATCTTAGTTTTTCTTTTAAAATTTTACCACAATATCACATAATCGGTTAGATTAATATTTCGTATTATATCTTCAATTACTTGAGAATTATCATATCAAATAAAATTTCGAGTATTAAGAACTATATTGTATTACTTAATGTATTACAGATTTTAAAAAAAATGTGATCAATTTATACATAATCTGTATCATTTTAACAACTAAAAAAAAATAAAGAATAAATAAGAAAAATTGTGGTGATATTTTTTTGTAATAAAATAAGTCATGTTAGATTTTCTTATGTATAGTATTCATATTTTTTTCCATATATATAATATCATATTTCTTTTTTACAAAATCATATTAAATATAATTATTATTTTTATCTTTTTTAAAGTTAATCATCTATAATTAAATCTTATATGATTTCAACTAAAATCTATGAAATAAATTATCTTGACTGATTAATACTTGATTTTGTTCTAATATAATATGTCAAGAGTTAACAACATAAGAAACCAAAGAGAATAAAATAAAAAGATGACATTTTAATCTTAGAAATCTTAATGCAAACATAAATTGAGATCATAAATTATTATTCGATTATTATTTTTTATTTTTTAAGAATTTATTATTTATTTTATTTTATTTCTTATATGTAAATTTATAGGTATAGAGTTATCCATCCTTACAAAATTAGATGTGATATAGAAAATATTTTTAAATGCATAATAAATTGATAGAATATCTTATGATATAATTCAAAATAATTTTAAATATAGAAAAATTACTTAACATAACTATAATATATTGTTTATGTACTATGAATTTATTTTAAACTTTTATTTTGCATTTTCATATTTGTAATTTATACATAAATGGAAATGAACAATGAAATTGAAATATTCGCAGCGAAGCGCGTGTATATCTTAGATTTTTTTCCTTAATTTTAACACTCCATCTAATATTTTCTTTGTTTGAAAGAAAATACTCCTTCTCAATTTTGTATATTACTTTATTCAATCGAAAATAATAAAAAATAAAATATTTTGTAATGTTATATTTTAGTATATTATATCTATGATATTTATGACACTACTTTATAAAAAAATTATTTTTTAATCTTATAAACTTTTATTTTATATTAATATTATACTTTTTCTAAAAATTTATAAATATATGTTATAAACTACTTATATTCTATTACAAAAAAGTACATTTTTGTAAAATCGTAAAATCACAATGAGGTACATTAAAGTCGTATAAAAAGTAGGGTTTTCAAAAATTATTCAAAACCATCATAATATAATATCGTAATACATTATTAAGTTTAGATTGAGTAATATAATTTGCAAAAAATATAATGAGGGTATTTGGTCCAAAAAGAGAAATAATGAAGTGTTAAATATAACACTTGTGGTAAACAAAATCTAATCCAATTTATAGGAGTTTTTTGAATGAATTTAAAAAATGAGAGGATTTTTTAAATATTTAGAAAAATTAGAGGAGTTTTGAAAAAAAATTCTAAAATTTATTCTACTAGGAGAATTTCCGCGCTCCGCTGCGATTTTTATTGTTTAATAATTAACACATTAAATTTATCTTATGAATTAATAATCATAAAAAATCTATATAAATTATCTTAAGAATTAACTTATAACAGAATAAACAATGAATAATTCATATTTTTGTTAGAAATTATCTATGAATCAAATAAGATTTATACAAGTCATAATAAAAAATATGTAATAAGATTTGTATATAATTGTGCGTTCGAAAGTACATTGAGATCTTGAATGAAAGATCTTATCATCCTTGTTCTATTTTTCATTTTGTACAAAAAATTAAGCTACTGAAAAAACATATTTTGAAAGAAGACATTGGGAAAAAATTACCCGAGCTAGACACATGGAGCCCACATTCTTTTTTTTTTTTTTGAAAAATGATTTATTTATTTATTTTCTTTTTTTAATTATTTAGGGAGAGAGAAAGAGAGGGCCCACATTTTTTTTTTGAAAATTATTAATCTATTTTTTTGTTTACTTGAGGGAGAGAGAAAATGAGTGACATATGAGACCCGCATTTTTTTTTGATAAATTATTATTTTTTTATTTTTATTTAGGAATGAGTCATAATATCATCCGATATTGTGATATTCAATCCAATCGATTGAAGACACGAGATATTGAAAGTCATTATGAGAAAACATAATAGTGCGTTCGAAAGTATAATAATTGAGATCCCGAATGAAAAATCTCATCATCCTTGTTCAATTTTTCATTTTTTCACAAAAAACCGAGCTACTAAAAAAATCATATTTTGAAATAAAACGTTGGGAAAAAATTACCTCGAGAGGAAAAGACACATGGAACCCATATATTTTTTTTTTGGAAAATGAATTATTTATTTTATTTTTTTAATTATTTGAGAGAGAGAGAAAGAGAGAGGCCTCACCTTTTTTATTTATTTTGGAAATCATTTATCTTTTTTTTTTATTTGAGGGAGAGAGAGATAGAGAGTGACATGTGGGCCCATTTTTTTTAAAATAATTTTTTTTAATTATTTTTAATTATTTAGGAATGAATTATGTGTAGCGAGTATTCAAATGGTTATTGATATTATAACTCACAACACATAAGTTGTACGATTTAGTTTTCAAAATAATTAATTATATTTGATTTGACATTTCGCACTAAATCGGGATAGAACACGAATCACCGAATTTAGGCCAATCATATTCCGACACCATCTAACTACACGTAAAACCGCCATAAAATATCGAAATTCTAAATGATCGAACGGTTTAATATTAGAACAGTTTAACGGGGGGGGGTAACCATACATGTGGATTTCGTTTACTTGAAAATTGCATTATCCTAAGAAACCAATGAGGTTTAATATTAGAATTTTATTCTGTAGATGTTGGAAGTTGGTACTATAGTACAGAAGTTTTTAACTTCAATTATAAATTATAATGGTAGTAAATCCTAATCATACAAATAAATTCTCTTGTGGAGAATAATTATCATGTGCCTAATTTTCTTTTTTGAGCTCCCACTTTGTATAAAAGATAGCCGCCTCAAAAGTTAGAAACGAAAGGACAAAAGTCACTTTAGTTCTTTTTCCTTTTTCTTTTTCTTTTTTAAAAAATAAGAAAAAATTACTTTAGTTCATTTCCGTAGAGAAAATGATAAGTGTCACGGCCAAAATGGGAATTAAACTTGTTTATATGCTTAAAAATTTAAGATATTAGATATGTAAAGTGATATATTCTTGGTCTTGTGTCAATGAATCCAACATCTCTAATTTTATTTACTGTATCAATTATTCAATTGTAAGAATCTTAAGATGGAATTCTAAATGAAGTGAGTCTAAATACAACAGTTTTTTTTTAATTTTAAATTGGGCGTGTTATCTTTTGAAAGACTAAAATGGGGTGGGGGGGGGTCTATATAGCTTATTTCCTTCCAAAAAAAGTATAGCTCCTAATTTGTGTGGCCGATGCATGTATACAAATGAATCATTAATAAAACAAAGTTTTGTTATAATGTAATACTCATTAAACTTAACTAGTAGTTTGCCCCTTTTCCTATTAATTTAGCGGACAAAATTACATATCTGTTGTGGGCTTCCTGACCTATTTTTCATCAGATAACCATCTTTCTTTCTTTTTTTTCTTTTCAAACCGGTAGGTGATAAGCATGAAGCATCTTTCTTACCCTTAATATCTAAACAGATGAGCATATTTTTTTCCTTCAATATCTAAAGCTGCTCTTGTGCGCAACTTTGATCTGATACATCCACTGAATTCACATTTTTGTTTAAATTAAACTTTAATTACTTAATATACAAATACATCTCAATACAATTATTGAAAACAATTTGATTCCGAGCTCAAGTAAGTTATACTGTTCTAGTAGGAGTTTATACTTTCATCAGTCGATATGAAAAGATAAATACCACCCCCTAAATTATGTATAAATTTGCATTTACCTTCAAAGTTAAACTCATAAATTCGAGTACAATCACACTGAAAAGTGGATTTTCAGGATATTCTAATTAGATTAGTGCATTAAGTTCATGCAAATTTGAAGGGGTTATATGTGTTTAAGTGAAACCACCACTCTATTAAAACCAAATTTTAATAGATTACAATCAAAACTGATATGGGGGGATCTCAACTCATTGGTTGGAGAGCTGATATCTATTTTTTTTATAAACAACTCATTTGAAAAATCATTGAAAACCCTCCCATGTTATCTTTGAAAATCCTTCAAAATGAATAAAAAAGAACCACACCAATCCATTCCGAATTTGGCGGTGAAACTCCACTGCATTACACTTACACCCCTTCACATTGGAATATTAACAATAGCATTATTCTACTTATAAATTAATATTATACCAATTAGCTGTCCTTGTATGTACGGCTTATCTGTCAGGGCCCAATTAGAGGCATGATTTCTGATAACATGCCCTAATTTGTCCCCATAATAGCTTGAGTGCATTTGGTTTGGCCATCCATAAAAATAAGACCAAAAAAGGTTGATAAATAAATTACTAATGTTAATTTGTTTTAGAAATGCACAAAATATAAACTGCCCAATAAATAGTTGATAAAGGATAATATTTGTTTTGTTATTACCTTTTATAATTTGAGGATTTTATAATATTATCTTTACAATTTATATTTATTTTAACCACATATATGTAATTATGAACTTGAAAGTACAAAATCTACTAAGAGAGGTACAAAATATAAGTTTTACTTACTAATTAGACTAATTAATGAATCACTGTTTTGGAGAAAAAAAAAGAATGCAAATTGCAAATGATAAAATAATATTGAGGGAGAACTATGCCTTTACCTAAATTTTTAAATCAATCCCGCTAGACACGGGATTCGAACAACTCACCTATGGATAGATGAGATTGGTACCATGACCACTAGGCTAAACTAGTGGTGGTAAATGATAAAATAATATGACATATGCTAATTTAATAACCATAGTAAACCAATATTTAACTTTAAATCAAATAAAATGTTGTAAAATATAATAATTTATAGTAATATACATTAAATATAAATTTTAGAATATTTAAAATATATATGCTATCAAATTATAAACTCATAAATAGCTTGGAGATGCCAAGAGGGAAATAATGGGAACCTCAATTTCCACTTATAAAGCCCCAAAAGCTGATTTGGAATGTTGTGAAGGTCATTTTCACAAAAAGTGACCATTCATGCGCCAAAAGCCAGATTTCATTTCGATTTTCTATATTTCAGACACCCAAAAGCCAGGAGAAGAAAAAAGAAAATCAAATTCCTACTCTGGCAGGATTCCACCTACACCAAATGAAAGCTGGAAACCAAATTCTTACTCTCGGCAAACCCTAATTTATAAATTTACTAATTTCTTTTTGAGACAAATAAATTTACTAATTAGTAAATAATTTTTCGTTTGCATGCGTTGATTGCTCATAATGTGTAAAATATTAAAAAAATACATAACAGAAAGTGCTAGCAATTGTACATTTTTTTGATAGAAACTAATATTTTGTTGTTGGTTGTCTTTGGTCGGTTTTTTTTTGTTGATGAAAATAAATATAGAATACTACAAGTGAAATGAAATATTCAGTAGTAATATTATATTACAGAATATGCACTCAAATAAACATGAGCAAAATCATCTTTACATTTTATAAAACAAAGAGTGCTTCAATACACAAAACTTGTAAAATAAAATATTCATTAAATCCTCATATCTATCTGTATTCATGTACAGATAAAAATTAAAATTAAAATACAAAAGAATACAGTAAAATTTAAGTACAGTAGCAGAGCTATCCATTGATGCATAAACTGGAGATAAAATAGAGTAATCTTTATTTTATTAATCTCTCTCCTTTCTCCCCCACCTTTTATAACACACCAAAAGAAACGCCTTTTGCCCTGCCCGGTTAGATTTCCATTTCTACCCTTCTTCTCTACTCCTTCATTCCGTACAGTGTTTCAGTTACAGTTTGAGATTTCAGAAGAGAGATTTGCGAAGAAATGGACGAAAAGGAGGCTAGTCTCGATGCGGTGCTCAAAGAGTCCGTCGATCTGGTAACTACTATTCACTTTTGTTTTTTTGTGTCTGTTTTTTTGGGATTTAGATCTTTTATTTTTCAGGAATTTTGGTTTATTTTTCTTTTAATTTTTGGCGAAAATGAGGGCGAAAGCTCGTTGCTTTGTTCGTGAAAAGAAAGGAAAATAGGCTTGTTCTCTCAGTGTTTTTGAACTGAAAAACAAAATTAAAAGCTAGATTTATTAATTTATAATTTTCAGTTTCTAATTTGTTTTGTTTTGTTTTGTTTTGAGTAACTCAATTTTTGATGAAATTTGAAACTAGTTAAAAACTATAATGTGAAGGAAGGAATTAAACCGAATAATAGATAATGAGTGACAAAAAACACACTCTCCTTCTACCACCCAACAACTAAAAAACACAACCTAGATTTCTTTCGTCATTCCCTTTTTTTTTGAAGTTACAAGCTTTCAATTTGGGTTTTGAGTACGAAATAAATAAAAAAGATAAAACCAATTAATGATTTTTAAATCGTTTTATTTGAAATTTTTTTGAATTTGGGTTAATTTGAATTTTGATTTGAGCAGGAAAATATTCCATTAGAAGAGGTATTTGAGAATCTGAGATGCAGAAAAGAGGGGCTCACTTCAGAGCAAGCACAACAACGTCTAGAGATTTTTGGACCCAACAAACTAGAAGAAAAATCGGTCAGCTTTCTTTTTTTTCTTTTTTCTTTTTTGTGGTGGTTGATCTATTTTGGGTTGTTTTGACTGTTTGATGCCACCAAATGTTAATATTTTTTTAATATTTTAATTTTGGGTTGTTTTGACTTGTTGATGTCACCAAATGTTAATTTTTTTTTAATGAAAAACTGATGATAGCTTGCTTTTGATTTGCAAATTAAAAAGCTATAGCTTGGTTTGGTTCTTGATTACTATCTTTTTGAGGATTTTCATTGTAACATTTGTGAATTGTCATTCTTTTAGTTGAAAAATTTGAAATGCCAGGTTAGTATAAAGCTAGAAATGGCTGTTCTGTATAAAAAGTTGTGTGGAAAACTTGAAAATTTGTTTGTGCGTGTTTTTTTATGTTGATTTTTACCCTGTAAATTTATTTTGATTATTTTGACCTGTACATAATTCTTGCTTCTATGTAGCACCTAATTTATGTTCTCATTTTTTTTTTCAAATTATTTTACTCTACAGCCCAGTAGGTAGTTTAACATTGTACTAATTACATACACATTTCAAAACATTAAATCATTTTTTTTATGTTTGAATGAAATTGCAGGAGAGCAAATTTCTGAAATTTTTAGGGTTTATGTGGAACCCACTTTCATGGGTTATGGAAGCTGCTGCCATTATGGCCATTGCACTTGCAAATGGAGGAGTACGTTTAAAAAAAAAAATTCAAATAATTTTTTTTTGTTTTTTATCAACTGTTTTTTGTTTATTGCACAATAGCGCTAATGGATTTAAAATTGCAGTAACTTTAGTCTTTATTTCCCAGTTGGAAGCATTATTGTACATATTTTAAAGAAGTTAATTCATTTTAATTTATTTTTAATTAGGGCAAACCGCCAGATTGGCAAGATTTTGTGGGTATTATTACTTTGCTTGTGATCAATTCAACGATTAGTTTTATAGAAGAAAATAATGCTGGAAATGCAGCTGCTGCTCTCATGGCCCGTCTTGCCCCCAAAGCCAAGGTCGGTTCTTAAAATATATAAAAAATAATAAAATAATTGTGTTATATATATGAAAAGTAATATTTCATGCATTATTGAGTTTCTGACATTTATTTATAATCCATGTTCAAAATGTGGTTTGAAAGTTTGAGGACATTTGTTGCTGGCATGCACATTTCATTGGATATCCATTCTTTGATATAAAAAAAATAATCTATTTTATGCATTATTGAGCTTCTAGCATTTATTTATTATCCATGTTTAAACTGAGGTTTGAAGGATTAAGGACGTTAGTTGCTTGCACGCACATTATTGGATATCCGTTAGTTAATAATTAATATTCCTCTATTTGAGACTAATTCGTTTATGCTAAGTTGCTAGCTTGTAACAGCCACCTATTTTACTACACTAAAATGGCAGTGAGATTGAATAGTCACATGGCTTGTCTTTTTGAGTTCAAAAAGTAGAGTCGAAATCTGAATCTTGTTTTGAAGTATGGTCTCATTCTGTGCATTTATGAACCCATGTGATTGATATATTAAATTGAATGAGAGATCCTGTGATACCTATAAACATATAAAACTAGCATGGACATTTTAAATTGGTAAATAAATCCCTCAACCATATAAACACAACACAAACATAAAATAAAAATATAATATTAATCTTTTAATTTTTAATATTTTTTTAATTGTTTGAATAAAAAAGGTGCTTAGAAACGGTCGGTGGAATGAGGAAGACGCAGCGATTCTCGTGCCAGGGGATATAATCAGCATCAAACTCGGAGACATTGTTCCGGCTGATGCTCGTCTTCTAGAAGGAGATCCTCTCAAGATTGACCAGGTCAATTTTAATTAAATTAATAATTACCATTTTACCCTTCCTTAATTGGTTATTTATTTACAGGGACCAATGCCCTTAGTCTTTGTGCTTAAATTGGATTGCAGTTTGGTCCTTGTACTAACTGATTTAAACTCTTGGATCTGTACTATATAGAATTTTATTTGGTTAGTCCTTCGAAGAGTTTAAATCAATTTTACATGGACTAAATTGCAATTCATCTAAAGTGTACACAGACTATAAATGTATTATTTATCCCTTATTCTACATTACTTTCTCCTTATTTATTTATTTATTTATTTATTTATTTATTTATTTATTTATTTATTTTTAATGTTATTTATTTTGATTTTTATTTGACAGTCGGCTTTGACGGGGGAATCGCTGCCGGTGACGAAAGGCCCGGGAGACGGAGTGTACTCCGGGTCGACGTGCAAGCAAGGGGAGATAGAGGCGGTGGTGATTGCGACGGGGGTGCACACCTTCTTCGGCAAGGCCGCGCACCTCGTCGACTCCACCAATCAAGTCGGCCATTTCCAAAAGGTAAAGTTTAATTTAACTAATTGATGGGGAAATTTTCAAATCCCTTGTTTTTTAGAAAAATAATATCTTGCCCTTTCTTTTTTCCAAAACCCCCCTATATTTTTTGGTGTTCATGAAAAAACTTACCTTTTGGAATATCAAAAAACCCTAATGTTAACTTTTTTATTTCATAAAAATCTCCGACTTCAATGTTTTATTTTGGAAAAGAACACAACTCGTTTTGACATAATAGAGATATAATATGTAAACTCCTTAGTTTATGTTAAAATAATGGATAAAGAGTTTGCAATAGGTATTTAAATATAATATACCATTATTTATACATAATTTGGATATTATTTGGTTTTTTGAAAATAAAAGTTAAAGGGATTTTTCAAGAACTGGTAAAAGTTAGGGGGTGCTTGGGAAATGAAAAATCAGGGATATGTTTTTTTTCATAAATTTGAGAAAATATAATTTTTTTTCTCAAATTTCTCAATTTCTGATCTTTTTCCTCTCTATTTTTTTAACTCAGGTTTTGACGTCTATCGGGAACTTCTGCATATGCTCGATCGCGGTGGGCATGTTCATCGAGATAGTGGTGATGTACCCCATCCAGCACAGAGCCTACCGCCCCGGAATCGACAACCTCTTGGTCCTTTTGATCGGAGGAATTCCCATCGCAATGCCCACTGTGCTGTCCGTTACTATGGCCATCGGGTCCCACCGTCTCGCCCAACAGGTATGTATATATGACTTGCGTTTTATTAAAGAGTTGGTTAGGTGATTTTGACTTTTTTAAAAGTTAGTTGGCTTTGAAAGTTGAGGTTGTTTGCTTTTGGATCGTGAAGAAGTTCGAAATATGTCGCTTTATTTCATAGAAGGTTGCTTGTGTTGTGTATTAATTATATCTTTGTCTACTCTATTAGATTTTGTTAGATATATACAAGTTTGGAATATGTCATTTTATTTATAAGAAGGTTGCTTGTTTATTTTTCTGTCTGTTATAAAAATTTTCTTTGATTTATAAAGAAAAATTAAATTAACTTTTATGTTATTTTCTTTTGGTTCCTGAAGTTCGAAATATATCATTTTTTTTTCTTATAAAGTTGATAACATATTATCTGTCTTTTCTATTGGATTTTCTTGGATATATAGAAGTTTTCAAAATAAAAGATTGCAGTACTTACATGATATGATTAATCATTTTCTTGGAAATTCCCCCTATGTAATAACTAGTTAACAAAACTTAAAATTTGATTTTATTTATTATCAAGATGATATATGATATTTAATAATTTTATATTTCGCAGGGAGCTATCACTAAGAGAATGACAGCCATAGAAGAAATGGCGGGCATGGACGTGCTGTGCAGTGACAAAACCGGAACCCTAACTCTCAACAAGCTCACCGTCGATAAAAACCTCGTTGAGGCAAGTTTTATCATTTGTTTATTTGCATAAATATATATTCATTTTATATAGAAAGCTGCAAGTTCAATCTTAATTTTGATATATATTTATATTTTGTTCTATCAGGTTTTTGCTAAAGGAGTGACTCAAGATATGGTTATTTTGATGGCTGCTCGGGCCTCAAGGACTGAAAATCAAGATGCTATTGATACTGCTATTGTTGGCATGCTTGCTGATCCAAAAGAGGTAACTCTCTCTCTTGTTTTTTGTAATTTATTTATTTCGTGGTATAATTATAATTTATAATATTGACATTTATATATCTCTAGGCAAGGGCTGGTATCCAAGAGATCCATTTTCTGCCGTTCAACCCGACTGACAAGAGGACTGCTCTTACTTACCTCGACAACGAAGGGAAAATGCACCGTGTCAGCAAAGGCGCACCAGAACAGGTATAATTTGATTTAATTAATCTCATAGTATAGTAATACCAAAAATAAAAAGCATATTATTTTTATCTTCATTAATTGATTGGTTTTTTTTATTTGAAATGCAGATTATCCATCTGGCGCATAACAAGTCGGAAATTGAACGGAGGGCCCATGCAGTGATTGACAAGTTCGCTGAGCGTGGGCTCAGGTCTCTTGGTGTGGCTTATCAGGTGAAAATATAACCTTTTTGAGTGCCAATATAATTATGCAATATACTGATATACCATTTTTGAGTGACAATGTATCTTTTTTGATAAAATTTATGTGCATCTTATTTAAACAGGAAGTTCCGGAAGGAAGAAAAGAGAGTGCAGGGGGGCCCTGGCAGTTCATCGGTCTCCTTCCGCTTTTCGACCCGCCCAGACACGACAGTGCCGAAACGATCAGGCGAGCTCTGAATCTCGGCGTTAACGTCAAAATGATCACAGGCAAGTAAAATCCACCTTTATATATTTTTTTGTTCAAGTTTGCTTAACTGACCCTCGATTGTTTGAAAATTGAACAGGTGACCAGCTGGCGATTGGGAAGGAAACGGGCCGCCGGCTCGGAATGGGCACCAATATGTACCCTTCATCTGCCCTGTTGGGACAGAATAAGGACGAATCGATCGCGGCTCTGCCTGTTGATGAATTGATAGAGAAAGCTGATGGTTTTGCCGGGGTCTTCCCAGGTAACAATTAAATGAAACTATGTTTATAAAAAAAGGGAAATTTGCATAAAGGCCCCTATGTTATGTCTAAAATGCAAAAAGCCCCTATATTTTGTAAGAATTTATAATGAGATTTATTATAAAAATGTTACTAAAATAGATTAGGATCTGAAATATGACGGTGTTAGTCTTTAAACTATTGGTCCTGATTTTTGTGCGATCCCTTTAAAATTGTAGGATCTTTTTGCAATTTTAAATAATGTAGGGACTTTTTGCAAATTTACGCATAATGAAGTTTTTTTTTTCTGCATATTTCCCTTTACAAAATCGCCAAACAATCCCACATTTTTCTCTCTAAGTAAAATATTCTAACAATATTCTTTATACTTACTTTTTTCCTCTAAAAGAGGGCACAAATACGAGCTTTTAAAGCCGGTCTAATAAAGCAACCTTCCTTATTTCATAAACACGCTCTACTGACATTCTTTATTTCCCCTCTAAAAATGAGAACAAATATGAGATTCTGAGCCGTCTCCAAGCTCAGAACCACATATACATAATCCTACTACATTTTCCACTTCCACCCCTAAAATATTTTAATACTATTCTTTCTTTCAACCTTTCCCATCCAACAGAGCACAAATATGAGATAGTGAAGAGGCTGCAAGCCCGGAAGCACATATGCGGGATGACGGGCGACGGAGTCAACGATGCGCCGGCGCTCAAAAAAGCTGACATCGGCATCGCCGTCGATGACGCCACCGACGCCGCCCGCGGGGCCTCCGACATCGTTCTCACTGAACCGGGCTTGAGCGTGATCATCAGCGCCGTGCTCACCAGCCGGGCTATTTTCCAAAGGATGAAGAACTACACTGTGGGCAATTTGTTGATAATATTCTTAATTTTTATTATTTTCTTGATCTGTGTAGTTGCATGGTTGGAAGTTTATTAACGAATTGGTTGGTTAGTAACTGGTTTGATGAACTTTGACTGATTTTTGTCTAAGCTTTGCATTTGCATTTGTTGTTTTATTGTTTGCTAATGAGGTTTACATGCTTTGTGGTTGCAGATCTATGCTGTCTCCATCACCATCCGTATTGTGGTATGTTTCTAATTTCACTAGTTATTTCTCTAAATTGCATTCAGGATAATGCCAAATATAGTTAAAGTTTAATCTGGAGATTTTTCTGGAAAAATAATTCCAATAAAAGATTAAACTGTGAATGCTTGAGATGTCTGAAATTAAGAATAATATTCACATTATTGTTGTTTTACAAATACCTCCTAGTTATTGCTTAAAAAATCAAAGAAAAATTAAGCATCTTTCATCTATAACTTTATAGCTAGGGTTTATGCTACTTGCCCTGATTTGGAAATTTGACTTCCCACCATTCATGGTCCTCATCATAGCCATCCTAAACGACGGTAATTATGACTATTCCCTCTCATTAACATCACTTTACTTTTCCACCCCTACTATTTCTCACTTAATTTCTAATTTTTTTAAATAGGTACAATTATGACCATATCCAAGGACAGAGTCAAACCGTCCCCTCTTCCTGACAGCTGGAAGCTGGCTGAGATTTTTGCCACTGGAGTTATTCTCGGAGGCTACTTGGCGATGATGACTGTGATTTTCTTTTGGGCCGCATACAAGACCGACTTCTTTCCGGTACGTAAGAACCAATTGGAAACTAATAACGAAGAAATAATAGAAAATAATAACAAGAACCTTCCCTACACAACTGTTTCTCTAGTTTGGGTATTTTTCAAGTTGTTTAGACTACATCAGAAGCTTTCATGATTAATTGCAAAAAAGCCCCTTCGTTATGTCTTAAACCGAAAAAAAATCTCCTATCATTAAATGTGCGAAAAAAGACCCGCATTATAAAGAATTGCAAAATGCCCCACCATTCTTTAAAAAATCAAGAAAGACCCCCTCCATTACATCTACATTACAAAAAACACTATTACTGAGGATTACATTTAATACATGAACTTTTTGGAATTTAGGCATAACATACGGGGCCTTTTTAATTACAAATTTCCCAATCCTGATTTTGCCAATAACATTGTTATTTTTCTCTTTCTACAATTTTCAGAGGATATTCCATGTAGAGAGCTTAGAGAAGACCGCGCAGGACGACTTCCAGAAGCTGGCCTCGGCCGTGTACTTGCAAGTGAGCACCATCAGCCAGGCCCTAATTTTCGTAACGAGGTCCAGGAGCTGGTCTTTCGTTGAACGGCCGGGATTGTTGCTCGTGGTGGCGTTCTTCATCGCCCAACTTGTGAGTTTTGTCCTTTTTACCTTTCTTTTCTGTAAATTATGTTCAAATTTTACTTAGAAGATTTAATAATGTACTAATTGGCGGGTTATCCATGATTTTTTTATAATTTTTGTGTAATACATGACACCTTCAAGTTTTATATGAACATGAACTTTTTTATTTTATTAAAATTTATATACGAAAATATGTTATCTGACTCCTTCAAGTTTTATACGAACATAAATTTTTTTTAATTTTTTAAAATTTATATATGAAAATATGAAATCTTCAAGTTTTGTTGGACACATTAAGCATAAAATAATTGTAAAAAATAATTCCCACGCACAAAAACAACATAACTTTTTTTCTGCAGTTAATCATTTTTCTTTTGTCAGATTGCGACTCTAATAGCCGTTTATGCCGACTGGGGATTCGCGGCGATAAAAGGGATCGGGTGGGGCTGGGCGGGGGTAATCTGGCTGTATAACATAATCTTTTACTTTCCGCTCGACATCATCAAATTCTTGATCCGCTACGCTCTCAGTGGACGCGCATGGGATCTCGTCCTCGAACAAAGGGTAATTCCATCATTTTTATGAAAAATTAAAATGATAATGCACCTTGTGTTTGTTAACAATTGGAGAAATAATGCATAGTGGAATTACCTTCCCAATGCCTTTAAGGACAGTTTACCTGATATATAAGAGTTGTTTTATTGGAATATATAGTTTATTTCATGTGGAAGAATGGTGATTTTGTTGTTTTTCGAATGCCTTCATTTATCTCTAAAAGACCCAGAAAATAATACAGTGAATTAAATAAGGCACCGATTAATTATCTTTCTAATGCCTTTACGTATTTATACAAACGTGTGTTTGTGCCAAAATTAGTTACAATTTATCAAATAATTTGCCTTCGTTTTCTTTCTAGTGCCTTTACATCTTTATAAAATGTGCCTTTGTAACTAGCTGGCAACAATATATGTCAAAGAAACAGTTTCTGTATCTAATATATTCGAGTTATTTATTCAATCTGTCTAATCTATTGTGGAAAAATGATCTTTTTTGCAGATTGCTTTTACAAGAAAGAAAGATTTTGGAAAAGAGGAAAGAGAGTTGAAGTGGGCCCATGCTCAAAGGACGCTGCATGGGCTCCAATCAGCTGAGTTCAGTGAGAGCACAGGTTTCAATGACCTCAATCAATTGGCTGAGGAGGCCAAAAGACGAGCTGAGATCGCCAGGTAATAGATAAAATTACAATCAATGTTAATTTATGTTGAGTAGACCCTTATAAAATGTGATAAATGCTCGGGTAGTCCTTGTGTTTTAATTGGATTGCGGTTTGGTGCTTGTGCTACTTATTCATACTTTTTGGTCCCTCTACTTCATAGAATTGTGCATGGATCAAAGAGTTCAAATCTATATAACAGGGACTAAAGTACAATCCAATAACAAAACATGGAGTAAAAGTCCAATTATCCTTATAAAACCTGCAAGTTTTAGTAACAGACTTTTTTTTTTTTTTTGTAAATTACAGGCTCCGTGAACTGCATACGTTGAAAGGACATGTGGAATCGGTTGTTAGGTTGAAGAATTTGGATATCGAAACGATTCAACAATCCTACACCGTGTGATCGAGTATCTACTATTGTTGTATATGAATTATGAACAAAAGAATTGGGGACTTATTTGAACTTTTAGGGTTTATTTGAATTTTTGTTTTATTTTCTGGCTGTCTTTTTGCGCACAGTTATATGATAATTTTTGGTGTGTTTTTTTTTATTTGCATCTATGAGACGAGTGAAAAAGAAGAGGCAATAATTGGCAATGTCATGTGCTGTTCTATCTGGTCGAGTTTAATTTGTGACCTGTGAGTGCGTGCATGTGTTGAATGGCTTTAACTTTTGTGGATCTGTACAGAAGGTCGGTATATTTAATTTTTCCATGTGGCGTGTTGGGTTTATTTGAAATGGGATAAGATTGTGCTGATGCAGTTTTGTAGAACTTGGTTATTTTTCACGCATGGGCACACATGACTGTGTTACCTTAACCCTCCATTAAAATTTAAATTGCACCCATGACTGTTATCCTCCATTAAATTGCACCCATGACTGTTACATTAATATATTTAATATTTTATTGCTACTATACTGTTGTTTCTAATATGTATTTTTGGTTGTCTTAATTTATGATGCGTACAGTAAATTAAGTTTAACTTACTTTTCTGGTTGAGCTTTCTGTGAAACAAGGTAAAGTTGCTCTATGATGAATGACATACGGAAACTTACATGTAATGATAAGATATATATTCCAAGGAATTGAATATTGATTATCTTTGCAAGCTGAATTATATGAGCAAGATAAGGATATGAAAATTTTCATATAAATGACAATATCCTTACTAACAAAGCCAAAGTTTTTTATTAAGAAGGGTCAAATAGTCACTTAATAATTAATATACAAATTTCCTATCCTTTAAAATATTTTCTGCCCATACTACAACAATTGGAATTTTCTATTTCCAACGTTTATTATTTTGACATCATTGTTACTCTCATCTCATCGTCTAGTTTCTTCTTTTAATTTTCATTTTCTTTTTGCACCAACTTGGTTCTTTCATTTTTGCTTTTTGAAGTTTCGAAGATGATTGCATGCTGAGATTTTATTACTAATAAAAAAAATACAAAGATACAATGTTCAAATAATACAAGAACAAAAGTGAAAAAAATAGAAGGGATAAATAACTAGAAAAAAAGTGAAAAGAGGTTAAGAGGGCCACACATGTTTTGTGTGGCCACGTAGCCCTGACAATTTGCTTCTGAGCGTAACGATAGCTGCCCTGTAAAATATATTAAAAATTAAACATTTTTTATTTTAATTTAAGAAAGAAAAGTAGTAGATTATAATATTAGGTGAAAACAGATTTTGTTCATCTAAAACAGAAAAGAAAGCTTTGTTAACAAAAGAAAGAAAAAAACTAACCTAACTCTAGCATGAGCCTGTCTAAGAACAGGATTCAACATATGGTGCGGCACAAACTGGTGGGGCTTAGCCTCGTAACATCTAATTCAAGAACGATCGGCCCGGCGGTCCCGGCTGATCCCCTATGTGGCTGGACAGGCTCAATGTTAGCTAGTTATAGGCATATCAGCAGCCCTGTTAAAATATAAAAAGGGAATTAAAATAAATTAACAGAAATGAAATATCTTTTTTTGATTCCATGCATTACATGCCAGCCTTTTATGCTGGTCGGCTCATATTTAGAATATAGTTAGGACAAAAAAAAAGACAAGCTGAGAACAAGCCTTAATGGATATTTAAGTTTTTATGATCTTACTTGTAGTTGATTTTCTCCATTGTCTCATTATGAATGCAAAAGCATAAAATGTGCATAATAGTTAGGACACTCGATCGTGTACATGAGAACTTTTTTAGCAAGTGAAACTTAATATAATTTTATAGCTGAACTATTAATCACACCTAATTTAGAGTGCAATTTCATTTCAAACCCATGGGCCAATTGATCCGGTGGCCGATACACTTTTTTCACTCATTGCAAGACTGACGAACCGCATCATATATCTGAGCGATTGATAAACTTGTATGCTTGAAGACGATAGCGTTGAGTGTCTTCGAAACCTCCTAACAACAAGCCGCCCAAAGCAAACACCATTCGTGTAGTTTAATAGGTTGCAGTATCTCAGGTTGTAGTGTCTCGAGAGTTTCCTCCGATAACGACAGGGGTTGTTATCAAAGACAATTGGGGATGCTAAAGATGCGCTTGCTTTTACCCAAATGGTTCTCGCATAAGTGCATTGGATAAAGATGTATTGTTGCGTTTCGTTCGAACTACCTCTACAGAGTATGCAAGGTTTGTTATATTAGTTTAATTTTATACAAAGAAATAAATGGAATTTGTTTGGGAAAGCCCAAGCATAACGTAGAGGCCACATTCGGCCCAGTTATATTTAGAGAGCCGAAATCTACAGAGACAAGCTAGCTAATATGGCGCTTCACCAAGTCAAGACTCAATATATTAATCTCGCCCCAATAATATATAAAGATAAAGTAGAGAGATGAGATTTGAATAAAACTTATTTATTGTTCACTCAAAAATATTACAATAGTTGATACAACTCTTCTATTCAAATTACTAAACCTCCAAAAATACATCACTACTTCTATATTATTAAACATCCAACTAGCTACTGCAACTCTCACTACACACTCTCTATTAGAGAGATGAATTATTTTGTGGCTTGATGCCCTTGAGGAGACTTTGTGAGGCGTGATGCAAAATGATGAGAAGGAACCCCTATTTGTACTAGTTGGATGGAGAATTATAGATATGAGATATTTCTATAGATTATTCTAGAAACAAAATATTTCAAAAATATTCTCTAGCCTAGATATCTTCATAGAAAGATCTAGAGACAATCTATTTAAAACATGGCTCTAGAAATTTTTTTATTTTGGATTGGGCCAAGCTAGTGTTGCTAGTTTTAACACTCCTTCTCAACACTAACTTCTCTGGACTACTGACCTACTGAGCACTCTGAGTTGACCGCACTTCTTTTTGAACTTTCATGCATCGAGGTCTTTGTGCAACGATTTGAGTCTTACATTTATTGTCTGCTCTTTTCGCGCTGGTCTTTACCATATCAGCCCATTTGTGCGACATCATTTTAACTCTATCTGGCATGTGCATCAACTCCCGTGATTGCTTGCGCCTACGGACCACCTTCTCCCCCTTCATGGTTTTTCTCCTCTTGCCTTTTCTAACTACATCGCCATTACTTGTGGCGTTCTCAATGAAGTTTCCTCTGTGACTCCGGCATTTGCATACTTCGGCTTTGGAGGTCTTGGACTTAATGTCTTGCTTACTGGTGGAGACATTTCTTGCACCTTTTCGGGTAGGTTCGGAGTTGTGCCTTCATCTTCTTCGAGAACTCCGGTCTTCCACAAACTCTTGGCTTTTGGGTCATTCGAACCTTTTCCCTTCGTGGGTCTTGATGACTCTACATCATCTAGGACTTGGCCGCTGGTTCTTTCCTCAAATTTCCGAGTCTTATTTACATAAGATGATTTTTCCGACAATACGCAGATCGACTCCAATTTGAAACCCTCCATTATTTGTGTGCTAGATACTTGTATGTTGCGGCACACCTTGACTTTATTTGGTCTGAAGACTACATAATTTTCTTGTGCGGTCAGTTATGAAACTGACAGTAGGTTCTTCTTCATGCCTGGGACATGGTAGACTCCTTCTATCTGGATTTGCTTCAGACTTAAGCGGGGAGTGCTCATCTTGTACTGTTTTACACCTTCGACATCATCAGTTATATGATTTGAGCAACCAGAGTCAAAGATGCGGTTACTCTTAATATTGATTCTTCCCTGTTTGGTTTTCGTCGTTAGCGCAACTCCTTCCTTTTTTTGTTCTGCAGTGGCCATAGTTGGAACTACGGATTCCATATCCCATTCTTCTTCTTCAGAGAAATAGTTTTTCTGACTCTTGATGCCTTGACGGTCTCTCAGAGTTGATGCATTCCCGTGACCCTTCTTCTTGAACCAGCAATCTCGTGCAAAATATCCTCTCTTGCCATAGTTGTAGCATCGATCGTCTCGATCATTGTCGCCTCTCTGGCTATGAGCTCCTTCGGCCTCCTCTATTCACCATGCCTGCTTTCGGGTTTCGATCTCGATCTTTGCTCAAGTCGGCCCTTCATTCGGCTAAGAATAGTGCCTCCTCATCTTGTCACGTTGAGACTTCGAACCAGCCTCCTAATTAGCGAGCATGTTCTCTAACTCCAGCAGTGTTGGCGGAGTTGACCAACCTTGCACTGCTGCCATAATGCGCTATACTCGGGTTTCAAGCCGTTGACTATTATTCTCCTCATCCGTTGCTCGCTTATCTTTTCTTCAGGGGCGATTTGTGCGATTCAATGTAAATGGACTTCATCTTCATGAAATACTGACAGATCGTCATGTTCCCTTGTGAGATCATAATGAGTTCCTTCTCGAGTAGTTGGAGGTGAGCGTCATTCTTCTTGGAGAACAGTGTCGCCAAGTAGCTTTTGGAGTGACCGCTTCTCGAATGTACTCAAACAACTCTTCTTCAATTGATATCCTGAGAACATACATCGCCTTTCCGGCCTAGATGCACCATTTTCACAGAGCTTCATTCTCCGGTTTTTCCGCAGACGGAGCCTTCTACTGCTGGGTATGTTTCGGGTCACCGGCAGTTCCGGATACTGTCATTTTTTCCATAGCGACCTCTGGCGGATTCGTCTCATATCCGCCTACCACCTCCTATAGGTCCTGTTCTTGTAGGTAGGACTCTATGCAGACCTTCCAATAGATGTAATTGTTGCCGTTCAACTTCTTTAAACCAGCAGTTGAACCTCCAAATTCAATGGGTGCGACTTGTTCTCTTGGCGTCAGCTAAGCCTTCTCTCTTCTTGGCAACTCCTCCGACAAAATGCCGACACACGGCTTCTCAAACTACTGGAATACTCACAAACTCTCGGCAATATACTCTAACCCTCACCGTCGATTCCGACAACACCGACCTGCCACCTCACTCTGATACCAGATTGTAAAATAGAGAGACAAGATTTGAATAAAACTTCTTTATTATTCACTCAAAAATATCACAATAGTTGATACAACTCTTCAACTCAAATTACTAAACCTCCAAGAATACACCACCACTTCTATATTATTAAATCTTCAACTAGCTACCGCAACTCTCACACTCTTTATCAGAGAGAGGAATTATTTTGCGGCTTCATGCCCTTTAGGAGACATTGTAAGGCGAGATGCAAAATGATGAGGATGAATCCCTATTTATACTAGTAGGATGGAGAATTCTAGAGATAAGATATTTCTATAGATTATTCTAGAAACAAAATATTTCAAGTATATTCTATAGCCTATATATCTTCACGAAAGATCTAGAGACAATCTATTTAAAACATGTCTCTAGTAGAAATGCTTGCATAAAGTACAGTGGTTGCGCTGTATATACTGAATTAAAAAGAGTCTTCCACCTATTGATAGATACTTAGTCGACCGATTTTCTGCCTTATTTTTTCTATCATCAGGAGGAAGGCACTCTTTGTTGGCTTGCGAATTGACAGAGGCAGTCCCAAATATTTGATGGGGAAGTCATGCTTACTACATTGCAGAATGTGCTAATTAAGGCTCACTTTACTGTGGAAGCTCAATCATAGTGATAAGCCCACGAAATAGGTCGTTTTGTGTTTTCTAATTAGCGGAATTATGCAAACAAAATTTGTATTATTAACTCTTTCTTTTATTTTCTTGAGCCAAGAAAATAAAAGAGAAAATGAAGAACACGATTTTTGCACATTATACAATATGATGCCAAACAGATCAAGTCGAACTACATCATCGACAATTTCTAATAAAATACCACTAAATCCACAAAAAAAAAAAAAAAAAATCATCAAACATGATATCTGTCCACATTGCAATAGATATACCATATACATACAAACTCAAATTCATACAAACCAATATAAATTAATTGAGAAATATGATTGATGGATCACAACAACATTCGTCAAGTAGGCAGCAACAACAGAGAACAGCAAGACTACAAAAAAAATCAAATTCAAGAAATTCAAGATATGTACACACTAATTTTGTTTTATACGCTAATTATATGCTCAATATTAAAGACTTAATATTTACGCATATATCATGAAATTTAACTTATAAACATCGTTTATAACCATTTATGCTCGTGCATAACTTCATTAGTTGTCTATTTTGCCAAAGTTTTAACCAACCGTTGAATGACCCATCCTCAATGTAAGAAGGAATATATTACCAGATATTTAATATATTTCCCTTACCTTTTATATAATTGTATACAGAAAAGGAGAATAATATATACATACCATCCTTCGAGGAAGCCAGTGCTTCTCGTGGGAGGCGGCGGTTGGGCTACATATCGTGGGTATTGAGGCGGTGCCACCACAGGAGGGCCTTGATAATATCCTATAATCCAAATTCAAAAAAAGTAAATAAAAAGTTCAATATTTAAAGACCCCAAAATATTTAAGCTAAGTTGTAGTCTAGAATAAAGGGTTTATATACACAACCCCTAGTTTCTCCACCAAGTTTATGGTCAAACCCCTAGTCAGAGTCGATGGAGACGGCGGAGTCAGGTGTAGAATCGGTAAACGAGGTGTGGAATCAGAGGATTTAGGTGTGGACATGTCCACGTCTTGATTTATTTACATTTTTGCAAACTTGAAACACCATTTTCGCTTCTGTCGAGCAGCTCCGCTTGGTTATGAAGAGATATTTATTTTTTTATTTCGTAGCGAACATGGTTCACATTAAATGCATGAGCTGACAAGATATTTAAACTATCATTGTATGATATTGGTCTTAGAAATATAAAAAAAACCAAGTCCTTTCAAAAAACATATTGTTGTTTATTTGGGCAGTACATGGAAAGAGCATCAAATGCTAATTATGGATTCTATGTGGCGAGGATTTCAGTATATATTTGAAAACCTTCATAATATCTACCGATTAATAAAAGCCACAAAAATTACTACAAGCACAAGCTCAGTATATATTTGAAAACCTTCATAATATCTACCGATTAATAAAAGCCACAAAAATTACTACAAGCACAAGCTCAGTATACTACACACTATTCAATCATGTATAGCTCTGTTTTTTTAATTCAAAAATCATATATTTTTAACTATAAACCCATAGAAATATATTTGTTAAGAAAATAATATATATTACTTATACAAATAAAAAGTATATTTAAAAAATATATATATAAATAATATATCTTACTTATAAAATAAAATACTATTTTTATTATTTTATATCTTATATTACATTTTTTTGGTGTTGCTATTGGAAATATTATAGTATATTATGTAAATAAAATAGAATAAATATATTTGTATTTTTTTTTTTTTTTCCTTATGTTGAATTGATGATGTCCTTCTGAATGGTTTCAAACATTCAATCAAGAATTTGTCATATGAATTGCTCAAAATAGATATTATTATTATAAATATGCATGATTTAAGCTTTATTTGTGTTATTTCATTGTTTTTATTTTTTTAAATAACATTTTAATATTTTTTTCGTTTTTTTATTTAAAAATAATATTTTTCAAAGAATCCGATTCTTCGATCCGAGTCGGCCGATTCCGATCCGATTTAGCCGATTCCCATTCCGCAAGCATTGAACGATTCCGATCCCGATTCCGATTTTCAGAACTATGCTTACTAATGTAATTGGTATGATAAATTCATCAGTGCATCAAAAGGTAGGCACAATTTAATTTCTAAAATCAAGAGAACATGCATGCAAAATCTAAATTCAGTAGTAGCAAAATCAAAACTCAATGTTTCTGAAGGCATTAAATTTGTCTTTTTGTGGCCCAAAAAACTTTTTGACTGATTAATATCAAAGATTTAATAAATCCAAGCCCTCTCTTTCTATCAAAATAATTGCGATCAAGATCAAAAGGGAAAGTACCTTGAGGAGGATAAGGATAGGCGTATTTGGGATCACTCATCACTGATTAAATCAATTAGAAAATTATGAAAAACCAAATCTTTTATCAGTCTTAATTTGAAGCTAGAAGAAGAATTAAGGGAAGAAACACAAGGAATTTGAGAGATGATTAAATAGAGAAATGGAACTGGGGCGGTTGCCCTTTTGGTGGGTTTGGTACAATATTTATCGTTATGTAATACAATTTATTCGAAAAAGAAAGAGAAACGATGGAAAGGAGAATAGCAACGTGATTTGGTCGGGTCCTAGACATCTACAATCTATCCTAAAATAATTATAGAATTCTCATTCTTAATTGAAGATGGTATTTACATATGTAAAGATGGAAAAAAAAATCTACAAACAAAAAATGATGGTTATAATAAAAATGTTACATTTATTCCTAAACACAAGAAGGTGATCTATTAAAGTAATTTCATTCCAATTATTTTTTTGAATGACACTAATATGAATTGACAAAGAAAAATACAGATCCACAATGCTAGAAATGTTATGATCGTACAAGTGACTTTCATGAGCGAAAACGGAGCCAACATACATCTTAATTATTATTTTTAATAGAAACTAGTAAGGATCTCCATAAAGAAAAAGACTTCATATCATTAATCAATTTAATCAGTTAATATTGATTCTGTTGTTTTAATTATGATAAATATCAAATTAATGTTGTGGATGATAAAAAATATACCGATTTTTTTTATTAAAAGTATGCTTACATTAATAAAAGGTATACTATAAAAAAAATAATCAGCAGGTAAGAACGTATAATTGACATGTAGAATGATATATTAATATTCATAAAAATTATACTAACCATATAGATAAAAAGATATATTCCTATTCGAACAAAATATATTATACATATAAATAAATATATTGCGGAGGCATATTATATTGGATATAAATATAGATTAAAATATATATTACTCAAAAAGTTATAATAGGACTGTAGCACATAATAAAGATAGTTAACTATTTATGCAATCTAATTTCTTCGTGTGTGAGGCAAATCATTTCTCAAGCAAATGCGCATGAACTTCTGAGACAGTTATCGATTTATCGGGATAATTTTCGGAGATTTTATTTATATCTTGTGACTTCATATATGTGAATGTTGGAAAAGATCTTATTTTTGCATTTGATCGACACCTCTACTTCCTCTCTCTTCATCATGTCTTATGTTCTGTTCCTCGAGTGCGCCGTCAAACCCTAAATTACTTTCTCTTCTCTCGGTCATTAATCTAGCATCACAAATTCCTGCATTATTTCTTCAATCAGTTGATCATTTTCTTTCTTCTCCTATGTAAATGCACGTCTACACCTTTCTCTCCAAACAACAAACAGAAAAATCAATGAAATCTTTGGAGTGGCCTGAGTTGTACTGTCTTGAAGAATGCTCGAGTTCATAGCTGAGGTGTTTGCGGGAGGGTAGTTTCTAGATCCATTGAAAGTTATGAGTAACTGTCAATGGCGTCTCGTGTAGTCGCATTCTACAGAGATGTGGATCACAGATTCAGAAGCCTTCTTGCACATATAACACCTATTTGTGACTTGAGAGCCTCTTTTCTGCAAATTGTCTCAGGTGAGGATTTTTTTTTTGTTTTTTCTCCCATAAGAATATTTGTATTCTCAAAGTAATTTTTATTTTCCAAATATTCTTGAGATCTGTATGGGTAAATATCCCTTTGGAAAGTTGTTTATACGCATATTTTGTTGTTAATACACCATTTTCACATCATCTCCACCTCAATTTATCACTTTGGTCTATCAAAACTATTTGTTTTACTATTTCTAAGAAACTTCCCAACTCCCTCTATGCTCTATCAGAGAGGTTTTCTCTAAAAAAATGCTCTTTTATTTCCTAATCTCTTAAATTTATCTAATGCCCCTTTTTTTATTTTTAGCAAAGGATCAGAGAAATGAAAACTGCAAATCCAATCTTCCTTTACCCAAAGTCCTCAATTACTTTGCCAAAGATTGATGTACTTGCCATTTTGAATCTTAAATATTGTGTTGTGGTTGAAGAAAGATATTAGTAGCTTGACTTCTTTTCAAAAGTAAGAATCTTTATTTTTTTTCTTCGAACCCTCTACATAGATATTGCTCACCAAACTTTTTCATTGTAAACCCACTGTTTTGTGTAATACTTCTAAGACCATTTAGTTAACAATGCATTATTAAAAATATCAAAATCAATTACTCCTAATCCTCCTACCTCTTTCGGTCGACAAACCTTGTCCCATGCAACTGGATTGTAACCTTTTTCTTTTTAACCTTTTCACAAAAAATCAATTCGAATTTTGTCAATTTCATTAATAACTCAGGAGTTGATATAAATTTTTGTGGTTTTGTGAGAAACAATACAAAATTGTGTTTTATCCATGCATTGGACTTCTTATTTTGCTTTGTTTTATCAAAATAACAAAAGATTCTTTTTTTTTCCTTGTATTACACGTCAATTCGATTTTTTTGGTATTATGACAATCAATAAAAATGAGTTTTCTCCATGTATTAGATTTTAATTATTGTGGTTTTGTCAAAAACAAAACAAAAATGTGTTTTTCCTTGTATTAGTCCTCTTATTTTGTTGTTTTGTGAAAATAACAAAAGATTTTTTTTTTCCATGTATTACACCTCAATTGGATTTATTTGGTAATATGAAAATCAATAACAATTGAGTTGTTTCCATGTATGAGATTTCAATTATTGTGGTTTTGTGAAAAATAAAACAAAATTGTGTTTTTAGATGTATTCGACTTCTTATTTTGGTGTGTTGTGAAAATACCAAAAGATTATTTTTTTCATGTATTAGACGTCAATTCGATTTTGTTTTTAATGATAAAATTAATAACAATGGTGTTTTTTTCATGTATTAGATTTTAATTTTTGTGGTTCCGTGAAAAACAAAACAAAATTATATTTTTTCCATGTATTAGACTTCTTAGTTTGCGGTTTTGTGAAAATAACAAAAGAATGTTTTTTCCATGTATTACACGTCAATTCGATTTTTTTGGTAATGTGAAAATTAATAACAATGGTGTTTTTTCCATGTATTAGATTTTAATTTTTGTGGTTTTGTGAGAAACAATACAAAATTGTATTTTTTTCCACGTATTAGACTTCTTATTTTGTGGTTTTGTGAAAATACCAAAAGATTATTTTTTTCCACATATTACACGTCAATTCGATTTTTTTTGTAATGTAAAAATCAATAACAATGGTGTTTTTTGTATGTATTAGATTTTAATTATTGTAGTTTTGTGAAAAACAAAACAAAAGTGTGTTTTTCCCATGTACTAGACGTTTTTATTTTGCGGATTTATGAAAATGACAAAAGATTGTTTAATTCCATGTATTACACATCAATTCGATTTTTTTGGTATTATGAAATTCAATGACAATGGAGTATTTTCCATGTATTAGATTTTAATTATTGTGGTTTTGTGAAAAACAAAACAAAATTGTGTTTTTCCTTGTATTAAACTTCTTATTTTGCGGTTTTGTGAAAATAACAAAATATTGTTTTTTTTCCATGTATTACACCTCAATACGATTTTTTTGGTAATGTGAAAATCATTAACGTTGGTGTTTTTTCGATTTATTAGATTTTAATTTTTGTGGTTTTCCGAAAAACAAATCTAAATTGTGTTTTTTCCATGTATTAGACTTCTTATTTTGCGGCTTTGTGAAAATTACAAAAGGTTATTTTTTTCCATGTATCGTCAAGTCGATTTTTTTGGTATTGTGAAAATCAATAATAATGAACTTGTTTCCATGTATTTGATTTTAATTATGTTGTTTTTCCATTTATTCGACTTCTTATTTTGATGTGTTGTGAAAATACCGAAAGATTATTTTTTTACATGTATTGCACATCAATTCGATTTTTTTGGTAATGTGAAAATCCATAACAAAGGTTTTTTTTTCATGTATTAGATTTAAATTTTTGTGGTTTTGTGAAAAACAACACAAAATTATGTTTTTCCTTGTATTAGACTTCTTATTTTCTCGGTTTTGTGAAAATAACAAAAGATTGTTTTTATTTTCCATGTATTCCACCTCAACTAGAATGTATTGGTAATTTGAAAATCAATAACAATGGTATTTTTTCCATGAATTAGATTTTAATTTTTGTGGGTTTGTGAAAAACAGAACAAAATTATGTTTCTTCCATGTATTACACCCGAATTAGATTGTTTTGGTAATGTGAAAATCAATAAAAATGGTGTTTTTTCCATTATTTTGCGGTTTTGCGAAAATAATAAAAGATTATTTTTTTCCATGTATTACACCTGAATTAGATTGTTTTGGTAATGTGAAAATCAATAAAAATGGTGTTTTTTCCATGTATTAGATTTTAATTATTGTAGTTTTATAAATAACAAATCAAAATTGTGCTATTTCCATGTATTAGACTTCTTATTTTGCGGATTTGTGAAAATGACAAAAGATTGGTTTATTCGATGTTTACACCTCAAATCGAGTTTTTTGGAATTATGAAAATCAATAACAATGGAGGTTTTTCCATGTATTAAATTTTAATTATTGTGGTTTTGTGAAAAACAAAACAAAATTGTATTTTTCCTTGCATTAGACTTTTTATTTTGTGTCTTCGTGAAAATAACAAAAGATTTTTTTTTTCCATGTATTACACCTCAATTCATTTTTTTGGTAATGTGAAAATCCATAACATTGGGTTTTTTTTCATGTATTAGATTTTAATTTTTGTGGATTTGTGAAAAACAAAACAAAATTGTGTTTTTCATTGTATTAGACTTCTTATTTTGCAGTTTTGTGAAAATACCAAAAAATTATTTTGTTCCACGTATTAGACCTCAATTCAATTTTTTTAGTGACGTGAATATCATTACCAATGGGTTTTTTCCATGTACTAGAATTTAATTTTTCTGGTTTTGTGAATAACAATACAAAATTTTGTATTTTGCATGTATTGGATTTCTTATTTTGCGGTTTTGTGAAAATAAGAAAAGATTATTTTTTTCCATGTATTACACGCCAATTCGATTTTTTGGTAATGTAAAAGTCAATAACAATGGTATTTTTTCAATATATTAGATTTTAATTTGTGTGGTTTTGTGAGAAACAATACAAAATTATGATTTTCTCGTGTATTCGACTTCTTATTTTGTTTGTGTTGTGAAAATACCAAAAGATTATTTTTTTCTGTGTACTACACCCCAATTCAATTTTTTTGGTAATACGAAAATCAATAACAATGGTATTTTTTCAGTATATTAGATTTAATTTGTGTGGTTTTGTGAAAAATAAGAAAAAAATGTGTTTTTCTATGTATTCGACTTCTTATTTTGCGTGTTGTGGACA
Source organism: Juncus inflexus (assembly GCA_024447665.1). Taxonomy (NCBI): domain Eukaryota; kingdom Viridiplantae; phylum Streptophyta; class Magnoliopsida; order Poales; family Juncaceae; genus Juncus; species Juncus inflexus. Next base: position 4,791,671 of record JAJHPC010000021.1, read on the forward strand.
TACCAAAAGATTATTTTTTTCCACATATTACAACTCAATTCAATTTTTTTGGTAATACGAAAATCAATAACAATGGTGTTTTTTCCATGTATTAGATTTTAATTTTTATGATTTTGTGAGAAACAATACAAAATTGTATTTTTTTCCTCTTGTTAGACTTCTTATTTTGCGATTTTGTGAAAATAACAAAAGATTATTTTTTTCCATGTATTACACATCAATTCAATTGTTTTGGTAATGTGAAAAATCAATAACAATGGTGTTTTTTCCATGTATTAGATTTTAATTTGTGTGGTTTTGTGAGAAACAATACAAAATTATGTTTTTCCCATGTGCCTATATTCCAGACTTGACATCCCTATGTCCATGATCAGCAGAACATGATCATCGAGTCTGCGAATATACTAGTGTGGATATGTAGCTTTTTACTTGAAGTATGTTGATAACAAGGCCCAGAGCCATCAAAAGAGTATCAGTCCGCCCCGCGGGAACATCTACAATAGATCCAGTGCGCTTGACAAGATCAAGTCTCTTTATTTACTTTCAAAGTCAGTCTTTCTCTTCGTTCGAACGGGCAAAATGGAAGGAAGGGGGAATCGTGTGCCAGGCATCAGGCTAGCCCGATGTTCAAAATGGGAGTCAAGATTGAGTAGGAAAAACGTCGAATTGGCTCGAGCAGAAGGAAAGGAAGAAGCAAATTCGCATCATTCAATCCAGAAAAGAAAACATATATCTAGTTTCATTACCTAGCCCGAGCTACCTAGCACGGGACTAGTCAATTGCTGTACTTGAGCTTTTAAAGGCAAGCTGCAGAGCTTGGAATTCCGGAAAGTCTCTATAAACATCCTACATATCACTAGGGACGGTTTAGAATGTCATTCGTTGGTTCACAGTTCCACTATCGGAATCACGTATTCTGATGACATGAACCCGAAGTGTCATTCATGATCGATCTAATATATGTAAATATATTAGTCACCCATACACTCATTCATATATGAACTGAATAAACGGATTTCTCATAATCTAATCTCTAGTCCAACACTTTGGCCTAGGGTATAATTCCTTCAGTCTCCCACTTGCACCAGGCCAATAGCATCCAATGCTCAGAAGGCAACATGACCTTCATGTTCTACTAGCGGGAAATATATGCTTATCAGATTATAGAAATTTACATTGCAAACTTGTAACGACTACTATTGATCTCTATCATTAGTCGAGAACTTTTGAAACATGTACTTGTATCCTTGTAGCTTTAGTCTTAGCAATTCTTTGTTTCACAACATAGATCGTCAGGATTTAAGAGCACTAGGGACTACTTTTAGTTCCAATATCAAGTTTTGATCAAAGAATACCTATTGTTTGCTTCTAAAACAACAATATGGGGTCTTGTTTTAGTTACAGTACCTTATTTGGAACTCTTTCCAAATTACTGTATTTGAAATAAATGAATTGCGATAATGATCCATGTTAGGAAAGTGTAATATCTTACCATTACCTAGCTCCTCATAGATCAGGGTATCTTAGTTCTTCATAAGAACTTAGATATTTATTATAGTCATCGAATGACTATCATTTGCTCTCTTATGCTCTAAGCATATTGCACAGTACATTGCATGGCTTGAAAAATATTATTCATCTCGTTATCAAGAACTATTTCTTGTGTATTGAACCTTTCAATAAACGGATGATATGTCTTCATTATATAAACGTTATAGGCAAGAATTCTTTCTTGCATATTGAACTCCTTCAATATATTGTTGAAAGTATAGAATCCAATTCATGTGCCTTTCATTGCTCATATTAGTGCCAAAAACTAAGAACTCTTTCTTGCATACTGAATATTCAATATATATGATCGAAGGTATAGAATCTAATTCTAATATCCTTGTATTGTTCAAGTGAATGTCATAGGGAAGAACTCTTTCTTGTAGATTGAACACTTCAATGTATGGCTTAAAACATAGAATCTCATTCGTATGTCTTTCATCATTAATATGACCACGGTAATCAAGAACATTTCTTGCGTAGTGAATTATTTCAATATCTTAGTAATGTACTTTATCTTACAACCATAAGTCTGCATAGACTACAACTCCCAATTATTAGGATGGTGAAGGTTCTTTATTGTAACACTAGAAGACTAGCATACTCCCACTGAATTTCTTGAAACCAATGCGGACTTATCTATTTTGATTAAGTCAAATTCTTAAATTTACTTTGTCAAATAGATTCATCCTAAGATGACTGCTTTAATCCATTCATGAATGAATTTACCTTTCAGAATTCTTGTGATCATAAAACTCTTGCCATGTATCTAAGATACATCCACAGTAAAGTTCCTATAAAGGAATATGAGTTTTATATCCTTATTCCATCATTCACAATCGCATTATGCTATGGAAGTTAGAATTCATAATAGCAACAAGTGAGAACGTCCTTTTACTATAGCCCATACTATAGCTACTTTCTTTGTAATTTGTAGGTTATCGATGTACTGTATGCAATGGTCATCAAGCCATTGGATACTTCAATCAAGTTCAAAACATGATTGCTAGTATATGCGTTGCATCTCAGTTCTCATGGTCCAACCATTTTGAGAACAGTGTCTCTTCATAGTCTCCTCGGTAGAAAGTCGACTAATCCTCTATGAGCATCTTTTATGAGAGATCATATCTCTCAGCCTAATGTCTACCAGGTCTGTGAGGAGGACCTTATGTTTCAAGTATAGCCTTATCAACTACTTGATAGTCTCATTAATGGTTCATCACTAGTATGTGGACCTCAAACCTTTCAAGATGTATTACACTCCCACTGATTCTTTAGGAGATGAGATCTCTTTTAAAGAAGTCTGAATTATTAGTAGCAAACAATTTGCTCATAATGGATGTTAAACAATATCGAGTTGATATTCCAAAAATATTGTTGTGTTGACACTATCAAACCTTTTGACACGAGTCGTACTTCAACCTTTAAAGATAATTTGGGACTATCCCAAACCCATATTATAAATATTGTGTCTATTTGAACCGTATGATATTAAGTGTTTAGTATATTCAAGAGTATAAACCTATAAGAATCTCGGAGGCATAGGCTGAATCTTATCCAATAAGTTTCTGTAGGATTAGTGTCCTAAGCCAAATGTATTTGTGCTAGGAAATGTATTATGTATTAAGACATTATTATTTATTCAATAAAGGTTGTTTCTTATATATTTGTGTGTATGGGTTGTGAATGTAAATTTCTTATATCAACCATGAATCTCACTTCGAGTTAACGTCATCAAAATAAGTGATTCTGATAGTAGAACTGTAAACCAACGAAGGACATTCTAAACCGTCTCTACTGATATGTGGGATATTTATAAAGATAAACATACTTCAAGTAAGAAGCTACCTATCTATACTAGTATATTCGCAGACCGGATGATCATGTTCTGCTGATCATGGACATAGGGTTGTCAAGTCTGGAATATAGGTTTGTGTTAGAGAACACGTGCTGGACTGACCACACTATGAGAATATACATGGTATATGTCATTAGTGATTCTCATATGAATAGTGTGCTTGTTCCTATGACCTGAGGTCACCATGGATTCCTACATGTGGAACTGCATACTTTAATATGATCCTACGTCATCCGTAACGGGATGATTATTAAGGTCATCATTAGGTATGCACTCAATCATGACGAGGATTGTGAGTGACCAAGATGGGATTTGTTTCTCTCGACAAGAGGGAGATATCTCTGGGCCCCCTGATGAACTAGGACTGAAGGAAATGCATGGCCAGGCTCAAAATGGATTAACATGTGTTGTTAATATCATTTTGTATTTACTCAGTCTAATTCTCGATCGGGAAAGAGACTTTGATCAAACTCAAGAATGACATATTACCATGCCTTGTGATCAAGACGTATATCGTAGAACAAAAGGAATAAGCAAATGTCTATTCAGATAGGTTTATGATCGCTGATCATTTCATTTAACATGAGTAGTCATGACATTGGTCTAGAGGTTACTCATGACTTACGATCTTTAGAAGATCGTTGCCAGCATTAAATGGAACCTACATGGTCACACAATGAACTCCATTCATACAGGATGAAAATACCTCAATAACAGTTATACATATGATGTATAAATGGGCGAAAGAATAAATCAGATATTAGATATTTGATTGTGCTAGAATTACTGTTCACGCGCATGAATTACTGTTCACGCGTTCGAATGGAACACATATGGTATGTGCTGATTTGCTTGGAGGACAAGCATCATTTATATGGAAATGATGGTCCGTTCGAAGCAGGAATTACTGTTCACGTGGCAGGCAGGATTTGTTTCCTTAATGAAAGTTGCCATTCTTTCACCCCTCTCTCTAGTATAAATAAAGGAGTAGCCCCCTTCTATTCGACACACAATTCAGAAGCCTTAGAGGCTGTCTATTACATAGAAATGAGAGAGAAAGTTTTGAGAGATTTTCGGAAAGTATTTCCGGACATGTCTAGCCAAGTCCGGTTATTCCGTATGTCTGAAGTTCGCGTGGATACGAGTACAAGTTCTCTATCTTGAGAACATGTGAGCGATCAATCTTCATCCCTAGGAGAAACAAGGAGATCGCGAGTCGAGTTTCAGGAAGGAGAAGGTTGCAAGTCAGAAAAGTTCAGACTTACATCCGTTCTTCGTCTCGCGGATCAGGAAGAACCGAGGTATAAATTTTAATAGTTAATCTCGTCCTTTTATTCCCTTAACGTAGAATTTAGAGCGGGTTAAATCCATAGATTCCGCTGCGCATGTAACGTACATGGCTGTGGATTTCCCAACAGTTTCATTTTCTTCTTTATGTGCACATCATGAGATGCGCATATAGAATTAATTGTGAAACCTTTTTCAAAATTTCTAAGATAAGTGTCAAACTATTGACTCAAATACTTGTCACTTCGGTTAGGAAATCCATAGTCAAACTGTACGTTACATGCGCAGAGGAACCTATGGATTTAACCCGCCCTAGGATCTACGTTAAGGGAATAAAAGTACGAGATTAACCATTAAAATTTATACCTCGGATCTGCCTGATCCGCGAGACGAAGAACGGATGTAGGTCTGAACTTATCTGACTCGCAACCGTTTCCTTCCTGAAGCTCGGCTCACGAAACTCCTTCCTTATGCTCCGCTCTAAGAACTCCATCTTGAAGCTTGGCTCGAGAAAATCCTTCTTCTCCTAGGGATGAAGATAGATCACTCGCAAGTTCTCAAGATAGAGAACCTCTACTCGTATCCATGCGAACTTCGGTCGTACGGAATAACCGGACTTGGCTAGACAAGTCCGGAAATAGTTTTCAAATATCTCCCAAGACTTTCTCTCTCTTTTCTGTGTAATAGACGACCTCTAAGGCTTCTGAGTTGTGTGTAGAATAGAGAGACCCTGCCCTTCCATTTATACTAGAGAGAGAGGTGAACGATTGCTCAGTTACCATAACTAAAACCCTAATCTGAGCCTATTCCGTTGCCAACGGAAGAGGTATTTACATAATGAAATACTTGGCAGCTAAGGTTATTACAGTTTCCATATATATTCCGTTGGGACCGGAACTATTCTGTTGCCAACGGAATGGCAGTGTTTTGTTCAATCAATTATACAATAATTGATTATTTCGTTCACCAATTTATACATCATATATATTAACTGCTTTGAGGCATATTCATACCGTACGAATGGAGTTCATGGTGTGACCGTGTAGGTTCCATTTAACACTGGCAACGATCTTCTAAAGATCGTAAGTCATGAGTAACCTCTAGACTGATGTCATGACAACCAATGTTAAAATGAAATGATCAGCGATCCTAAACCTATCTGAATAGACATTTGCTTATTTCTTTTGTTCTACAATATACGTCTTGATCACAAGGTACGGTAATATGTCATCCTTGAGTTTGATCAAAGTCTCTTTCCTGATCGAGAGAATTAGACTGAGTAAATACAAAATAATATTAACAACACATGTTAATCCATTTTGAACATGGCCATGCATTTCCTTTAGTCTTAGTTTATCAGGAGGCCCAAAGATATTTCCCTCATGATGAGAGGAACAAATCCCATCTTGGTCACTCACATTCCTCGTCATGATTAAGTGCATACCTAATGATGACCTTAATAATCATCCCGTTACGGATGACGTAGGATCATATTAAAGTATGTAGTTTCACATACATGAATCAATGGTGACCTCAGGTCATAGGAACAAGCACACTATTCATATGAGAGTCACTAATGACATATACCATGTATATTCTCATAGTATGATCAGTCTAGGGACAGTTTATAAAACATCCTACATATCCTGATGACGTGAACTCGAAGTGTCATTCTTGGTTGATATAAGATTTACATTCACAACCCATACACATAGATATATAAGAAACAACCTTTATTGAATAAATGATAATGTCCTAATACATAATCCATTTCCTAGTACAAATACATTTGGCCTAGGACACTAATCCTACAACTTAGACCCGATCGAAATGCTCTTATTATCTTGTCAAGGCAATATCAAATTTCATTCTTAAATGTTTTGAACATTTCAAATATTTTATGTTTCATTAAGTAAACCTTTTACTTAAAACAATTTAATATGAAATTCGATATTCCTTATTTCTAGCAGGCTTGCTTTTGTCTCTTATAAATCTATATGCATGAGACTCAACAAACCAACCCATCAACTTGGTGATAGTTGCCCATTCTCGTAAATCGTGTAACATTGTCGTTTATATTTCACACAATTTAACAAAATAATTTATATTTCCCTATTTTTCAATTTACGAGTATGAGCGGTAAATGAGTTTAGCGAACACAAGGAGGTGTAGCCTCAAGAATTAACTAATCTCAATGATTTATCTCGAGTGTGAAATCTTTTATTTCATGGTTTATTAGGTAAATTTCCAAGTTCAATTCAATAATTTCAGTTTGTGTTTCAAAAATTCAGCACGTCATACTTTAGCGTTTTAATTTGAACTACACCAAATAAACTCCGAATGCAACACACAATATACCGTTGGAAACTGGAAAGAGAGATCTATGATTTGGTCCTTTACTGTTATTTTATTCAAGAATTTCGAGATTTTTGCAGTTTAGTCCAAGAACTTATTTCAGATTCAAAATCGGTTCAGCAGTAACTTCAGAAAATTATAGAAAAATCACCAAACCTTGAAAAAATCCAAAATTTGTACAGAAATTCAATTATAAGTTTTGGATTAGCAGTCAAAATTTTGTAGAATGATGTTTTGTAGTTTGAGATTTATAATGAAAATTCAGATCTGGATCAGAAACTGGTTTTGACAGACCAGCACTCACAAATATTGTAATATCTCCTAATCTGTTTTAACAAATACTATTTTAAAATTCATACTTGGATTTTACACTTCAAAGTACTTCAACTAGGACTATTTTTGGATTTTTATTATTTATTTTTTTATTTTTAAAAATTCAGAAGAAAAGAAACAGTAAATCTGGACAAAAAGTCTAAAAACAGATAAACTATAATTTTGGAAAATTAATATCGCACAGATTACAAATCAGAATTGGGCAAAATTTGGGTTGAAAATTATCTACTAACGGAGAACTAAATTGAAAAAATATTTATTTAATTTTTCAGATCAGAATTAGACACGAAATTAAGGGCAAAAAACTGAAAAACAGAGAAATAACAGCAGCAAGACAGAAACTGGATTAGGGTTTGATTCTTGATTAATAATAGGGATTTATAAGAAATTTATGATGTGTACCAATCATTAATCACTAATTGTATAATTTCTTAAATTTAGATGATGGATTTGAGCAATCTAAGCCAAGATTTGACTCAAGAATTAGTTTATTCTAAAACAGCCATTTGAAAACAAAACTTGATTTAAATCAATCACAACTCCAAATTATTCACACAAAATACTAAGCTAAATATTTCAAATAATTAACAAGCCAATAAACTTCAGATTTAATAGATCAATTGATGAAAAATACTAAGCTAAGCAATTTTCCCCAATTTATTCCAAAATGTGTGTGTTTATGACTATTCATCAAAATTCAGATAAATTACAAGATTAATAAGCAAGATTTCATGTATACAAATCAGAAATTCCCTTTCCTATCTAGATCTACTCACACATATTCACAAGAATAAGAATTTCACAAGATTTAATCATTATTACTACAAATTGAGTTCTTGCGATCTAAAATTCATATCAAGCAATTAAAAGAGAATTGGATTAAACCGAGAGTTGGAGGACCAGCCGGTAGCTCTCTTGAGTCAATTTGAAGCTCCAATTGCCCCTTGATTCAGGATAGAATCGACCAATCCGAATTTTTCACAAATCAGCCCCAAATTGCGCGACTTCACTCAAAAATGAAAATTAGAACTCAAAAAAGCTTGAAACTCATTAATGGTGATTCTAGAGATTAAAAAAGAAGAATGGAGAGTGATATCTTGAATAAGAGGGTATGAGGGTTTTTTTATAGTATGGAGTTCACTTGAGTATCCGTTAGTCGGTTTGCAATGGAGAAAAAGATAGGGAACAAACCGGAGATTTCTATTGGCCCAGCGTGATAGAAGACAGTGTACTAAAGATTGTGATGAAATTTCGTTGAATATGGATCAGATTTGATCGGATTATTGAGTGGGAATTTTCTCTCTATTATTTGGCGAAAAATGGCGCTCTTGTTAGAATGGAGGATGTCCAGTTCTGGGCAGTTCTCGTTCTGGCCAGTTCAAAAGCGACTGGGGATGTCCAGTCATCAATCTAGTATCTCAGCTGAGCACTGGAGGATTCCTGCTCGAGTTAGAATGGAGAGTGTCATAATAGGTTGTTTAGAGGGAATAATGGTTTGTTTGAAGAAGCCTGATCTGTTGTGTTGTCCCTACGTTTGATCCTCTGTGTTGCAGTAGGTCAAAAACCACTGCAATGAGTTATTACGCAGCATCATTTTGGCACGGAACTTCATTTCATATATTACGCAGCTCAAACTTACGATTCACAGTATCTTAACATAATTTTTCAAGTCTAATCTATTCTCCTTATTCTCACGAAGCTACATGAATTTGAATCATTTAAAATTATCGAACGAAACTCAAGTTATGGCTCAAAATCCAAGCTTCAGTCCAGTTTTTTTCTGCAGTAGCTTATTACTGTCATTTTTCACCCCAAAACCCGCTTTCCATCTAACAACATCAAATTAAACTCTCAACGATCATTCACATTTTTCCTTGCATCTTCCTGTCGAATTTCGAGCTCTAATTCCAACTGTAACACACTGAATTTTCTTGGTTTCCGATTCATCTCTTGATTTGGTTAAAAACCGATAACTCATTAGGCAAAATCATACTCCGAGTCTTGTTAGAATCGAATTGTCGCCTTAATAATCTCTCTACTAGCTAATATAAACTCACTTAATCGATAAAACATAATTTTTTTTGAGAAATTCGAACCAATTCGATTTGAACAAAAAATTTGACCGTTAAAGCTGGAACTTCTTGAACAGATACTGACACGACTTCCAACTCAAATATCTTTCTCATTTCTTAATCATTTTTTGAGTTCTTTATATGGTTGGAAAGAGGGGTCTAAGGAGAAGAGAATGTGTTTGGATTTACGATAAACCAAGATCTGTGCAGGAAATGGTGCGCTCGAAAAAACTGCAGCTCGAAATTGGTTATTTTTGGGCTGATTGGAGGTTTTTCGCGTTTTGCGGCCAACTCTGGCCGTTACAGTGATGGTGAATCATATGGTTGTCCTTGTCTTGTCGAGTCGAGTCGAATGGTGGTGAGTTTGTTCAATTTCGAGCATTTTGCAAAATCAACATTTTTGAGAGAGATAGAGAGTTGACTTTGACTGCGACGGTTGACGAAAATTTTGACGCGTCGCTTTTTCGTTATTCTTTCGCTGCTAGGTTTATTTTGAGGTGTAAAATACTAGTTAGGATCCATTTGATCGGAACGTCACATTCCGATACAAAACGTCATAAGAACGTGGACGTTTCTTCCCTGTTTTGGGACCAAACATGGTCAGTTCACGTATCGGTTTGGCTGAAGAAAGTCATGAGACAGTGGACATTTTCTTAACGTTTTATGGTCGTTTCTTACTTGTTCCAATGCTTGCTCTTTTCCACCGACGTTTTTCATCATTTAGGGTTGGAGAAGTATATATGGGATATTTAAGGGTTTTAAGTAGAGTTTGGCCATTTTTGGTCCATTATTTGTGTTATGGTGCTTCTTTTGGAGTTGACTTTCGTATAAGTCCTCCAATTCTTCTTTTTATGGCCTTTTCGCCGCAAAATCACATAAAAATGTATTAAGAAGTTTCAAATTAGATTTCATGAATTATGAATATTTTTCATACATTTTATGTGAATTATGATTAAATTTGAGACGATAGAAACCATAAAAATGTGTATAAAAATACACATTACACATTCTTGTCATCCCGTTCAATAAATAAAAGTCGCACGTCTCAATTGATCCTAGATCCAGTGAGTCAAATTTTCCACATAGGGTGGAGTTTTAGAAATGTGATTCTTATTCTGTGACTTAGATGACATTGCTAGAAGTATGAAATCAATGGACTTATTATTTAGCGGGTAAAGGTTATTTTCTAAGTGAACATTTCAAATAGACAAATCTAGGAAAATTTTATTATTCCAAATAATAAATTTTACATTCATTTTAACGCTAATGTCGATATAATATTTACTTCATTACAAGTACACAATAGCTAAGTCAATAAAATCCTAGAGCTAATGTAGCAACTCTTGCTTCATTCCCCACTCGTAGTTTGACTTCTCCTCTAGCTAATCTTCTACTCCTGAGTAATATCCTGCACATTCAAAATGTGAGAATTACAGTGGATATCCAATATTCAAGTAGAGATTTAGGAAGAGGAATACCTGAAATGGCAGCCATTGATTCTTTTTCTTGACATATCTTACATCCTGCTCTCCAGTGATCACGCATAGAACATGCAATCACTTCTTCCGATTCCTCTGGTTTAGGCAACTCTTGCCTTTACTCTTGATCCCGGTCTCCCATGCGGCTTGTCTACTCAACTCCCTTTCCCTTTCAATCCTGAGGGCATGAATGACAACTTTTGCCTCTATGTCCTTCTCTGCCTCTTTAAGCATCTTATGCAATTCCGTGATCGTCATCTCCATCCGACGCTTATGATATTCAGTAATGAATCAAAGCTCGGAGGAAGCGATCCAAGAATCATGTCAACCGTGAATTTTCTTGGAATAGGCGAACCAAGTCTCTCTAAGTAATCAGTGTGACTTCTCATCTTGAATACATGAGTATCCACAGAGGAGCCATGAGCCATCTTACTCTTGATTAACAACTTGGTGAACTTGTAGCGCTGAATATTAGCCTGCTTTCGGAACATTTTCTTAAGCGCCTTGATCATATCATAGGCATCCATGAAACCTATATGCTTTCGAAGCTTAGATTTCATTCCTGCTAATATCATACAGGCTACTTCATCAGAATCATCAATACATTTTGATAAGTATCTTGTACGATTCTGGAAGCGGTCGCGAAGGCGGTGGGTTTGGGATGGGTGTCTCAAGGACATACAACTTTCCTTCACTCTTGAGAATAATTCTCAGAGTCCTGAACTATTCAGGGAAGTTTGTGCCATCGAGCTTATCCTTCTCAAGGATAGATCGCAAGTCCGTAAATTTTGAACTCATTCTACAAGTTTAATATGCAATGTAAATTTTATTATTTAAAATTAGAATTATTCTAATTTTGTTTCATATATTAAACTCCCACTATTTTTCTTCAAATCAAACACCTTCAGTAGTATTTATTAGGAAACTTCAATTAAATGAGGTTTCATAATGGGTCAAGTTCCGTATTTCATTGAGCATTAAGTGCGCTTTGGCGCAACCCTTATTGCACAACTATTTAGGTAGGAATATTTTCAATTGTATCATATACAATCACAGATGTAAGGCTCATACCATATTTAAATAAAAATTCCATGTCTAACAAAAATTAGGGTTTCGGCAAAATTCGGCCTTATTCCATTGGGAACGGAACTATTCCGTTCTCAACCGAACCTGCGCTGAAAAACTGAGAATTTCCTGTGTTATTCCGTTCTCAATGGAACGATTCCGTTGGGAATGGAATGTTGCTAGAAAATTCATTTTCCTATTATTTCTAGTTCCGTTTCCAAAACAGATTTCGAAAAACTATTTCTCGAAACTCAAAGAAATCATAATATCCAATATTATATTCCTAGAAACGATTTTCGTGATGTTTCAAAATAATATTTTCAAAATCCTAAAATTTATTACACTAGAATTTACTAAATTTTAAATATAATCGACGATTATTTCCTTAACGAACGCTCTGATGCCACTGTTGGGAAGCCCGTAGCCATTTACATTACATGCGCAGCGGAACCTACGGGTTCAACCCACCCTAAGATCATCGTTTAGGGAATAACAATACAAGATTATGCTATTAAAATTTATACCTCGGATCTTCCTGATATGGGAGAAAGAAACGGATGTAGGTCTAAACGAACTTCCGTCTTGCTTCCTTCTCTTTCGTGCTCCTAAAGCTCGACTCGAACGAACTCCTTGCTTCTCCTAGGGTATAGAAACTGATCGCTCGCTAGTCTTCAAAGCAAAAGACCTCTACTCGTATCCACGTCGATCTTTAGACGCACGGAATAACCGGACTTGGCTAGATGAGTGCCGCAATACTTTCTGAAAATAACTCAAAACTCTCTCTTTATTTCTTTGTATTAGATGGCATCTCAGCTTCTGAATTGTGTGTCGAATAAGAGAGACTATGCCCTTCTATTTATACTAGAGAGAGAGGTGAACGATTGATCAGTTACCATAACTAAAAACCCTAATATGCGCCTATTCCATTGCCAACGGAACTATTCTGTTACCAACGGAATAGGTATTTCCAAAACGGAATACTTGGCAGCTAAGGTTATTACAGTTTTCATATCTATTCCATTGCGAACGGAACTATTCCGTTGCCAGCGGAATTATACTGTTTTATAATTGATTATGTCGTTCACCAATTTATACATCATATGTATAACTGTTTTTGAGGTATTTTCATCCCGTACGAATGGAGTTCATTGTGTGACCGTGTAGGTTCCATTTAATGCTGACAACGGTCTTATAAAGATCGAAAGTCATGAGTAACCTCTAGACTTATGTCATGACTACCCATGTTAAATGAAATGATCAGCGATCATAAACCTCTCTGAATAGACGTTCTCTTATTCCTTTTGTTCTGCAATATATGTCTTGATCACAAGGCATGGTAATATGTCATCCTTTAGTTTGATCAAAGTCTCTTTCCTGATTGAGAATTAGACTGAATAAATACAAAATGATATGAACAACACATGTTAATCTATTTTGAGCATGGCCGTGGATTCCCTTCAGTCCTAGTTCATCAGGGGCCCAGAGATATCTCCCTCTTAATGAGAGGAACAAATCTCATCTTGGTCACTCACAATGCTCGTCATGATTCAGTGCATACCTAATGACGACCCTAATTATCATCCCGTTATGGATGATGTAAGATCATATTAAAGTATGTAGTTCCTCATACAGAAATCAATGGTGACCTCAGGTCGTAGGAACAAGCACATTATTCATATGAGAATCACTAATGACCTATACCATGCATATTCTCATAGTGTGGTCAGTCCAGTACGTATTCTCTAACATGTGCCTATATTCCATACTTGACATCCCTATGTCCATGATCAACAGAACCTGATCATCCAGTATGCGAATATACTAGTATGGATATGTAACTTCTTACTTGATGTATGTTTATCTCTATAAACATCCTACATATCACTAGGGACGGTTTAGAATGTCATTCGTTGGTTCATAGTTCCACTATCTGTATCACGTATTCTGATGACATGAACCCGAATTGTCATTCATGGTCGATCTAATATATGTAAATATATTAGTCACCCATACCCTCATTCATATATGAACTAAATAAACGCGTTTCTCATAATCTAATCTCTAGTCCAACACTTAGGCCTAGGGCATAATTCCTTCATTTCCCAAAACCACAAAAATTAAAATCTAATACATGAAAAAATCACCATTGTTATTAATATTCGAAATACCAACAAAATCGAATTGACGTGTAAGACATGGAAAAATATAATTTTTTGTTATTTTCCCAAATTCGCAAAATAAGAAGTCTAATACATGAAAAAAAACATAATTTTTTATGTTTTTCGAAAACCCACAAAGATTAAAATCTAATACATGAAAAAAAACCATTGTTATTGATTTTTATATTACCAAAAAAATCGAATTGAGGTGTACTACATGGGAAAAAACAATTTTTGTTATTTTCACAAAATTGCAAAATAAGAAGCCTAATACTTGGAAAAACATAATTTTGTTTTGCTTTTCACAAAACCGCAATAATTAAAATCTAATACATAGAAAAAACTCAATTCTTATTGATTTTCATAATACCAAAAAAATCAAATTGACGTGTAATACATGGAAAAAAATAATCTTTTGTTATTTTCACAAAACTGCAAAATAAGAAGTCTACTATATGGAAAAAACACAATTTTGTTTTCTTTTTCACAAAACTACAAAAATTAAAATCTAATACATGGGAAAAAACCTCATTGTTATTGATTTTCACATTACCAAAAAATATCGAATTGAGGTGTAATACATGGAAAAAAAATAATCTTTTGGTATTTTCACAAAACCACATAAATTGAAGTCAAATACATGGAAAAAATAAAATTTGCATTGTCTTTGACAAAACCACAAAAATTAAAGTCTAATACATGGAAAAATCACCATTGTTATTGGTTTTCACAATACCAAAGAAAATCGAATTGACGTATAATACATGGAAAAAAATAATCTTTTGTTATTTTCGCAAAACCACATAAATTGAAGTCAAATACATGGAAAAAACAGAATTTTGTTTTGTTTTTCACAAAACCACAATAATTAAAATCTAATACGTGGAAAAAATTTCATTGTTATTGATTTTCACGATACCAAAAAAATTAAATTGAGGTACAACGCATGTAATAAAATAATCTTTTGTTATTTTCACAAAACTGCAAAATAAGAAGTCTAATACATGGAAAAACAAAATTTGTATTGTTTTTCACATAACCGCAAAAATTAATATCTAATACATGGAAAAACTAAACTGTTATTGATTTTCACAATACCAAAAAAATACAATGAATAAAACAAGGAATAAAACAACCTTCGTTATTTTCACAAAGCCACAAAATAATATGTCTAATAGATTAAAAAAACACAATTTTATTTTTGTTCTTCACAAAATCACAAAAATGTAAATCTAATACATGGAAAAAATACCATTGTTATTGATTTTAACATCACCAAAAAAGTCAAATTGAGGTGTAATACGTAGAAAAAAATAATCTTTTGGTATTTTCACAAAACCGCAAAATAAGAAGTCTAATACATTGAAAAATACAATTTTGTTTTGTCTTTCACAAAACCACAATAATTAAAATCTAATACACGAAAACAACTCCATTGTTATTGATTTTCACAATACCAAAAAAATCGAATTGACGTGCAATACAAGGAAAAAAATATAATCTTTTGTTATTTTCAACAAAACCGCAAAATAAGAAGTCTAATAGCTGGAAAAAACACAATTTATATCGAATACAACGAAAAAAACCTATTGTTATCGATTTTCACATCACTACAAAAGTCGAATTGAGGTGTAATACGTGAAAAAAATAATCTTTGGGTATTTCCACAAAACGGCAAAATTAGAAGTCCAATACATTGAAAAATACCATTTTCTTATGTTTTTCGTAAACCACAATAATTAAAATCCAATACACGGAAACAACTCAATTGTTATTGATTTTTAGAATACCAAAAAAATAGAATTGAGGTGTAATATATGGAAAATGACAATCTTTTGTTATTTTCACAAAACTGCAAAATAAAAAGTCTAATACATGGAAAAAACAAAATTTCATTTTCTTTTTCACAAAACCACAATAATTAAAATCTAATACACGGAAAAAACTTCATTGTTATTAATTTTCACAATAGCAAAAAAATTGAATTGACTTATAATACATGAAAAAAAAAATCTTTTGTTATTTTCACAAAACCGCAAAATAGGAAGTCTAATACACGGAATAAACATAATTTTGTATTGTTTCTCACAAAACCACACAAATTAAAATCTAATACGTGGAAAAAATACCATTGTTATTGATTTCCAAATTACCAAAAAAATCGAATTGACGCGTAATACATGGAAAAAAAGAATCTTTTGTTATTTTCACAAAACCGCAAAATAAGAAGTCTAATACGTGCAAAAAACACAATTTTGTTTTGTTTTTCACAAACCCATAAAAATAAAAATCTAATACTCCAAACCCCATAATTATTGATTTTCACATCACCAAAAAGGTCAAATTGTGGTGTAAAAAAGTGGAAAAAAATAATCTTTTGGTATTTTCATAAAACCGCAAAATAAGAAGTCTAATACATTGAAAAATATAATTTTGTTCTGTTTTTTCACAAAACCAGAATAATTAAAATATAATACACGAAAACAACTCCATTGTTATTGTTTTTCAAAATATCAAAAAAATCGAATTGACGTGTAAAACATGGAAAACAACAATCTTTTGTTATTTTCACAAAACCGCAAAATAAGAAGTCAAATACATGGAAAAAATAAAATTTTGTTTTGTTTTTCACAAAATCACAATAAGTAAAATCTAATACACGCAAACAACTCCAATGTTATTGATTTTCGAAATACCAAAAAAATCGAATTTATGTGTAATATACGGAAAATGACATTCTTTTGTTATTTTCACAAAATCACAAAATAAGAAGTCTAATACATGGAAAAAACAAATTTCGTTTTGTTTTTCACAAAACGACAATAATTAAAGTCTAATACATGGAAACAACTCCATTGTTATTAATTTTCATAATAGCAAAAAAATCGAATTGTCGTGTAATACATGGAAAAAACAATCTTTTATTACTTTTACAAAACCGCAAAATAAGAAGTCCAATACACGGAATAAACATAATTTTATATTGTTTCTCACAAAACCACACAAATTAAAAACTAATACATGGAAAAAATTCCATTGTTATTGATTTTCAAATTACTAAAAAAAATTGAATTGAGGTGTAATATGTGGAAAAAAAATAATATTTTGTTATTTTCACAAAACCGCAAAATAAGAAGTGTAAAGCATGGAAAAAACACAATTTTGTATTCTTTCTCACAAAACCACAAAAATTAAAATCTAATATATGGAAAAAACACCATTGTTATTTATTTTCACATTAACAAAAAAATCGAATTGACGTGTAATACATGGAAAAAATAATCTTTTGTTATTTTCACTAAACCGCAAAATAAGAAGTCTAATCCATTAAAAAATCACAATTTTGTATTGTTATTCACAAAACCAGAAAAATTAAATTCTAATACATGGAAAAAAATAATCTTTCGGTATTTTCACATCACTAAAAAAATCGAATTGAGGTGTAATACGTGGAAAAAAATAATCTTTCGGTATTTTCACAAAACCGCAAAATATGAAGTCTAATACATTGAAAAACACAATTTTATTTTATTTTTCACAAAACCAGAATAATTAAAATCTAATAAATGGAAAAAAACCCTAATGTTATTGATTTTTACATTACCAAAACAATCTAATTGAGGTGTAATACATGGAAAAAAATAATCTTTTGTTATTTTCACAAAACCGCAAAATAAGAAGTCCAATTCGTGCAAAAAATACAATTTTATTTTCTTTTTCGCAAACTCCTACAAATTAAAATCTAATACATGGAAAAACCCCATTGTTATTGACTTTCACATCACCAAAGAAGTCAAATTGAGGTGTAAAAAGTGGAAAAAATAATCTTTTGGTATTTTCACAAACTCGCAAAATAAGAAATCTAATACATTGAAGAATACAATTTTATTTTGTTTGTCACAAAACCAGAATAATTAAAATATAATACACGGAAAAAATCCATTGTTATTGTTTTTCATAATACCAAAAAAATCGAATTGACGTGTAATACATGAAAAATAACAATCTTTTGTTATTTTCACAAAACCGTAAAATAAGAAGTCTAATACATGGAAAAAACAAAATTTGATTTTTTTTCTTCACAAAACCACAATATATAAATTCTAATACACGGAAACAACTCCATTATTATTGATTTTTCGAATACCGAAAAAATCGAATTTACGTGTAATACATGGAAAATGACAATCTTTTGTTATTTTCACAAAACCGCAAAATAAGAAGTCTAATACACGAAAAAGCACAATTTGGTTTTGTTTTTCACGGAACCACAATAATTAAAATCTAATACACGGAAAGAAAACCATTGTTATTGATTTTCACAATAGCAAAAAAGTCGAATTGACGTGTAGTACATGGAAAAAAACAATCTTTTATTATTTTCACAAAACCGCAAAATAAGAAGTCCAATACACGGAAGAAACATAATTTTATATTGTTTCTCACAAAACCACACAAATTAAAATCTAATCCATGGAAATAACAACACTTTTATTGATTTTCAAATTACCAAATAAATCGAATTGAGATGTAATATGTGGAAAAAAAATAATATTTTGTAATTTTCACAAAACCGCAAAATATGAAGTCTAAAACATGGAAAAAATAAAATTTTATATTGTTTCTCACAAAACCACAAAAATTAAAATCTAATATATCGAAAAAACACCATTGTTATTAATTTTCACCGTACCAAAAAAATGAATTGATGTGTATATATGGAAAAAACATTCTCTTGTTATTTTCACAAAACCGAAAAATTAGAAGTCAAATAAATGGAAAAAACATAATTTTATATTGTTATTCACATAACCAGAAAAATTTAATTCTAATACAAGGAAAAAACTCATTGGTAATGATTTTCACATCACCATAAAATCGAATTGAGGTGTAATACATGGAAAAAAATAATATTTTGTTATTTTCACAAAACAGCAAAATAAGAAGTCTAAAACATGGAAAAAACACAATTTTGTATTGTTTCTCACAAAACCACAAAAAGTAAAATCTAATATATGGAAAAAACATCATTGTTATTGATTTTCACATTACCAAAAAAATCGAATTGATGTGTAATACGTGGAAAAAAATAATCTTTTGTTAGTTTCGCAAAATCGCAAAATAAGAAGTCTAATACATGGAAAAAACACAATTTTGTATTGTTATTCACAAAACCAGAAAAATTAAATTCTAATAGATGGAAAAAATACATTGGTATTGATTTCCGCATCACTAAAAAAATCAAATTGAGGTGTAATACGTGGAAAAAAATAATCTTTTGGTATTTTCACAAAACCGTGAAATAGGAAATTTAATGCATTAAAAAACACAATTTTATTTTGT
Source organism: Juncus inflexus (assembly GCA_024447665.1). Taxonomy (NCBI): domain Eukaryota; kingdom Viridiplantae; phylum Streptophyta; class Magnoliopsida; order Poales; family Juncaceae; genus Juncus; species Juncus inflexus. The sequence continues at coordinate 4,811,169 of JAJHPC010000021.1, forward strand.
TTTTCACAAAACCACAATAATTAAAATCTAATACATGGAAAAACCCCAATGTTATTGATTTTCACATTACCAAAATAATCTAATTGAGGTGCAATACATGGAAAAAAATAATCTTTTATTATTTCACCAAACCGCAAAATAAGAAGCCTAATACGTGCAAAAAACACAATTTTATTTTGTTTTTCACAAACCCACAAAAATTAAGATCTAATACATGGAAAAAACCCCATTGTTATTGATTTTCACATCACCAAAAAAGTCAAATTGAGGTGTAATAAGTGGAAAAAAGTAATCTTTTGGTATTTTCACAAAACCGCAAAATAAGAAGTCTAATACATTGAAAAATACAATTTTGTTATGTTTTTCACAAAACCAGAATAATTAAAATATAATACACGGAACTAACTTCATTGTTATTGTTTTTCGAATACCAAAAAAATCGAATTGACGTGTAATACATGAAAAATAACAATCTTTTGTTATTTTCACAAAACCGCAAAATGAGAAGTCTAATACATGGAAAAAATAGAATTTTATTTTGTTTTTCACAAAATCACAATAATTAAAATCTAATATACTGTAATGTGTATTTTTATACATATTTTTAGTATTTTTATCGTCTCAAATTTAATCATAATGCACATAATATGTATGAAAAATGTTCATAACTCATAAAATCTAATTTGAAACTTCCTAATACATTTTTATGTGATTTTGCAGGCGAAAAGGCCATTAAAAGAAGAATTGGATCACTTATTCGAAAGTCAACTCCAAAAGAAGCACCATAACGCAAATAATTGGCCAAGGATGGCCAAACTCTCCCTAAAATCCTTAAATACCCCATACACATACTACTTCAACCCTAAAAGATGAAAAACATCGGTGGAAAAGAGCAAACATTGGAACGATTAAGAAACGACCACAAAACGTTAAGAAAACATCCACTGTCTCTTGTCATTTTTGAACCCAACCGATACGTGAACCGACCACGTTCGGATCCAAAACAGAGAAGAAACGTCCATGTTTTTCATGACGGTTGGAATTCGAATGTGATGTTCGAATTAAGCGGAACCTAACCATTGTTTTACATCTCAAAATAAACCTAGCAGCGCATGAATAGAGAAAATACGACGCGAAAAAATTCTGGTCAAAATTTAAAAGTCAACCATCTTAGTCAAGTCAACCCTTTCTCTCTCAAAAATGCGATTTTTTTTCGAAATGCTTAGAATTGAACAAACTGGATACCATTTGACTCGTCTCGACAGGACGAGCACAACCGTATGATTAGAAATCGCTAGAACGGCCAGAGTTGGCCGCAAAACATGAAAAACCTCCTGTCAGCCCAAAAATAACCAATTTCGAGCTGTAGTGTTCTCGAGCTCACCATTTCCTGCACGGATCTCGGTTTGTCATAATTCCAATGCCATTCTCTTTGACTCATTCCCCTCTTTCCAGCCATCTAAAGAACTCCAAAATTGATGAAGAATTGAGTGAGATAATCGAGTTTGAACTCAGTGATCAATGAAATTGAATTCTTTTTTTTGCTGAAATAACTCAATTCAAGCTGAATATTCTCAAGTCCATAACTCACACTACAGACCTCTATTTCATGCGAAACTAACTGTATTCTCTTCTTCTCTCTTCCCTCTTTCCAACGATATAGAGAACTCAAAAAGTGATGAAGAATTGAGTGAGATAATTGAATTTGAAATAAGTGCTCGATAAGAATTGGTTATTTCGGATCTGAAGCAGTCCGCCCAAAACAGGGCAAAAAATTGAACCGCCAATCGCAATGATTTTCAATGAAATTTCGTCCATACCACCAGTACAACCTCCTGATCCGCCGGAGCCAATCACAAGTCTCGGTTTGTCCCCTACTCTCCTCTCCATTCAAGACAGGCCATTGGACTCCCAAGTCCATTTCAACCTATAACATACCCCTCAAGCCTCACCGTTAAAAAAAACTCATTCTCCCACTCTCCTTAACTTATACACCACTCTTCACTCTTCTTCTTTAACCTCTAGAACCACCATTAATGAGTTTCAAGCTTTCTTGAGCTCTTATTTTCGTTTTTGAGTGAAATCACGCAATTTGGGGCTGATTTGGGAAAAATTCAAATCGGTCGATTGTAGCTTGAATCAGGGGGCAATTGGACCTTCAAATCGACTCAAGGGAGCTACGGGCTGGTCCTCCAACTCTCGGTTTAATCCAATTTTCTTTTAATTGCTTGATTTGAATTTTAGATCGCAAGAACTCAATTTGTAGTAATAATGATTAAATCTTGTGAAATTCTTGTTCTTGTGAATATGTGTGAGTAGATCTAGATAGGGAAGAGAATTTGTGATTTTTATACATGAAATATTGCTTATTAATCTTATAATTTCGCTAAATCTTGATGAATAGTAAAAAACACACACATTTTTGAATAAATTGGGGAAAATTGCTTACCTCAGTATTTTTCATCAATTGTTCTATTAAATCTGAAGTTTATTGGCATGTTAATCATTTAAACTATTTAGCTTAGTATTTTGTGTGATTAATTCGGAGTTGTGATTGATTTAAATCAAGTTTTGTTTTGAAATGGCTGTTTTAGAATAAACTAGTTCTTGAGTCAAATTCTTGAGTAAATCTTAGCTTAGATTGCTCAAATCCATCATCTAAATTTAAGAAATTATACAATTAGAGATTAATGATTGTTACACATCATAAATTTCCTATAAATCCCTATGTTTAAACTGAAAATCAAATCCTAATTCGGTTTAAATCTTGCTTTGTTTCATCTTTTTTTTTCAGTATTTTCTCCCTAATTTAATGTCTAATTCAGATCTGAAAAATTCAATAAATACTTTTACAATTTAGATCTCATTTAGTAGATAATTTTAAAATTAAAGTTTGCCCAATTCCGATTTATAATTTGCTAAGTTTGTAAGATTTCTGTTTTTGATCTTACTGTCCAGATTTTCTGTTTCTTTACTTCTTGATTTTTAAAAATATAAGAACATAAAATAAAAATACAAAAACAGTCATACTTGAATTATTTTGCAGTATAGAATCCAAATCCAAATTTTAAAATAGTAGTTGTTAGAGCAGATCAGGAGATATTACAACTTTTGCAAGTACTGATCCGTCAGAACCAGTGTCTGATCCAGACTTTAATTTTCATTATAAATCTCAAACCAAAACATCATTGCACAAAATTTTAACAGCTAATCCAGAACTTGATAATTGAATTTCTGTACAAATGTTGGATTTTTTCAAGCTTTGGTGATTTCTCTATAATTTTCTGAATTTACTGCTGAACCGATTTTGAATCTGAAAAATGTTCTGGACTAAACTGTAAATATCTCAATATTCTTGAATAAAATAATAATACCATTAAAGGACCACATCATAGATCTCTCTTTCTAGATTCCAACAGTATATTGTGTATTGCATTCGGAGTTTAATTAGTGTAGTTCAAATTAAAACGCTAAAGTGTGACGTACTAAATTTTTGAAATACAAACCGAAATTGTTGAATTGAACATGGAAGTTTACCCAATACACGGAAACAACTCCATTGTTATTGATTTTGAGAATACCAATAAAATCGAATTGACGTGTAATACATGAAAAATGACAAACTTTTATTATTTTCACAAAACCGCAAAATAAGAAGTCTAATACACGGAAAAAACAAAATTTTGTTTTGTTTTTCACGAAACGACAATAATTAAAATCAAATACACGGAAATAACTCCATTATTATTGATTTTCACAATAGGAAAAAAATCGAATTGACGTGATACATGGAAAAAAACAATCTTTTGTTATTTTCACAAAACCGCAAAATAAGAAGTCCAATACATGGAATAAACATAATTTTATATTGTTTCTCACAAAACCACACAAATGAAAATCTAATACATGAAAAAAACACCATTGTTATTGATTTTTACATTACCAAAAAAATCGAATTGAGGTGTAATATGTGGAAAAAAATAATATTTTGTTATTTTCACAAAACTGCAAAATATGAAGTCTAAAACATGGAAAAAATATAATTTTGTATTGTTTCTCACAAAACCACAAAAATTAAAATCTCATATATGGAAAAAACACCATTGTTATTAATTTTCACATTAACAAAAAAATTGAATTGACGTGTTATACATGGAAAAATAAAATCTCTTGTTATTTTCACAAAATCGCAAAATAAGAAGACTAATACATGTTAAAAACACAATTTTATATTGTTCTTCACAAACAAGAAAAATTAAATTGTAATACATGGAAAAAAACACATTGGTATTGATTTTCACATCACCATAAAAATCGAAGTGAGGTGTACTACATGGAAAAAAATAATATTTTGGTATTTTCACAAATCTCCCGGTATTTCGGAAAATCGAAAAATAAGAAGTCTAATACACGAAAAAACACAATTTTATTTTGCTTTTCACAAAACCACAATAATTAAAATCGATACATGGAAACAACTCCATTGTTATTGATTTTGATAATACCGAAAAAATCGAATTGAGGTGTAATACATGGAATAAAACAATATTTTCCTATTTTCACAAATCCGCAAAATAAGAAGTATGACATGAAAAAAAACAAAATTTTTTGTTATTGTTTCTCACATGGAAGAAACACCAATATTATTGATTTGCAGTTTACCAAAATAATAGAATTAAGGTGTAATACATGGAAAAAAAAGAATATTTTGTTATTTTCAAAAAACCGCAAAATAAGAAGTCTAATACATTGAAAAACATAATTTTATTTTGTTTTTCAAAAAACCACAATAATTAAAATCTAATACATGGAAAAAACTCCAATGTTATTGATTTTCACATTACCAAAACAATCAAATTGAGGTGTAATAAAAGGAAAAAAACAATCTTTTGTTATTTTCACAAAACCAAAAAATAAGAAGTCTAATACAAGGAAAAACATAATTTTTTTTTGTTTTTCTCAAAACGACAATAATTAAAATCTAATACATGGAAAAAACTCCATTGTTATTGTTTTTCATAATCCCAAAAAAATCGAAATGTGGTGTAATACGTGGAATAAAACAATCTTTTCTTATTTTCACAAATACGCAAAATAAGAAGTCTATTACATGGAAAAAACACAATTTTGTATTGTTTCCCACAAAGTCACAAATTTTTTTTGAAAAACAGAACAAAAGTATGTGTTTTGCACGTATTAAACTTCTTATTTTGTGGTTTTGTAAAAAAAATAAAAGATTATTTTTGCCATGTATTACACGTCAATTCAATTTTGTTCGTATTGTGAAAATTAATAACAATGGTGATTTTTCCATGTATTATATTTTAATTATAGTGGTTTTGTGAAAAACAAAACAAAATTGTGTTTTTCCATGTATTTGAGTTCTTATTTTGCAGTTTTGTGAAAATAACAAAAGATTATTTTTTCCCATGTATTACACGTCAATTGGATTTTTTTGGTAATGGGAAAATCAATAACAATGGTCTTTTTTCCATGCAATAGATTTTAATTTTTGTGGTTTTGTGAAAAACAAACAAAATTGTGTTTTTTCCATATATTAGACTTCTTATTTTGCGGTTTTGCGAAAATAACAAAAGATTATTTTTTTCCATGTATTACACGTCAATTTGATTTTTTTGGTATTATACAAATCTGTAACAATTGAGTTTTTTCCATGTATTAAATTTCAATTGTTGTGGTTTTGTTAAAAACAAAACAAAATTATGTTTTTCCACGTATTTGACTTCTTATTTTGCGGTTTTGCGAAAATACCAAAAGATTTTTTTTTCCAAGTATTACACCTCAATTCGATTTTTTTGGTATTGTGAAAATCAATAACAATTGTGTTTTTTCCATGTATTATATTTTATTTTTTGTGGGTTTGTGAAAAATAAAACAAAATTGTATTTTTTACATTTATTAGATTTCTTATTTTGCGTTTTCGTGAAAATAACAAATGATTATTTTTTTTCTTATATCACGCTTCAAATCGATTTTTTTAGTATTGTGAAAATCATTAACAATGGTATTTTTTGCATATGTTAGATTTTAATTTTCTTGGTTTTGTGAAAAACAAAATAAAATTGTGATTTTCCCATGTATTAGACTTCTTATTTTGTGATTTTCCGAAATACCGGGAGATTGTTTTATTCCATGCAATGTACCGCAATTAAATTTTTTGGGTATTGTGATAATCCACAACAATGGACTTTTTTTCCAAGTATTAGATTTTAATATTTGTGATTTTGTGAAATATAATACAAATTATGTTTTTTCAACGTATTAGACATCTTAATTTGTGGTTTTGTTAAAATAATAAAAGATTATTTTTTTCATGTATTACACATCAATTATATTTATTTGGTAATGTGGAAATCAATAACAATGGAGTTTTTTCCATGTATTAGGTTTTAATTATTGTGGTTTTACGAAAAACAAAACAAAATTATTTTTTTCCATGTATTCGATTTCATATTTTACGGTTTTCGAAAATACCATAAGAATTTTTTTTCCATGTATTTCACCTCAATTCAATTTTTTTTCGATAATTTGAAAATCAGTACCAATGGTGCTTTTTCCATGTATTAGATTTTAATTTTTGTGGTCTTGTGAAAATACAAACAAAATTGTGGTTTTCCATGCATTAGACTTCTTATATTGTGGTTATGTGAAAATAATAAAAGATTATTTTTTGTCCACGTATTACACGTCAATTAGATTTTTTTGCTATTGTTAAAATCAATAACAATGGAGTTTTTTCCATGTATTAGATTTTAATTATTTTGGTTTTGTGTAAAATAAAACAAAGTTATGTTTTTCCATGTATTCGACTTCTTATTTTGCGGTTTTGCGAAAATACCAAAAGATTTTCTTTCCAAGTATTACACCTCAATTCGATTTTTTTGGTATTGTAAAAAGCAATAACAATGGTGTTTTTTCCATGTATTAGATTTTATTTTTTGGGGGTTTGTGAAAAACAAAATAAAATTGTATTTTTTTTACATTTTTTAGATTTCTTATTTTGCGTGTTCGTGAAAATAACAAAAGATTATTTTTTTCCTTATATCACGCTTCAATTCGATTTTTTTAGTATTGTGAAAATCAGTAACAATGGTATTTTTTCCATATATTAGATTTTACTTTTTGTGGCTTTTGTGAAAAACAAAACAAAATTGTGTTTTTCCCATGTATTAGACTTCTTATTTTGCGATTTTCCGAAATACCAGGAGATTTTTTTATTCCATGTAATGTACCGCAATTCGATTTTTTTTGGTATTGTGAAAATCTATAACCATGGATTTTTTTTCCAAGTATTAGATTTTAACATTTGTGGTTTTTGAAATATAATACAAATTATGTTTTTTCAACATATTAGACATCTTAATTTGTGGTTTTGTTAAAATAATAAAAGATTATCTTTTTTCATGTATTACACATCAATTAGATTTATTTGGTAATGTGAAAATCAATAACAATGGAGTTTTTTCCATTTATTAGATTTTAATTATTGTGGTTTTACGAAAAACAAAACAAAATGGTTTTTTTCCATGTATTCGATTTCATATTTTGCGGTTTAAATGAGGAATGGACGGATGCCCGAACTGCGTCAATTGGGATATCATAAGATTTTTTTTCCATGTATTTCACCACGATTCGATTTTTTTTCGGTAATTTGAAAATTAGTACCAATGGTATTTTTTTCATGTATTAGATTTTAAGTTTTGTGGTTTTGTGAAAAACAAAACAAAATTGTGTTTTTCCATATATTGGACTTCTTATTTTGTGGTTTTGTGAAAATAACAAAAAATTATTTTATTCCATGTATTACACCTCAATTCGATTTTTTTGGTAATGTGAAAATCAATACCAATGGTGTTTTTCCCATGTATTAGATTTTAATTTTTGTGGTTTCGTGAACAACGAGAACAAAATTGTGTTTTTCCCCGTATTCGACTTTATATTTTGCGGTTTTGTGAAAATACCAAAAGATTGTTTTTGCCATGTATCCTCGATTTGATTTTTTTGGTAATGTGAGAATCAATAACAATGGAGTTTTTTTTCATGTATTAGATTTTAATTTTTATGGTTTTGTGAAGAACAATACAAAATTGTGTTTTTCCATGTATTAGACTTCTTATTTTGTGGTTTTGTGAAAATAACAAAAGATTATTTTTTCCATGTATTACACGGTAATTCGATTTTTTTGGTATTATTAAAATCAATAAGAAAGCAGTTTTTTCTATGTTTTAGATTTTAATTATTGTGGTTTTGTGAAAAACGAGAACAAAATTGTGTTTTTTCCATGTATGAGACTTCTTATTTTGCGCTTTTGTGAAAATAACAAAAGATTATTAGTTTTGTGAACAATAGAGTTTTTTTCATGCATTATCTATTTTTTTTTGTGTTTTTGTGAAAAAGAATACAAATTTTGTTTTTCCATGAGTTAGACTTCCTATTTTATGGTTTTGTGAAAATATTAAGAGATTATTTTTTTCCATGTATTACACATCTATTCATTTTTTATGGTAATATGAAATCAATAATAATGGTGTTTTTTTGATGTATTAGATTTTAATTTTTGTAGTTTTGTGAAAACTAATACAAAATTTTGATATTTCCTTGTATTAGACTTCTTATTTTCTGGTTTTGTGAAAATAAAAAAAGATTATTTTATTCCACGTATTGTATCTCAATTCGATATGTTTTGTATTGTGAAAATCAATAACAACGGAGTTTGTTCCATGTATAAGATTTTAATTTTTGTGGTTTAATGGAAAACAATACAAAATTATATTTTTTCCATGTATTGTACTTCTTATTTTATAGTTTTGTGGAAAAAATAAAAGATTGTTTTTTTCCATGTATTGTACCTCAATTCAATTATTTATGTATTGTGAAAATCCATAAGAATGGAGTCTTTTTCATGCATTAGATTTTAATTTTTGTGGTTTTGTGAAAAAAAAAAAAACAAATTTTGGTTTTTCATTTGTTAGACTTCTTATTTTGTGGTTTTGTGAATATAACAAAAGATTGTTTTATTACATGTATTATATCTCATTTAGATATTTTTGGTATTGTGAAAATCAATAACAATGGAGTTTTTTTTCCATGTATTATATTTTTATTTTTGTGGTTTTGTGAAAAACAATACAAATTCTATTTTTTCCATTTAGTAGACCTCTTATTTTGCGGATTTGAGATTAAAATAAAAGATTACTTTTTTTTCATGTATTAAACGTCAATTCGATTTTTTTGGTATAGTGAAAATCAATAACAATGGAGTTTTTTTTTTCCATTTATTAGATTTTTATTATTTTTGTTTGGTGAAAAAGAAAATAAAATTGTATTTTTTCCATGTATTAGACATTTTTTTTTGTAGTTTTGTGAGAATAACGAAAGATTGTTTTATTCCATGTATTGTACTTCAATTTGATTTTTTTGGTATTGTGAAAATCAATAACAATGGATTTGTTTTCCAAGTAGTAGATTTTTTTTTTTGTGGTTTTGTGAAAAACAATAGAAAATTGTGTTTTTTGCATGTATTAGACTTCTTATTTTGTGGTTTTGTTAAAACAATCAAAGATTATTTTTTTTTCCATGTATTACACGTCAATTCATTTTTTTTGGTAATGTGAAAATCAATAACAATGATATTTTTACCATGTATTAGATTTTCATATTTGTGATTTTGGGAAAAATAATACAAAATTGTACATTTTTTCATGTATTAGACTTCTTATTTTGCGGTTTTGGGAAAATAACAACAGATTATTTTATTTCAAGTATTGTATCTCAATTCCTAATTTTTGGTATTGTGAATATAAATACCAATGGAGTTTTTTCCATGTTTATATATTTTAATTTTTGTTGTTTTGTGAAAAATAATTCAATTTTTGTTTTTGTCATGTAGTAGACTTCTTATTTTGTGGTTTTATCAAAAATAACAAAAGATAGTTTTTTTTCGTGTATTAAACATCAATTTTTTTGTAACAATTGATTTTTTTGCAGGTATTAGATTTTAATTTTTGTGATTTTGTGAAAAACAAAACAAAATTGTGTTAGACTTCTTATTTTGTGGTTTCATGAAAATAATAAGACATTGTTTTTTTCCTTGTATTACACATGAAATCAATAAAAATGGTGTTTTTCCATGTACTAGATTTTAATTTTTGTAGTTTTATGAAAAACAATACAAAATTATGATTTTTCCAGGTATTACACTTTTTATTTTGCGGTTTTGTTAAAATAACAAAAGATTATTTTATTCCATGTATTGTATCTCAATTCGATATTTTTGGTATTGTTAAAATCAATAACAATGGTTTTTTTTCCATGTATTAGATTTTAATTTTTGTGGTTTATTGAAAAATGAAACAAAATTGTATTTATTCCAGGCTATGTTGCGCGGACACTTCAAAAACCCGGCCGTGTTCGTGTCAGACACAACGCTGCTCGGACACGTGTCGGACACACCACGTGGCGTGTCAAATATTTTATTATTAAAAATCGTCAGGACACTTCTCAAGACACTTCTCAGATACATGTCAGACACACCACGTGGCGTGTCAAATACTACTTCAGCATCCTCGTATTTTAGAGACTAGTTCCTCTCACTTTTTTATTCCAGTAATTGTGGGACTACACATTTAAAGTAAATTTTGATTATTTAGTGTCAAGTTTTCATACACAAACATGTAAAACGACAAATATCTTCTATGCATGTATAAAAGTGCGACTTCAAATGTTATATATATTGTATCAATTATAAAATATTACGTGTAACTTTCTAATTATAAGGTAAAAATATTATGTATAATCCTTTAAAATAAAATGAAATTGACATAAATAATATATACAATAATTAATTACATATTTTATTCATAAAAATAATATAATAATATATATATAAAACGTGTCGTATCCCGATGAATTTTTAGATTCGCCGTGTCACCGTGTCCGTGTCCGTGCAACATATATTCCATGTATTAGACTTCTTATTTTGCGTTTTTGTGAAAATAACAAAAGATTGTTTTTATCCATGTATTACACGTCAATTCGATTTTTTTGGTATTGTGAAAATAAATAACAATGGTGTTTTTTCCATGTATTAGATTTTAATTATTGTGGTTTTACGAAAAATAAAAAAAAATTGTGTTTTTCCATGTATTCCACTTTATATTTTGCGGTTTTCCCAAAATACCAAAAGATTATTTTTTTCATGTATTACACCTCAATTCGATTTTTTTTGATAATGTGAAAATCAATACCAATGGTGTTTTTTCCATGTATTAGATTCTAATTTTTGTGGTTTTTGAAAAATAAAACAAAATTGTGTTTTATCCATGTATTAGACTTACTATTTTGCGGTTTTGTGAAAATAACAAAAGATTTTTTTTCCATGTATTACACGTAGTCAATTCAATTTGTTTGGTATTGTGGAAATCAATTACAATCAAGTTTTATCCATGTATTAGATTTTAATTATTGTAATTTTGTGAAAAATAAAACAAAATTGTATTTTTTTCCATGTATTCGACTTCTTATTTTGCGGTTTTGCGAAAATACTAAAAGATTATTTTTGTCCAAGTATTACACCTCAATTCGATTTTTTTGGTATTGTGAAAATTAATAACAATGGTGTTTTTTCCAAGTATTAATTTTAATTTTTGTGGTTTTGTGAAAAACAAAATAAAATTGTGTTTTTCCATGAATAACTATAACAAAATTGTGTTACAGTAGTATTTTTGTCTAGAATTTTTAAAAATCTCACTGTCTCTTTTGAAAATGTTGGATTAATTGCGTAATCCTTACCTTAATGCTAGAGAAGATAGCTTTTCACGTCACGTCCTACCTATAACGAAATAAAAGGAGCAAATTTGATTTGATGCTTTCATAGTTAGGAAAAAGTAGGATTGTTATTGTAGTATTTTATATGTTTGGTAGAATTTGATATATAATCAATACATAATTTGTTTATATATCCAACTTTACAATATTATATTATGCTAATCTGATGACCACAATATTATACTAAATCTCATAGCTAATATCATATACACATTGTATAATATAGTTAAATCTCATAGCTACTCTCATGAAAACCATCTATTTCATGATTGTGAAGCCCATCCACGGCCCATATAGCTTTAGCTAGAGACCACTAAAAATCATGTATTTTTCATATGTATTCGACTTCTTATTTTGTCAGTGTTGTGTAAATACCAAAAAATTATTTTTCATGTATTTCATGTCAATTCGATTTTTTTGGTAATGTGAAAATTAATAACAATGGTATTTTTTCCATGTATTATATTTTAATTTGTGTGGTTTTGTGAGAAACAATACAAAATTTTGTTTTTTCCATGTATTAATAACAATGGTGTTTTTTCTATGTATTAGATTTTAATTTTTGTGGGTTTGTGAAAAACAAAACAAAATTGTATTTTTTCCATGAATTAGACTTCTTATTTTAAGTTTTTGTGAAAATAACAAAAGATTATTTTTTTCCTTGTATTACATGTCAATTCGATTTTTTTGTACTGTCAAAATCAATAACAATGGAGATTTTTCCATGTATTAGATATTAAGTTTTGCGGTTTTGTGAAAAACAAAATAAAATTGTGTTTTTCTAAGGATTAGACTTCTTATTTTGCGATTTTGTGAAAATACCAAAGGATTATTTTTTTCCATGTATTACACATGAATTCGATTTTTTTGGTAATGTGAAAATCTATAACAATGGTGATTTTTCCTTGGACTAGATTTTATTTTTTGTGGTTTTCTGAAAGACAAAACAAAATTGTGTTTTTTTCAAGTACTAGACTTCTTATTTTGCGGTTTTGTGAGAATAACAAAAGATTATTTTTTTCCATATATTACACTTCAATTCAATTTTTTTGGTATTGTGAAAACTAATAACAATGGAGTCGTTTTCATGTATTAGATTTTATTTTTTGTCGGTTTGTGAAACACAAAACAAAATTGTGTTTTTCTATGTATTTGACTTCTTATTTTGCTTTGTGTTCCGAAAATACCTAAAAATGATTTTATTCATGTATTACACGTTAATTCTATTATTTTGGAAAAATCAATAACAGTGGTATTTTTTCCAAGTGTTAGATTTTAATTTTGGTAGTTTTGTGAAAAACAATACAAATTTAGTTTTTTCCAAGTATTAGGCTTTTTATTTTGAAGTTTTGTGAAAATAACAAAAGATTATTTTGCTACTTGCATTGTAACTCAATTTAATTTTTTTGATATTGTGAAAATCAATAACAATGGAGTTTTTTTTATGTCTTAGATTTGAATTTTTGTGTTTTTGTGAAAAAGAATACAAATTTTGTTTTTTCATGAGTTACACTTCTTATTTTGTGTTTTTGTGAAAATATTAAGAGATTATTTTTTTTCCATGTATTACACGTCAATTCATTTTTTATGGTAATGTGAAATCAATAATAATGGTGTTTTTTCGATGTATTAGATTTTAATTTTTGTGGTGTACTGAAAAACAATACAAAATTATGAGTTTTCCATGTATTAGAGTTGTTATTTTGTGGTTTTGTGAAAATAACAAAAGATTGTTTTATTCCATGTATTGTATCTCAATTCGATATTTTTTGTATTGTGTAAAACAATAACAACGGAGTTTTTTCCATGTATAAGATTTTAGTTTCTGTGGTTTTATGGAAAACAATACAAAATTGTATTTTTTCCATGTATTGGACTTCTTATTTAGTAGTTTTGTGAAAAAATAAAAGATTATCTTTTTTCATGTATTGTACCTCAATTCAATTATTTATGTATTGTGAAAATCAATAACAATGGAGTTTTTTTTTTTTTTGATGTATTGGATTTTAATTTTTGTGATTTTGTGAAAAAGAACACAAATTTTGTTTTTTCATTTGTTAGACTTCTTATTATGTGGTTTCGTGAAAAAAATAAAAGATTGTTTTATTGCATGTATTGTATCTCAATTCGATATTTTTGGTATTATGAAAATCAATAAAAATGGAGTTTTTTTCCATGTATTAGATTTTATTTTTTTTGGTTTTGTGATTAACAATACAACTTTTGTTTTTTCCATTTAGTAGACCTCTTATTTTCCGGATTTGTGATTAAAACAAAAGATTACTTTTTTCGATGTTTGTCAATTTGATTTTTTTTGGTATTGTGAAAATCAATAAAAATGGAGTTTTTTTCCATGTATTAGATTTCTATTTTTTTTTTTTTTTTGAAAAAGAAAATAAAATTGTATTTTTTCCATGTATTAGACATATTTTTTTGCAGTTTTGTGAGAATAACGAAAGATTGTTTTATTCCATGTATTGTACCTCAATTCGATTTTTTTGGTATTGTGAAAATCAATAACAATGGATTTGTTTTCCAAGTATTAGATTTTGTTTTGTGGTTTCGTGAAAAACAATACAAAATTGTGTTTTTTTCATGTATTAGACTTCTTATTTTGTGGTTTTGTTAAAATAATCAAAGATTGTTTTTTTTCCATGTATTACACGTCAATTCATTTTTTTTTTGGAAATGTGAAAATCAATAACAATGATGTTTTTACGATGTATTAGATTTTCATATTGGTGGTTTTGGGAAAAATAATACAAAATTTTATTTTTTTTATGTATTAGACTTCTTATTTTGTGGTTTTTGTGAAAATAACAAAAGATTCTTTTATTCTAAGTATTGTATCTCAATTCGATATTTTTGGTATTATGAATATAAATAACATTGGAGTTTTTTCCATGTATTAGATTTTAATTTTTGTTGTTTTGTGAAAAATAATTCAAATTTTGTTTTTGTCATGTAGTAGACTTCTTATTTTGTGGTTTTCTCAAAAATAACAAAAGATTATTTTTTTTTCGTGTGTTAAATGTCAATTTAATTTTTTTGTAATGCGAAAATCAATAACAGTTGAGTTTTTTTGCACGTATTAGATTTTAATTTCTGTGGTTTCGTGAAAAAGAAAATAAAATTGTGTTTTTTCGATAAGACTTCTTGTTTTGCGGTTTTGTGAAAATAAGAAAAGATTGTTCTATTCCATGTCTTGTATCTCAATTAGAATTTTGTGGTATTGTGAAAAACAATACAAATATTGTTTTTTCCATGTAGTAGTCTTCTTATTTTGTGATTTTGTGAAAATATAACATAAGATTATTTTTTTCCATGTATTACACATCAATTCGATATTTTTGGTATTGTGAAAATCAATAACAATGGAGTTTTTTCCATGTATTAGATTTTAAGTTTTGTGGTTTTGTGAAAAACGAAACAAAATTGTGTTTTTTTCCATGTATTAGAATTCTTATTTTGCGGTTTTGTGAAAATAACAAAAGATTATTTTTTTCCATGTATTACACTTCAATTCAATTTGTTTGGTATTGTGAAAATCAATAACAATGGAGTTTTTTTTCCATGTATTAGATTTTAATTATTGTGATTTTCCGAAAATCAAAATAAAATTGTATTTTTTCATGTATTCGACTTTATATTTTGCGGTTTTGTAAAAATACCAAAAGATTATTTTTTCCATGTATCCTCAATTCGATTTTTTTGGTAATGTTAGAATCAATAACAATGGTATTTTAATTTTTGTTGTTTTATGAAGAGCAATACAAAATTATGTTTTGTACATGTATTAGACTTCTTATTTTTGCGATTTTGTGAAAATAACAAAAGATTTTTTTTTTACATGTATTACATCAATTCGATTTTGTTGGTATTGTTAAAATCAATAACTATTGAGTCAAGATCCACTAATTAGCAATGAACAGCCATTGGAAGATCCACAAGTCTCTTCAAGAGTTGACGAGTCCGGTCTTGAAACACAAGATACTCCTCGTAGATCTGGTAGAGTTCGTCATGAGCCCGAGAGATATGGATTTCTCATGACTAATGATAGAAATGTGGCGCTCATAGATGATGAACCCACATCTTACCAAGAAGCTATAAAGGATCCTGATTCTCATAAATGGTTAGAAGCCATGAAATCTGAGATGCAGTCCATGTACGATAATCAAGTTTGGAACCTAATTGATTCACTTGAAGGTTCTAAGACCATTGGGTGTATATGGGTTTTCAAAAAGAAAATTGACATGGACGGAAATGTGCATACTTATAAAGCGAGACTTGTTGTGAAAGGTTTCCGACAAACTCATGGTATAGACTATGACGAAACTTTCTCACCAGTTGTCATGCTTAAATAGATTAGAATTATGCTTGCCATAGCTGCATATTATGACTATGAGATATCGCAAATGGATGTCAAAACTTGGAATCTTCGTTTTGATGAAGTAATCAAAGATTTTGGTTTTATCAAAAATGAAGATGATCCTTGTGTTTACAAGAGGGTTAGTGGGAGCGCAATAGTTTTTCTAGTACTTTATGTATATGATATATTACTCATTGGAAATGACATTCCGACTTTAACAAATGTTAAGACATTTTTAGGAAAGTCTTTTGCAATGAAGGACCTAGGAGATGCCGCTTATATACTCGGCATTAAGATCTAATAGAGATAGATCTATAAGGCTCATAGGTCTAAGTCAAAGTACCTATATTGACAAAGTGTTGACACGATTTCGAATGGATGATTCGAAAAGAGGTTTCATACCAATGTCACATGGCATAAAATTGAGTAAGACTCAACGTCCTGCTAATCAGGAAGAACGAAATTGCATGAATAAAATCTCGTATGCTTCGGCTATTGGATCTATCATGTATGCCATGCTTTGTACTAGACCAGATGTATCATATGCATTAAGTGCAACTAGCAGATATCAATCTGATCCCGGTGAAAGTCACTGGACAGCAGTCAAGAATATTCTGAAGTACTTGAGAAGAACTAAGGATTCATTCTTGGTTTATGGAGGATTTGAAAGTGAGCTAGTTGTAACAGGTTACACGGACTCAAGCTTTCAAACCGATAATGATGATTTTAGATCGCAATCTGGTTATGTGTTTTGTTTGAATGGAGGTGCAATAAGTTGGAAAAGTTCCAAACAGGACACTGTAGCGGATTCTATGACAGAAGCGGAGTACATAGCAGCTTCAGAAGCAGCTAAGGAAGCAGTTTGGATGAAGAAGTTCATTGAAGAACTCGGTGTGGTTCCAAGTATAGAAAATCCTGTGGATCTTTATTGTGACAACAATGGGGCAATCGCGCAGGCAAAGGAACCAAGATCACATCAGAGAACCAAACACATACTTCGACGTTTCCATTTGATCAGGGAGATCATTGCGAGAGGAGATATTAAAATATGCGGAGTTGCTTTGGTGATAATAATGTTGCCGATCCGTTGACTAAACCACTTTCTCAAGCAAAGCATGAGGGTCATGCTAGGTCGATGGGTATTAGATACTTGTTAGATTCGGCCTAGTGCAAGTGGGAGATTGTTAGTAGTATGCCCTAGACCAATATATTTGAGACCTAGATGTATGGTTATGTTAAACAAACATTGTGTTTATTTAGAGATATTTTATATAATAAATGCGTATTGGTTATTTTATTCTTATTACTAAAATGAACCTTGAATATGATATTCAGCTTTATATCATCAAAGTATGTGACTTTGATAGTAAAACTATAAAGTATTAGGAATGATATTCTAAACCGTCCCTAATCATTCATAGGATGTTTGTGAGACAAACATACTTTATGATAAGCTGTAAATGGTATATTAGTTGACTGATGGTCACGTTTTACTGATCATGAATAAAAGTTATTAAGTCATTAACGTAAGTATATGTTAGAGACCATATACTTGGATTGACCCACCTTGAGAATACTACATGGTTCGTCTCGGTAAACAATTATATGTAATCCTTAGACTTGAGATTTTCTCGGTTTCGTACAAGATAAATTTTATACTTTAATATAGTCTAACATCGTCTTTAACCGGGCGATCATAAAGATTATAATTAGGTATATAATGAATTGTGCGGAGGAAAGAGTTTAATTAAGATAGGATTTGTTCCTCTCATAAATTGAGAGAGATATATTTAGGCCTCTTGATGATTTGATTGAAGAAACGCACGGCCGTGCTCCAGTGAATTAATAAGGAGTTATTAATGTCATTTCATGTTCAATCAAATTCGGTGTCAAGAAATATTTCTTCACCAACATAAGGTTGACACGTACCATGCCTTATGGACGATATAGATATCGTGTAACAAAAGGATATAATGCATGACATAAATTAGGTTTGATCGAATCATCTATACTTGCTTAATTTGGGTAATCATGATGTCTTGCTAGAGGCCGCTCATGATTTGTAATCCATTGTGATTATTGCCAACATTAAGTAAACCTACAGGGTCACACACAAAGAACAACTAATGAGACGTACACGTAAAAATCATAACTTATGTGATAAGTTCTATGGAGAGCTACATAGTCAAGTGACACATCCAATCCTACATCTTATATGATAAGGTGTGTTGCATATATGGTTACATAGTTACCATGCACATAGGATATGAAACTTATGGACTATATAGGCACAAGAGACACCCCAAAATCAGATTAAGGGCATAATATTTTCGTCCATCTTTTTGTGAGAAAAAGAGGAGAGAAAAATCCGAAAATTATTCTTTTGTTATTTTCTGTGAGGAAATGAAGGACGAATACTAGCATATATCGTTCTTTATCCGTTCAAAGGGGTTGTTCATGTGGATACCGGTAGAGGACGAAGCGAAGTGCGGCGTCTTTGTGATTTGGTTTGAAACCGTGGTTTTTGTTTGGAGAATCGGTTTGCTTGGAGAATCGGTTCGTTTGGAGATTGCTTGGAGATCGGTTTGTGAGACCGATTAAGCAAAACATTCAAAGGATCGGTTTGGAAACCGGTTTGGATCCGGCAAAGAAAAGCGTCATCCAAATTCGTTTTTGATCATCACGGATTAAGCGGAATCCGAAGGTACAAAGTTATGAACTTTTCTTTGATTTAATTGTAATTCACGGATCCTTCTTTTGGGTTTCGAAATCGATTTTGTTTCGTTTTTGTTTTTTCGCTGCGTTATGAATGGTAGAAACCCAACAGGTCTGAACTTTTCCGACTCGCTACCGTCTCCTTCCCGAAGCTCGGCTCGCCAAGCTCCTTCCTATTGCTCGGCTCGAAGAACTCCTTCTTGAAGCTCGGCTCGCGAAACTCTTCTTGAAGCTCGGCTCGAAAGATAGCTTCTTCTCCTAGTGATGAAGATAGATCGCTCGCAAGTTCTCAAGGTAGAGAACCTCTACTTGTATCCATGCGAACTTCACTCGAACGGAATAACCGGACTTGGCTAAACAAGTTGGGAAATACTTTCCGAATATCTCTCAAAACTCTCTCTCTCTTTTCTGTGTAAAGACGGCCTCTCAGGCTACAGAGTTGTGTGTCAAATAGAGAGATCATGCCCTTCTATTTATACTAGAGAGAGAGGCGAACGATTGCTCAGTTACCATAACTAAAACCCTAATCTGCGCCTATTCCATTGCCAACGGAATATTTATTTCCATAACGAAATACTTGGCAGCTAAGGTTATTACAGTTTCCATATATATTCCGTTGGGAACGGAAATTTTCCGTTGCCAACGGAATGGCACTGTTTTGTTCAATCAATTATCCAATAATTGATTATTTCGTTCACCAATTTATACATCATATGTATAACTGTTTTGAGGCATATTCATCCCGTACGAATGGAGTTCATTGTGTGACATTGTAGGTTCCATTTAACGCTGGCAACGATCTTCTAAAGATCGTAAGTCATGAGTAACCTCTAAACTGATGTCATGACTACCCATGTTAAATGAAATAATCAATGATCGTAAACCCATCTGAATAGACATTTGCTTATTCCTTTTGTTCTACAATATACATCTTGATCACAAGGCACGGTAATATGTCATCCTTGAGTTTGATCAAAGTCTCTTTCCTGATCGAGAATTAGACTGAGTAAATACAAAATAATATTAACAACACATGTTAATCCATCTTGAGGATGGCCATGCATTTCCTTCAGTCCTAGTTCATCAGGGGGCCCAGTGATATCTCCCTCATGATGAGATGAACAAATCCCATCTTGGTCACTCACATTCCTCGTCAAGATTCAATGCATACCTAACGATGACCCTAATGATTTTCCCGTTACGGATGAAGTAAGTTCATATTAAAGTATGCAGTTCCTCATACAGGAATCCATGGTGACCTCAGGTCGTAGGAACAAGCATACTATTCATATGAGAATCACTAATGACATATACCATGCATATTCTCATAGTGTGGTTAGTCCAGTACGTGTTCTCTAACACGTACCTATATTCCAGACTTGACATCTCTATGTCCACGATCAGCAGAACATGATCATCCAGCCTGCGAATATACTAGTGTGGATATGTAGCTTCTTACTTGAAGTATGTTTATCTCTATAAACATCCTACATATCACTAGGGATATTTTAGAATGTCATTCGTTGGTTCACAATTCTACTATCAGAATCACGTATTCTGATGACGTGAACCCGAAGTGTCATTCTTGGTTGATATAAGAAATATACATTCACAATCCATACACACATATATATAAGAAAGAAACTTTATTGAATAAATAATAATGTCTTAATACATAATCCATTTCCTAGCACAAATACATTTGGCCTACGGCACTAATCCTACAACTTTCTTCCCGCGCTTTGATTTCAACTTGGGTAAGTGATTCTTCTTAATTTTGATCTTCAAAACTTGGGTAAGTGAATTTTCAATTTCCCCTTTTAATTTCTTATTATGACGTGGTTAGGGTTTTACCCTATTAGGCCGTTTATCATGATCTAACACCATGTTTGGCTCCAATTAATAAATCCACCTTATAATGAGTCCTAACTCACTTTAATTGCTACTAAATAAATTGTAATTAATTCATGACATAATTATTTGAGATTTATGATGGAACTTACTTGTATTATATAACTTGGAAAATAGGAACAATAATTTTCTGAGCCATGCTCATCTTGTTAGAAAATGCACTAGTTCCTGAGTCCTGCTCATCTTGTTAGGAATAGAAATTTTCTGAGCCTCTTGTACTTATTCTGAACAGAGTGGGGAATGGACCTCCCGTCTATTTGGCACTACCGTTAAATACTATCCTAACCCCGATTGTATATGCGTGTGTATTTATATAAAAATAACACTAATCTTGGAAAAGTAAAACTGAACGATCTCGCTTTATTTTTCCCTTAGTTCATACTTAATACATGGTTTGATTTGTTCACATTTGAATATTTCTTTGGGGATAGCCTATGAGACGCGGCTCGTCTTAATAAGCTAGCCCTAAAGCATTCCCCACTTAGTCGACTCTCGACTAACTATACTTGTTCATTTGGTGTTATTGTTTTGAAGCTAGGTGGGGAGCGTGGAGCAGCTGGAGCGCAAGAGTAGATTAGTGAGGTTGCGTAGTGAAATTACGGTTTTGTGTATTGATTCGACCCATTTGTCCGGCTTTTATGATGTCATATTTTGGAGACTTAAATGTCTCATTAGAGTTGTTCTTCCGCTTATTATGATAGTAAAGGGTTGTATTCATATTGCACCACGAATCTTTATTTTATATCATGTTATGTTATCTTTGTTATGATATTTGTTTAAGCCTTAACGTATCTATGGTACGAGGCGGGTTGTTGCACTCATTTCATTTTGGGTGTGACGACTTAGTCGGTATCAGAGCAAAAAGTTTGATAACATATTTAGGAAGCGTCCCGATAGGGTAGTGTCTTAGGTTCGACTTTTTCGGGCTTTTCGGTTTCGGGATCCGGAGTGAAGTCTAACTCATAGTCGTTTTTGTGACAGGATGCCACCTAGGAGAGAAGGAGCTCCACGTGGGCACGGGCGCGCCCGTCCACCACTTCGTGGCAGAGGCGGTGGTCGTGGAGCAGGTCATAGCCCTTCGCTAGAGCGTCCGCCAGGACATAGGGTGCCATCGCCCACGTCATATGTGGTTTCTTCATCCGCTTCATCTTGGGCGGTGCGTAGGGCACTAAATCACGTTGAGATTCCGCCTCCTCCCCCTCCTCGTTAGTTTCGTGGCGGTCTTGGACCCCGCCGGGGCACCGATTCTGTTTCTGGTGCATCTCTTAAGCGTTCCCACGAGAGAGACCAGGACCGAGACTTCAAGGCAAGTCACAATTTACAGGACCCACCTGTTCCTCCCGCTCATGACCCAACGACTTTCTTGGACAACTTAGTCCGGCACTTGGCGGATCGAGTTGGAGACCGACAGCCACAGCATGCGGTACCGGTATCATTACTAGATCACATCACGAACTTTGGGAAACTAAACCCCAGAGCATTCTCAGGTCGGAGGGACCCGATAATGGCATATAATTGATTATTAGAAATAGGCGAGAACCTAACACGGGCAGGTGTGACCCCGGAGGCTATGGTAGAGGTTGTTGCGACGTGGTTACAGCATGAGGCGGCACGGTGGTGTTTTGCACGTCGCGGTTCCTATGGGGGAGAGTTTCCCATTCCATGGGAGTGGTTCGAGACTGCATTTGCTGAAGAGTATATTCCGGAGACTTCCATGCATGATTTTGAGGATCAGTTCAAGGCGCTGGATCAGGGCACTCGATTAGTGAATGAGTTTATTGCGGAATTTACTCGTTTGGCTCGTTATGCACCTTCTTTTGTACCCACGGAGGCGAGACGGGTCGATGACTTTGTGAGGCGCTTGAGGCCTGACCTAAAGCATGATGTGAGTATATTTGGTACCAGATTCGATTTTCCCAGAGTGTGCGAAGCGGCGAGACACTATGAATGGCTTGCGCGAGAGTCAGGCAGAGGCCCATCCCCTAGTCAGCCCAGACACTCTCGACCCAACTTGGGACGGAACACGAATAAAGCGACGAATCGGCCAAGAGAGGATCTTACTACATATAGGCACGATCGGGCGCCCGATGTGGGGCCGAAGCAGCGACAGACCATATGTCGCCAATGCGGCTAGATGCATGAGGGGGGATATTGTAGGAGGGCTCTTGGTTTATGTTACAATTGCGGGGAATCAGGATACTTCGTTAGATATTGCCCTCATCCTATGAGATAGGGGAGATCAGTGCAGCAGCCGGCCGGACAGGTGCAGACTAGGAGACAACCACCTCGGGAATCCGGGCAGGGCTCAGGGGCATTATATGCAACAATGGTACCGATAGAGGGGTCAGCTTTAGCGGGTAGAGCTCCTGAGAGAGAGATGCCATGTGTCTCTCCTCCCGTAGCAGGAGGTGGAGGAGGCACCAGCAGACCGACACCTAATGTAGTTACAGGTATCTTTAACATTTCGGGTGCACCCGCATTAGTATTATATGATTCAGGCGCAAGTCACTCATTTGTGGCACGTGAGTTTGTTGATATTCAAAATTGGGACCATGACCCCTCCGAAATCAGTTTGTCTATTTGTACACCCTTGGGAACCACAGTTTCCACGGGTAAACAGTGTACGGAGAAGATAATAGTGATTGGCAAGCGAGAGTTTCCGGCAGACTTCATCGTGCTTGAGATGGGAGGTTTCAATGCCATCTTGGGAATGGATTGGCTCGGGCGTCATCGGGCGACGATCCAATGTCGGGAGCAGCGGGTACATCTCGACCTAGAGGATGGGATGCGAATCAGCATAAAAGGCCGAAACCTCGGCCAGGAATTGCCATTCATTTCTTCCTTAGTAGCGTATCATTTGATGGCTAATGAGTGCTCGGCGATCCTTGCAAGCGTGCAAGCGGATGTTGATGGTGGGTGCTTGAAGGATATTCCTATTGTACGCGAGTACGCAGAGGTATTTGCCGAGTTGTCTGGGTTACCCCCAGAGAGGGACGTGCAGTTCGGAGTTACGCTAGTACCTGGTATGGGACCGATATCTAAAACTCCTTACAGTATGGACGGGCTTTGAGACTCTGTGTTGACTATAGAGAGATAAACATGGTGACAGTGAAGAACTGTTACCCGCTACCGCGCATTGATGATTGTTTGACCAGTTGAGAGGCACGACGGTATTTTCGAAAATCGAATTGCGTATGGGGTACCATTAGCTATGAGTGCGGACTGAAGATGTGGATAAGACATCATTTCGCAGTCGTTATGGTCATTGTGAGTTCTTGGTAATGTCTTTTGGATTGACGAATGTACCGTCTGCCTTTATGGATTTGATGAATCGTGTGCTACGACCCTATTTGGATACCTTCGTGGTCATTTTTATCGATGATATCTTGATCTATTCCCGGACTTGGGAGGAGCACGAGGAGCACTTACGAACCGTGCTTAACACTCTCTTGAAGCATCGACTGTATGCCAAATTTAAAAAGTGTGAGTTTTGGTTAAATGAGGTGGCATTTTTGGGTCACGTGATTTTGAAGGACGGGTTGAGGGTGGACCCAGAGAAAGTCAAGGCTGTAGTAGACTGGCAACGGCCTAAGACAGTTATTGAAATTCAGAGCTTCCTGGGTTTGGCATGTTACTACCGCAAATTCGTAGAAGGATTTTCACGACTTGCACTTCCATTGACTCAGTTGACGCAAAAGGGGGTGAAGTTTGAATGGACCGATGAACGCAAATGCAGTTTCCAGGAGTTAAAATGCCGGCTAGTTTCGGTGCCCATTCTGACCTTGCCGACGGAGGATCTTGAGTTTGAGGTGTTTAGTGACGCATCGCGACAGGGCTTGGGTTCTGTGCTTATGCAGGAGCGTAGGGTAATTGCTTATGCATCAAGACAGTTGAAAACCTACAAGAGGAACTACCCGACGCACGATCTGGAGTTAGCTGCAGTAGTATTTGCGTTAAAAATCTGAAGGCACTACCTTTATGGAGAGAAGTGGAAGATTTTCACCGATCATAAGAGTCTCAAGTACATTTTCGATCAGCACGAACTAAACTTGAGGCAGCGTCGTTGGTTGGAGGTATTGTGTGACTTCGACATGTCCATACAGTATCATCCGGGGAAAGCCAATGTCGTGGCTGATGCCTTGAGCGGCAAGAATCGTGGGAACGCGGCCGCCTTGCTGACATGTCAGCCCAGATTCTTATGGATTTGGGACGGCTGAATATATGCGTGCAGGTGACGGGGTCGCGAGTCTTTCTGGCTAGCCTAGTAGTTCAGCCTACCTTAATGGAGAGGATTCGCACGGCACAAGCCGAGGATCCTAGGAAATGTCGGATACAAAATCGAATGGCTATAGGCAAGGCCCCGCACTTTTTAGTAGACCCAGACGGAACCTTGTGACTTGGAAAACATGCATATGTGCCAGAAATGTTGCGACGCGAGATTATGGAGGAGGCCCATAAGTCAGGCTACTCGATCCATCCGGGAGAGACGAAGATGCATCAGGATCTTTGCGTCTCCTATTGGTGGCCTGGTATGCGACGAGAGATAGGCGATTTCGTTTTGAGGTGTCTGGTTTGTCAACAAGTGAAGGCGGAACGAAAGAAGCCGGCGGGGCTTCTCCAACCCTTGTCGCTGAAAGAAGGTAAGTTTGAGGGGATCACGATGAATTTCGTGACCGGTTTGCCGCACACACGACAAGGTAACAATGCAGTCTGGATTATAGTAGACCGGTTGACCAAGGTGGCAAATTTTATTCCGTTTAAATATGGAACGTCCGGTCCGGAGATGGCCCGGATTTTTATGTGTACCATATTTCGGCGTCATGGAATGCCGGTAGAGATCATGTCCGATCGAGATATGTGTTTTACCTCCAAGTTTTGGAGAGGCTTTCAGGCGGGTATGGGTACGAAACTGACTTTTAGTACTGCTTACCACCCTCAGACTGATGGGCAGTCTGAAAGGACGATTCAGACGCTAGAGGATATGCTGAGAGCATGTGTGATCACAATGGGTGGATCTTGGGGAGAGCACCTACATCTGTGCGAGTTTGCATATAACAACAGTTACCATGCGAGTATTAGAGTAGCACCTTTTGAGGCGCTTTATGGAAAGCGTTGTCGTACGCCATTATTTTGGGACCCCGTGGGGTCAGAGCAGCCACTGGGACCCAATTTGGTGCAGGAGAGTGCCGATCACCTTCGTATGGTGAAGGAGCGCCTAAAGACTGTCCAGGATAGGCAGTAAAAGTATGCAGATCCCTCTCGCCGACATTTAGAGTTTCAACCTGGCGATCATGTGTTGTTGAGAGTATCTCCGACACGTGGTGTTATGCGCTTCGGGATTCCAGAGAGGATTGGACCATGCGCTTATCACTTGGCCTTACCCCCGACATTGGCTGGGGTGCATAATGTCTTCCATGTCTCGCAACTTCGGAAGTATCTTCGTGGAGAGGGACACGTCTTGGACTTCTCCAAACTCCGTTTCGAGCCTAGTCTGAACTATGAGGAGGTCCCGGTCACTGTACTAGATAACCGCGAGCAAGTGTTGCGTAGCAAGATCATGAAATACGTGAAAGTGCAATGGAGCAATCATTCTGAGCGAGAGGCTACCTGAGATCGCGAGGAGGATATTCGGAAGAGGTATCCGAATCTTCTCCCACCTTTACCTCCGCCTCCACCACCAGGTTGGCATTTCTTACGTTTAGAGGACTAAACGTCTCTTAAGGAGGGAGTGAAGCAAAAAATAAAAAAATAAAAAAATAAAAAAAAAATTCCGTTGGGAACGGAATATTCCGTTCAGAAAGGGTTCTCACTGTCAGTTTTGGCTGAAAACTCGGTTTAGTCCGTTCTGAATGGAATAGGTCCGTTCCGAATAGAATAGCCGATAAAGATGGCTTCTCTCCCACCCAACTCATTTATTTGCGGTTAATTTCTCTCTTCCTTCCACTCATTTCTTCTCCTTGAAGATTTCACTCTTGAAACCAAAATTGGAGCTTGATTTTGCTAGTGATTCTCAAGGGGGCTTTCTTCTCACGTTTTGAGTTCAACTTGGGTGAGTGATTCTTCTTGATTTCATGTTGATCTTTCTTCTAGAGACGGAATTATGTAAATATAGTTCAAGCCGTGAATCAAAAGATTTAACGCATTAGCTTTGCTCCAATGGAATCGTATCCAAATTATCTAGTTCTTCAAAACTTGGGTGAGTGAATTTTCAATTTCCCCTTTTAATTTCTTCTTATGACGTGGTTAGGGTTTTACCCTATTAGGCTGTTAAACATTATCTAATCCCATGTTTGGCTCCAATTAATAAATCCACCTTATAATGAGTCCTAACTCACTCCAATTGCTACTAAATAAATTGTAATTAATTCATGATATGATTATTTGAGATTTATGATGTAACTTACTTGTATTATATAACTTGGAAATTAGGCCCGGTAACGTCACTCTGGTTTAAAATTTTGTAAATCTCATTAGCGTGGGGCGTGCAAACCCTACATGAATTGGGAGGGAATGGATGGTAATAGATGTAGTGATAAATTCCATAATTATCCTGGGTAAACGATACGATGGATACGGGACGTCAAGTATCATCTTGTTAGAAAATGTGCGAGTTTCTGAGCCCGCCTCATCTTGTTAGGAATAGCGGTTTTCTGAGTCATGCTTATCTTATTAGAAAATATGCGAGTTACTGAGTCCGGCTCATCTTGTTAGGAATAGCGATTTTCTGAGCCATGCTTATCTTGTTAGAAAATGCGCGAGTTCCTGAGTCCGACTCATCTTGTTAGGAATACCAATTTTCTGAGCCATTCTAAACTTGTTAGAAAATGCGCTAGTTCCTGAGTCCTACTCATTTTGTTAGGAATAGCAATTTTCTGAGTCTCTTGTACTTATTCTGAACAGAGCTGGGAATGGCCCTCCTGTCTATTTGGCACTACCATTGAATACAATCCCAACCCTCATTGTATATGCATGTGTATTTATATAAAAATAACACTACTCTTGGAAAAGTAAAACTGAACGATCTTGCTTTATTTTTCCCTTAATTCATAATTAATACATGGTTTGATTTGTTCACATTTGAGTATTTGTTTGGGGATAGCCTATGAGACGCGGCCCATCTTAATAAGCTAGCCCTAAAGCATTACTCACTTAATCGACTCTCGACTAACTATACTTGTTCATTTGGTGTTATTGTTTTAGGGCTAAGTGGGGAACGTGGAGCAGCTGGAGCGCAGGAGTAGATTAGTGAGTTTGCATAGTGAAATTATGGTTTTGTGTATTGATTCTACCCATTTGTCCGGCTTTTATGATGTCATATTTTGGAGATTTAAATGTCTCATTAGAGTTGTTCTTCCGCTTATTATGATAGTAAAGGGTTGTATTCATATTGCACCACGAATCTTTATTTTATATCATGTTATGTTATCTTTGTTATGATATTTGTTTAAGCCTTAACGTATCTATGGTATGAGGCGGGTTGTTGCACTCATTTCATTTTGGGTGTGACATATTACACCTCAATTCGATTTTTTTTGTATTATGAAAATCTGTAACAATGAAGTTTTTTCTTTGTATTAGATTTAAATTTTTGTGGTTTTGTAAGCAACAATACAAAATTGATTTTTTTCTTTGTATTACACGTCAATTCGATTTTTTTGGTATTATGAAAATCAATAACAAAGTAGTTATTTCCGTGTTTTAGATTTTAATTACTATGGTTTTGTGAAAAACAAAATAAAATTGTGTTTTTCCAAGTATTAGACATCTTATATTGCGGTTTTGTGAAAATAACAAAATATTATTTTTTTCCAAGTATTACACCTCAATTCAATTTTTTTGTTAATGTGAATATCATCAATAACAATGGTGTTTTTCCAAGTATTAGATTTTAATTTTTGTGGTTTTGTGAAAAACAAAATAAAATTCTGTTTTTTTCATTTATTAGACTTCCAATTTTGCGGTTTTCTGAAAATACCAAGAGATGGTTTTATTCCATGTATTGTACCGCAATTCGATTTTTTTGGTATTGTGAAAATCCATAACAATGGATTTGTTTCCATGTATTAGATTTTAATTTTTGTGATTTTGTAAAATATAATACAAATTATGTTTTTTCAATGTATTGGACATCTTATTTTGTGGTTTTGTGAAAATAATAAATGATTGTTTCTTTCCATGTATTACACGTCAATTAAATATTTTCGGTATTGTCATTAGTTTATTTTCCAATGTATTAGATATTAAGTTTTGCGGTTTTGTGAAAAACAAAACAAAATTGTGATTTTATATGTAATAGACTTCTTATTTTGCGATTTTGTGAAAATACCAAAGGATTATTTTTTTCCATGTATTAAACATCAATTCGATTTTTTTTGATAATGTGAAAATCAATAACAATGATGATTTTTCCTTGGACTATATTTTATTTTTTGTTGTTTTGTGAAAAACAAAACAAAATTGTGTTTTTATCATGTATTAGACTTCTTATTTTGTGGTTTTGTGAGAATAACAAAAGATTATTTTTTTCCATGTATTACATGTCAATTCAATTTTTTTGGTACTGTGAAAATCAATAACAATGGAGTTCTTTCCATGTATTAGATTTTAATTATTATGGTTTTGTGAAACACAAAACAAAATTGTGTTTTTCCATGTATTCGTCTTCTTATTTTGCTGTGTTCTGAATATACCTAAAAATTATTTTTTTCCATGTATTACACGTCAATTCTATTATTTTTTAAAAATCATTAACAATGGTGTTTTTTTCAAGTATTAGACTTTTTATTTTTGCAGTTTTGTAAAAATAACAAAAGATTATTTTATTACATGCATTGTACCTCAATTCAATTTTTTTGGTATTGTGAAAATCAATAACAATGGAGTTTTTTCGTGTATTAGATTTTAATTTTTGTGTTTTTGTGAAAAAGAATTCAAATTTTGTTTTTTCATGAGTTAGAGTTGTTATTTTGTGGTTTTGTGAAAATATTAAGAGATTGTTTTTTTCCATGTGTTACACGTCAATTCATTTTTTATGGTAATGTGAAATCAATAACAATGGTGTTTTTTCGATGTATTAGATTTTAATTTTTGTGATTTTGTGAAAAACAATACAAAATTGTGATTTTTCCTTGTATTAGACTTCTTATTTTGTGGTTTTGTGAAAATAACAAAAGATTGTTTTATTTCATGTATTGTATCTCAATTCGATTTTTTTGTATTGTGAAAATCAATAACAATGGAGTTTTTTCCATGTATATGATTTTAATTTTTGTGGTTTTGTGGAAAATAATACAAAATTATATTTTTTTTCCATGAATTGGACTTCTTATTTTGTAGTTTTGTGAAAAAAATAAAAGATTATTTTTTTCCTTGTATTGTACCGCAATTCAAGTATTTATGTATTGTGAAAATCAATAAGAATAGAATTTTTTTTTCAGGTATTAGATTTTAATTTTTGTGGTTTTGTGAAAAAGAATACAAATTTTATTTTTTTCATTTGTTAGACTTCTTATTTTGTAGTTTTGTAAAAATAACAAAAGATTGTTTTATTCCATGTTTTGTATCTCAATTCGATATTTTCGGTATTGTGAAAATTGATAACAATGGAGTTATTTCCATGTATTAGATTTTAATTTTTGTGGTTTTGTGAAAAATAATACAAATTTTATTTTTTCCATTTAGTGGACTTCTTATTTTGCGGATTTCGATTAAAACAAAAGACTACTTTTTTCCATGTATTAAACGTCAATTCGATTTTTATGGTATTGTGAAAATCAATAACAATGGATTTTTTTTCCATGTATTGGATTGTTATTTTTTTTGTTTGGTGAAAAAGAAAATAAAATTGTATTTTTTTCATGTATTTGACATCTTATTTTGCGGTTTTGTGAGAATAACAAATGATTGTTTTATTCCATGTATTACACCTCAATTCGATTTTTTTGGTAATGTGAAAATCAATAACAATGGTATTTTTTCCAAGTATTAGATTTTAAGTTTTGTGGTTTTCTGAAATAGAAAACAAAATTACGTTTTTCCATGTATTAGACTTCTTTTTTTCCGGTTTTCTTAATATAACAAAAGATTATTTTATTCCGTGTATTGTACCTCAATACGATTTTTTCGGTATTGTGAAAATCAATAAAAATGGATTTTTTGCCATGTATTAGATTTTTATTTTTGTGGTTTTATGAAAAACAAAACAAAATTGTGTTTTTTCCTTGTATTAGACTTATTATTTTGTGGTTTTGTGAAAATAACAAAAGATTGTTTTATTCCATGTATTGTATCTCAATTCGATATTTTTTGTATTGTGAAAATCAATAACAACGGAGTTTTTTGCAAGTATTAGATTTTAATTTTTGTGCTTTTGTGTAAGACAATACAAAATTGTATTCTTTCCATGTATTGGACTTCTTATTTTGCGATTTTCGGAAAATACCCAGCGATGGTTTTATTCCATGTATTGTACCGCAATTCGATTTTTTTGGTATTGTGAAAATCCATAACAATGGATTTTTTTCCATGTATTAGATTTTAATTTTTGTGGTTTTGTAAAATATAATACAAATTATGTTTTTTCAATGTATTACACATCTTATTTTGTGGTTTTGTGAAAATAATAAATGATTGTTTCTTTCCGTTTCTTACATGAATGAAATATTTTCGGTATTGTCAAAATCAATAACAATTTAGTTTATTTTCCCATGTATTAGATATTAAGTTTTGCGGTTTTGTGAAAAACAAAACAAAATTGTGTTTTTATATGTAATAGACTTCTTATTTTGCGATTTTGTGAAAATACCAAAGGATTATTTTTTTCCATGTATTAAACATCATTTCGATTTTTTTTGGTATTGTGAAAATCAATAACAATGGTGATTTTTCCTTGGACTATATTTTTTTTTTTTTTGTGAAAATAAAAAATAAATTGTGTTTTTCTCATGTATTAGAGTTCTTATTTTGTGGTTTTTGAGAATAACAAAAGATTATTTTTTTTCCACGTATTACACGTCAATTCAATTTTTTTTGTACTGTGAAAATCAATAAAAATGGAGTTCTTTCCATGTATTAGATTTTAATTATTATGGTTTTGTGAAACACAAAATAAAATTATGTTTTTCCATGTATTCGTCTTCTTATTTTGCTGTGTTACGAAAATACCTAAAAATTATATTTTCCATGTATTACACGTCAATTCTATTATTTTTTTAAAATCATTAACAATGGTGTTTTTTTCAAGTATTAGACTTTTTATTTTTGCAGTTTTATAAAACTAACAAAAGATTATTTTATTACATGCATTGTACCTCAATTCAATTTTTTTCGGTATTGCGAAAATTAAAAACAATGGAGTTTTTTCGTGTATTAGATTTTAATTTTTGTGTTTTTGTGAAAAAGAATTCAAATTTTGTTTTTTCAAGAGTTAGACTTGTTATTTTGTGGTTTTGTGAAAATATTTAGAGAATGTTTTTTTCCATGTATTACACGTCAATTCATTTTTTATGGTAATGTGAAATCAATAACAATGGTGTTTTTTAGATGTATTAGATTTTAATTTTTGTCATTTTGTGCAAAACAATACAAAATTGTGATTTTTCCTTGTATTAGACTTCTTATTTTGTGGTTTTGTGAAAATAACAAAAGATTGTTTTATTTCATGTATTGTATCTCAATTCGATATTTTTTGTATTGTGAAAATCAATAACAATGTAGTTTTTTCCATGTATATGATTTTAATTTTTGTGGTTTTGTGAAAAATAATACAAATTATATTTTTTTCCATGAATTGGACTTCTTATTTTGTACTTTTGTGAAAAAAATAAAAGATTATTTTTTCCTTGTATTGTACCGCAATTCAAGTATTTATGTGTTATGAAAATTAATAACGATGGAGTTTTTATTTCAGGTATTAGATTTTAATTTTTGTGGTTTTGTGAAAAAGAATACAAATTTTATTTTTTCATTTGTTAGACTTATTATTTTGTGGTTTCGTGAAAATAACAAAAGATTGTTTTATTCCATGTTTCGTATCTCAATTCGATATTTTCGGTATTATGAAAATCGATAACAATGGAGTTATTTGCATGTATTAGATTTTAATTTTTGTGGTTTTGTGAAAAACAATACAAATTTTGATTTTTCCATTTAGTGGACTTCTTGTTTTGCGGATTCTCGATTAAAACAAAAGACTACTTTTTTCCATGTATTAAACGTCAATTCGATTTTTACGGTATTGTGAAAATCAATAACAATGGATTTTTTTTTCCATGTATTAGATTGTTATTTTTTTTGTTTGGTGAAAAAGAAAATAAAATTGTATTTTTTCCATGTATTTGACATCTTATTTTGCGGGTTTGTGAGAATAACAAATAATTGTTTTATTCCATATATTACACCTCAATTCGATTTTTTTGGTAATGTGAATATCAATAACAGTGGTGTTTTTCTAAGTATTAGATTTTAATTTTTGTGGTTTTCCGAAAAAGAATACAAAATTACGTTTTTCCATGTATTAGACTTCTTTTTTTCCGGTTTTCTTAAAATAACAAAAGATTGTTTTATTCCATGTATTGTACCTCATTTCGATTTTTTCGGTATTGTGAAAATCAATAAAAATAGATTTTTTTTCCATGTATTAGATTTTTATTTTTGTGGTTTTATGAAAAACAATACAAAATTGTGATTTTTCCTTGTATTAGACTTATTATTTTGTGGTTTTGTGAAAATAACAAAAGATTGTTTTATTCCATGTATTGTACCTCAATTCGATATTTTTTGTATTGTGAAAACAATAACAGAGTTTTTTCCAAGTATTAGATTTTAATTTTTGTGCTTTTGTGTAAAACAATACAAAATTATATTCTTTCCATGTATTAGACTTCTTATTTTGCGATTTTCGGAATATACCCAGCGATGGTTTTATTCCATGTATTGTACCACAATTCGATTTTTTTGGTATTGTGAAAATCCATAACAATGGATTTTTTTCCAAGTATGAGATTTTAATTTTTGTGGTTTTGTGAAATATAATACAAATTATGTTTTTTCCAAGTATTAGACTTTTTATTTTGTAGTTTTGTGAAAATAACAAAAGATTATTTTATTACAAGCATTGTACCTAAATTCAATTTTTTTGGTATTGTGAAAATCAATAGCAATGGAGTTTTTTTCGTGTATTAGATTTTAAATTTTGTGTTTTTGTGAAAAATAATAGAAAATTTGTTCATGAGTTAGACTTCTTATTTTGTGGTTTTGTGAAAATATTAAGACATTATTTTTTTTCATGTATTACACTTCAATTCATTTTTTATGGTAATGTGAAATAAATAACAATGATATTTTTTCGATGTATTAGATTTTAATTTTTGTGGTTTTGTAAAAAACAATACAAAATTGTGATTTTTCCTTGTATTAGACTTCTTATTTGGTGGTTTTGTGAAAATAACAAACGATTGTTTTTTTTCATGTATTGTATCTCAATTCGATATTTTTTGTATTGTGAAAATCAATAACAATGGAGTTTTTTCCGTGTATATGATTTTAATTTTTGTGGTTTTGTGGAAAACAATACAAAATTATATTTTTTTCGATGTATTGGACTTCTAATTTTGTAGTTTTGTGAAAAAAAATAAAAGATTATTTTTTCCATGTATTGTACCTCAATTCAAGTATTTATGTATTGTGAAAATCAATAACACTGAAGTTTTTTTTCATATATTAGATTTTCATTTTTGTGGTTTTGTGGTTTTGTTAACAAGAATATAAATTTTGTTTTTTTATTTTTTAGACTTCTTATTTTGTCGTTTTGTGAAAATTACAAAAGATTGTTTTATTCCATGTATTGTATCTCAATTCGATATTTTCGATATTGTGAAAATTAATAACAATGGAGTTTTTTCAATGTATTAGATTTTAATTTTTGTTGTTTTGTGAAAACCAATACAAATTTTATTTTTTCCATTTAGTAGACTACTTATTTTGTTGATTTGTGTTTTTAAACAAAAGATTACTTTTTTCCATGTATTACACCTCAATTCAATTTTTTTGGGAATGTGAAAATCAATAACATGGGTGTTTTTTCCAAGTATTAGATTTTAATTTTTGTGGATTTGTTAAAAATAAAAAAAAATTATGTTTTTTCCATGTATTAGACTACTTATTTTGCGGTTTTCTTAAAATAACAAAAGATTGTTTTATTCCATGTATTGTACCTCAATTCGATTTTTTGGTATTGTAAAAATCCATAACAATGAATTTTTTTCCAAGTATTAGATTTTTATTTTTGTGGTTTTGTGAAAAACAATACAAAATTGTGATTTTTTCTTGTATTAGACTTCTTATTTTGTGGTTTTGTGTAAATAACCAAAGATTGTTTTATTCCATGTTATTGTATCTTAATTCGATATATTTTGTATTGTTAAAATCAATAACAACAGAGTTTTTTCCAAGTATTAGATTTCAATTTTTGTGATTTTGTGTAAAACAAATTTTTTCATGTATTAGACTTCTTATTTTGTGGTTTTGTGAAAATAACAAAAGATTGTTTTATTTCATGTATTATATCTCAATTCGATATTTTTGGTATTGTGAAAATCAATAACAATAGAATTTTTTTCATGTATTAGATTTTAATTTTCGTGATTTTGTGAAAAACAATAAAATTTTTTTTTTATCCATTTAGTAAACTTCTTATTTTGCGGATTTGTGATTAAGATAAAAGATTACTTTTTTCCTTGTACTAAACGTCAATTCAATTTTTTACGGTATTGTGAAAATCAATTACAATGAACTTTTTTCCATGTATTAGATTTTTATTTTTTTTGTTTGGTGAAACAGAAAATAAAATTGTATTTTTTCCATTTATTAGACAAATTTTTTTGTTGTTTTGTGAGAATAACAAAAGATTGTTTTATTCCATGTACTATGCCTCAATTCGATTTTTTGGTATTGTGAAAATCAATAACAATAGATTTGTTTTCCAAGTATTAGATTTTTTTTTTTTTGGTTTTGTGAAAAATAATACAAAATTATATATGTTTTTCATTTATTAGACTTCTTATTTTGCGATTTTGTGAAAAGAACAAAAGATTATTTTATTCCAAGTAATGTATCTCAATTCGATATTTTTGGTATTGTTAATATAAATAACAATGGAGTTTTTTTCTTGTATTAGATTTTAATTTTTGTGGTTTTGTGAAAAATAATTCAAATTTTGTTTTTGTCATTTAGTAGACTTCTTATTTTGTGATTTTCTCAAAAATAACAAAGATAGTTTTTCTCCGCGTATTAGACGTCAATTTAATTTTTTTGTAATGCGAAATTCGATAACAATTGAGTTTTTTTTGCACGTATCGATTTTAATTTTTGAGGTGTCATGAAAAAGAAAATAAAATTGTGTTTTTTCGATAGGACTTCTTATTTTGTGGTTTTGTGAAAATAAAAAAAGATTGTTTTATTCGATGTCTTGTATCTCAATTAGATTTTTCTGGTATTGTGAAAATCAATAACAATGAAATTTTTTCCACGTAAGATTTTAATTTTTGTGGTTTTGTGAAAAACAATACAAATTTTATTTTTTCCACGTCGTAGTCTTCTTATTTTGTGATTTTGTTAAAATATAACAAAAAATTGTTTTTTTCCATGTATTACACATCAATTCGATTTTTTGGTAATGTGGAAATCAATAACAATGGTATTTTTTTCAAGTATTAGATATTAATTTTCGTGATTTTGTGAAAAAGAATACAAATTTTGTTTTCTTCATGCGTTGGACTTCTTATTGTGTGGTTTTGCTAAAATAGTAAGACATTATTTTTTTCCTTGTATTACACGTGAATTCATTTTTTTTGGTAATGTAAAATCAATAACAATAGTATTTTTTCCATATATTAGATTTTAATTTTTGTGGTTTTGTGAAAAACAATGCAAAATTTTGATTTTTTCCATGTATAAGATTTCTTATTTTGCGGTTTTGTTAAAATAACAAAAGAAAGTTTTATTCCATGTATTGTATCTCAATTCGATATTTTTGGTATTGCGAAAATCAATTACAATGATGTTTTTTTCATGTATTAGATTTGAATTTTTGTGGTTTTGTGAAAAACAATACAAATTTTATTTTTTCCATATAGTAGACTTCTTATTTTGCGGATTAGTGAAAAAAACAAAAGATTGTACTTTTCGAAGTATTAAACGTCAATTCGGTTTTTTCGGTAATGTGAAAATCGATAACAATGGAGTTTTTTTCCATGTATTTGAATCTAATATTTGTTATTTTGTGAAAAAGAAAACAAAATTATATTTTTTTCCATGTATTAGACATCTTATTGTGCGGTTTTCCCGAGAAATAAAAAAAGATTGTTTTATTCCATGTACTGTATCTCAATTTGATTTTTTTGGTATTGTGAAAATGAAAAACAATGGATTTTTTTTCGATGTATTATATTTTTTTTTTGTGGTTTTGTGAAAAATAATACAAAATTGTATTTTTTTTTTCATTTATTAGACTTCTTATTTTGCGGTTTTGTGAAAATAAAAAAGATTATTTTATTCCAAGTATTTTATCTCAATTCGATATTTTTGGTATTGTGAATATGAATATCAATGTAGTTTTTTAATTGTACTAGATTTTAATTTTTGTGGTTTTGTGAAAAATAATTCAAATTTTGTTTTTGTTATGTAGTAGACTTCTTATTTTATGGTTTTCTCACAAATAACAGAAGATAGTTTTTTTCCGTGTATTAAACGTCAATTTAATTTTTTTTCATGTATTAGACTACTTATTTTACGGTTTTGTGAGAATAACAAAAGATTATTTTTTTCCATGTATTACACGTCAATTCAATTTTTTTTGTATTGTGAAAATTAATAACAATGGAGTTGTTTCCATGTATTAGATTTTAATTATTGTGGTTTTGTGAAACCCAAAACAAAATTGTGTTTTTCCACGTATTCGACTTCTTATTTTGCTGTGTTATGAAAATACCTAAAAATTATTTTTTTCCATATATTACACTTCAATTCTATTATTTTGGAAAAATCAATAAAAATGGTGTTTTTCCCAAGTGTTAGATTTTAATTTGGGTGATTTTGTGAAAAACAATACAAATTTTGTTTTTTCCAAGTATTACATTTTTTATTTTGAAGTTTTGTGAAAATAACAAACGATTATTTTATTATTACATGCATTGTACCTCAATTCAATGTTTTCGTATTTTGAAAATCAATAACAATGAAGTTTTTTTCGTGTATTAGATTTTTATTTTTTTTTTTTTTGAAAAAGAATACAAATTTTATTTTTTCATGTGTTAGACTTCTTATTTTGTGGTTTTGTGAAAATATTAAGAGATTGTTTTTATCCATATATTACACGTCAATTCATTTTTTGTGGTAATGTGAAATCAATAAGAAAGGTATTTTTTCGATGTATTAGATTTTAATTTTTGTGGTTTAGTGAAAAACCATAAAAAATTATGATTTTTCCTTGTATTAGACTTCTTATTTTGTGGTTTTGTGAAAATAACAAAAGATTATTTTATTCCATATATTGTATCTCAATTCGATATTTTTTGTATCGTTAAAATCAATAACAACAGAGTTTTTTCCATGTATATGATTTTCATTTTTGTGGTTTTGTGGAAAACAATACAAATTTCTATTTTTTTCCATGTATTTGACTTCTTATTTTGTAGTTTTGTGAAAAAAATAAAAGATTATTTTTACCATGTATGGTACCTCAATTCAATTATTTATGTATTGTGAAAATCAATAACAATGAAGTTTTTTTCATCTATTAGATTTTAATTTTTGTGGTTTTGTAAAAAAGTATACAAATTTTATTTTTTCATTTGTTAGACTTCTTATTTCATGGTTTTGTGAAAATAATAAAAGATTGTTTTATTCCATGTATTGTATCTCAATTCGATATTTTTGGTAGTGTGAAAATAAATAACAATGGAGTTGTTTCCATGTATTAGATTTTAATTATTGTGGTTTTGTGAAACCCAACACAAAATTGTGTTTTTCCATGTATTCGACTTCTTATTTTGCTGTGTTATGAATATACCTAAAAAATATTTTTTTCCATATATTACACTTCAATTCTATTATTTTGGACAAATCAATAAAAATGCTGTTTTTCCCAAGTGTTAGAGTTTTTATTTTGAAGTTTTGTGAAAATAACAAAAGATTATTTTATTACATGCATTGTACCTCAATTAAATTTTTTTGGTATTGGGAAAATTAATAACAATGAAGTTTTTTTAATGTATTAGATTTTGATTTTTGTGTTTTTGTGAAAAAGAATTCAAATTTTATTTTTTCATGTGTTAGACTTCTTATTTTGTGGTTTTGTGAAAATATTAAGAGATTGATTTTATCCATATATTACACGTCAATCCATTTTTTATGGTAATGTGAAATCAATAAGAATGGTGTTTTTTCGATTTATTAGATTTTAATTTTTGTGGTTTAGTGAAAAACAATACAAAATTATGATTTTTCCTTGTATTTGACTTCTTATTTTGTGGTTTTGTGAAAATAGTAAAAGATTATTTTATTCCATATATTGTATGTCAATTCGATATTTTTTGTATTGTAAAAATCAATAACAACGGAGTTTTTTCCATGTATATGATTTTCATTTTTGTGGTTTTGTGGAAAACAATATAAATTTGTATTTTTTTTCCATGTATTAGACTTCTTATTTTGTAGTTTTGTGAAAAAAATAAAAGATTATTTTTACCATGTATGGTACCTCAATTCAATTATTTATGTATTGTGAAAATCAATAACAATGGAGTTTTTTTTCATCTATTAGATTTTAATTTTTGTGGTTTTGTAAAAAAGTATACAAATTTTATTTTTTCATTTGTTAGACTTCTTATTTTGTGGTCTTGTGAAAATAACAAAAGATTGTTTTATTCCATGTATTGTATCTCAATTCGATATTTTTGGTATTGTGAAAATCAATAACAATGGAGTTTTTTCCATGCATTAGATTATAATTTTTGTGGTTTTGTGAAAAACAATACAAATTTTATTTTTTCCATTTAGTTGACTTCTTATTTTACGGATTTGTGATTAAAACAAAAGATTACTTTTTTCCATGTTTTAAACGTCAATTCAATTTTTTTCGGTATTGTGGAAATCAATAACAATGTACTTTTTTTCAAGTATTAGATTTTTTTTTTGTTTGGTGAGAGAAAATAAAATTTTTTTTTTTCATGTATTTGACATCTTTTTTTGTTATTCTGAAAATCAATAACAATGGATTTGTTTTCCATGTATTATATTTTTTTTTTGTGGTTTTGTGAAAAACAATACAAATTTTGATTTTTTCCATTTAGTAGACTTCTAATTTTGCGGATTTGTGATTAAAACAAAAGATTACTTTTTTCCATGTATTAAACGTCAATTCGATTTTTTCCGGTATTGTGAAAATCAATAACAATGGAGTTTTTTTTCATGTATTAGATTGTTATTTTTTTGTTTGGTGAAATAGAAAATAAAATTGTTTTTTTTCCTTGTATTAGACATCTTATATTGCGGTTTTGTGAGAATAACAAATGATTGTATTATTCCATGTATTAAACCTCAATTCGATTTTTTTCGTAACGTGAAAATCAATAACAATGGTGTTTTTTTCAAGTATTAGATTTTAATTTTTGTGGTTTTGTGAAAAACAATACAAAATTTTGTTTTTCCATGTATTAGACTTCTTATTTTGTGGTTTTCTCAAAATAACAAAAGATTGTTTTATTCCATGTATTGTACCTGAATTCGATTTTTTTCGGTATTGTGAAAATCAATTACAACGAATTTTTTTCCAAGTATTAGATTTTTATTTTTGTGGTTTTGTGAAAAACAATACAAAATTGTGACTTTTCCTTGTATTAGACTTATTATTTTGTGGTTTTGTGAATTTAACAAAAGATTGTTTTATTCCACGTATTGTATCTCAATTCGATATTTTTTGTATTGTGAAAATCAATAACGACGGAGTTTTTTTCCGAGTATTAGATTTTAATTTTTGTGGTTTTGTGGAAAACAATACAAAATTGTATTTTTTCCATGTATTGGACTTCTTATTTTGTAGTTTTATGAAAAAAATAAAAGATTGTATTATTCCATGTATTGTACCTCAATTCAAATATTTATGTATTGTGAAAATCAATAACAATGGAAGTTTTTTTTATGTATTAGATTGTTATTTTTTTGTTTGGTTAAATAGAAAATAAAATTGTATTTTTTTCCTTGTATTTGACATCTTATTTTGCGGTTTTGTGAGAATAACAAATGATGGTTTTATTCCATGTATTATACCTCAATTCGATTTTTTTGTTAATGTGAAAATCAATAACAATGGTGTTTTTTCCAAGTATTAGATTTTAATTTTTGTGGTTTTGTGAAAATTAATACAAAATTATATTTTTTCCATTTATTAGACTTCTTATTTTGCGATTTTCTTTAAATAACAAAAGTTGTTTTAATCCATGTATTGTACCTCAATTCGATTTTTTTCGGTATTGTAAAAATCAATAACAATGGATTTTTTTTTCTAAGTATTAGATTTTTATTTTTTTGGTTTTGTGAAAAACAATACAAAATTGTGATTTTTTCTTGTATTAGACTTCTTATTTTGTTGTTTTGTGAAAATTACAAAAGATTGTTTTATTCCATGTATTGTATCTTAATTCGATATATTTTGTATTGTGAAAATCAATAACAACGGAGTTTTTTCCATGTATTAGATTTTAATTTTTATGGTTTAGTGAAAAACAATAAAAAATTGTGATTTTTTCTTGTATTAGACTTCTTATTTTGTAGTTTTGTAAAAATAACAAAAGATTATTTTATTCCATATATTGTATCTCAATTCGATATTTTTTGTATCGTAAAAATCAATAACAACGGAGTTTTTTCCATGTATATGATTTTCATTTTTGTGGTTTTGTGGAAAACAATACAAATTTGTATTTTTTTTCCATGTATTAGACTTCTTATTTTGTAGTTTTGTGAAAAAAATAAAAGATTATTTTTACCATGTATGGTACCACAATTCAATTATTTATGTATTGTGAAAATCAATAACAATGGAGTTTTTTTCATCTATTAGATTTTAATTTTTGTGGTTTTGTAAAAAAGTATACAAATTTTATTTTTTCATTTGTTAGACTTCTTATTTTGTGGTTTTGTGAAAATAACAAAAGATTGTTTTATTCCATGTATTGTATCTCAATTCGATATTTTTGGTATTGTGAAAATCAATAACAATGGAGTTTTTTCCATGCATTAGATTATAATTTTTGTGGTTTTGTGAAAAACAATACAAATTTTATTTTTTCCATTTAGTTGACTTCTTATTTTACGGATTTGTGATTAAAACAAAAGATTACTTTTTTCCATGTATTAAACGTCAATTCGATTTTTTTCGGTATTGTGGAAATCAATAACAATGTACTTTTTTTCAAGTATTAGATTTTTTTTTTTGTTTGGTGAGAGAAAATAAAATTATTTTTTTTCATGTATTTGACATCTTTTTTTGTTATTCCGAAAATCAATAACAATGGATTTGTTTTCCATGTATTATATTTTTTTTTTTGTGGTTTTGTGAAAAACAATCCAAATTTTGTTTTTTCCATTTAGTAGACTTCTAATTTTGCGGATTTGTGATTAAAACAAAAGATTACTTTTTTCCACGTATTAAACGTCAATTCGATTTTTCCGGTATTGTGAAAATCAATAACAATGGAGTTTTTTTTCCATGTATTAGATTGTTATTTTTTTGTTTGGTGAAATAGAAAATAAAATTGTTTTTTTTCCTTGTATTAGACATCTTATATTGCAGTTTTGTGAGAATAACAAATGATTGTATTATTCCATGTATTAAACCTCAATTCGATTTTTTTCGTAACGTGAAAATCAATAACAATGGTGTTTTTTTCAAGTATTAGATTTTAATTTTTGTGGTTTTGTGAAAAACAATACAAAATTTTGTTTTTCCATGTATTAGACTTCTTATTTTGTGGTTTTCTCAAAATAACAAAAGATTGTTTTATTCCATGTGTTGTACCTGAATTCGCTTTTTTCGGTATTGTGAAAATCAATAACAACGAATTTTTTTTCCAAGTATTAGATTTTTATTTTTGTGGTTTTGTGAAAAACAATACAAAATTGTGACTTTTCCTTGTATTAGACTTATTATTTTGTGGTTTTGTGAAATTAACAAAAGATTGTTTTATTCCACGTATTGTATCTCAATTCGATATTTTTTGTATTGTGAAAATCAATAACAGCGGAGTTTTTTTCCGAGTATTAGATTTTAATTTTTGTGGTTTTGTGGAAAACAATACAAAATTGTATTTTGTCCATGTATTGGACTTCTTATTTCGTAGTTTTGTGAAAAAAATAAAAGATTGTATTATTCCATGTATTGTACCTCAATTCAATTATTTATGTATTGTGAAAATCAATAACAATGGAGTTTTTTTTCATGTATTAGATTGTTATTTTTTTGTTTGGTGAAATAGAAAATAAAATTGTATTTTTTTCCTTGTATTTGACATCTTATTTTGCGGTTTTGTGAGAATAACAAATGA
The DNA here is from genome assembly GCA_024447665.1 of Juncus inflexus. Classification (NCBI taxonomy): domain Eukaryota; kingdom Viridiplantae; phylum Streptophyta; class Magnoliopsida; order Poales; family Juncaceae; genus Juncus; species Juncus inflexus. The sequence continues at coordinate 4,854,612 of JAJHPC010000021.1, forward strand.
TGGTTTTATTCCATGTATTATACCTCAATTCGATTTTTTTGTTAATGTGAAAATCAATAACAATGGTGTTTTTTCCAAGTATTAGATTTTAATTTTTGTGGTTTTGTGAAAATTAATACAAAATTATATTTTTTCCATTTATTAGACTTCTTATTTTGCGATTTTCTTTAAATAACAAAAGTTGTTTTAATCCATGTATTGTACCTCAATGCGATTTTTTCGGTATTGTAAAAATCAATAACAATGGATTTTTTTTTCTAAGTATTAGATTTTTATTTTTTTGGTTTTGTGAAAAACAATACAAAATTGTGATTTTTTCTTGTATTAGACTTCTTATTTTGTTGTTTTGTGAAAATTACAAAAGATTGTTTTATTCCATGTATTGTATCTTAATTCGATATATTTTGTATTGTGAAAATCAATAACAACGGAGTTTTTTCCATGTATTAGATTTTAATTTTTATGGTTTAGTGAAAAACAATAAAAAATTGTGATTTTTTCTTGTATTAGACTTATTATTTTGTAGTTTTGTAAAAATAACAAAAGATTATTTTATTCCATATATTGTATCTCAATTCGATATTTTTTGTATCGTAAAAATCAATAACAACGGAGTTTTTTCCATGTATATGATTTTCATTTTTTTGGTTTTGTGGAAAACAATACAAATTTGTATTTTTTTTCCATGTATTAGACTTCTTATTTTGTAGTTTTGTGAAAAAAATAAATGATTATTTTTACCATGTATGGTACCTCAATTCAATTATTTATGTATTGTGAAAATCAATAACAATGGAGTTTTTTTCATCTATTAGATTTTAATTTTTGTGGTTTTGTGAAAAAAGTATACAAATTTTATTTTTTCATTTGTTAGACTTCTTATTTTGTGGTTTTGTGAAAATAACAAAAGATTGTTTTATTCCATGTATTGTATCTCAATTCGATATTTTTGGTATTGTGAAAATCAATAACAATGGAGTTTTTTCCATGCATTAGATTATAATTTTTGTGGTTTTGTGAAAAACAATACAAATTTTATTTTTTCCATTTAGTTGACTTCTTATTTTACGGATTTGTGATTAAAACAAAAGATTACTTTTTTCCATGTATTAAACGTCAATTCGATTTTTTTCGGTATTGTGGAAATCAATAACAATGTACTTTTTTTCAAGTATTAGATTTTTTTTTTGTTTGGTGAGAGAAAATAAAATTATTTTTTTTCATGTATTAGACAACTTTTTTTGTTATTCGAAAATCAATAACAATGGATTTGTTTTCCATGTATTATATTTTTTTTTTGTGGTTTTGTGAAAAACAATACAAATTTAGTTTTTTCCATTTAGTAGACTTCTAATTTTGCGGATTTGTGATTAAAACAAAAGATTACTTTTTTCCACGTATTAAACGTCAATTCGATTTTTCCGGTATTGTGAAAATCAATAACAATGGAGTTTTTTTTCCATGTATTAGATTGTTATTTTTTTGTTTGGTGAAATAGAAAATAAAATTGTTTTTTTTCCTTGTATTAGACATCTTATATTGCAGTTTTGTGAGAATAACAAATGATTTTATTATTCCATGTATTAAACCTCAATTCGATTTTTTTCGTAATGTGAAAATCAATAACAATGGTGTTTTTTTCAAGTATTAGATTTTAATTTTTGTGGTTTTGTGAAAAACAATACAAAATTTTGTTTTTCCATGTATTAGACTTCTTATTTTGTGGTTTTCTCAAAATAACAAAAGATTGTTTTATTCCATGTGTTGTACCTGAATTCGATTTTTTCGGTATTGTGAAAATCAATAACAACGAATTTTTTTTCCTAGTATTAGATTTTTATTTTTGTGGTTTTGTGAAAAACAATACAAAATTGTGACTTTTCCTTGTATTAGACTTATTATTTTGTGGTTTTGTGAAATTAACAAAAGATTGTTTTATTCCACGTATTGTATCTCAATTCGATATTTTTTGTATTGTGAAAATCAATAACAGCGGAGTTTTTTTCCGAGTATTAGATTTTAATTTTTGTGGTTTTGTGGAAAACAATACAAAATTGTATTTTTTCCATGTATTGGACTTCTTATTTCGTAGTTTTGTGAAAAAAATAAAAGATTGTATTATTCCATGTATTGTACCTCAATTCAATTATTTATGTATTGTGAAAATCAATAACAATGGAGTTTTTTTTCATGTATTAGATTGTTATTTTTTTGTTTGGTGAAATAGAAAATAAAATTGTATTTTTTCCTTGTATTTGACATCTTATTTTGCGGTTTTGTGAGAATAACAAATGATGGTTTTATTCCATGTATTATACCTCAATTCGATTTTTTTGTTAATGTGAAAATCAATAACAATGGTGTTTTTTCCAAGTATTAGATTTTAATTTTTGTGGTTTTGTGAAAATTAATACAAAATTATATTTTTTCCATTTATTAGACTTCTTATTTTGCGATTTTCTTTAAATAACAAAAGTTGTTTTAATCCATGTATTGTACCTCAATGCGATTTTTTCGGTATTGCAAAAATCAATAACAATGGATTTTTTTTTCTAAGTATTAGATTTTTATTTTTTTGGTTTTGTGAAAAACAATACAAAATTGTGATTTTTTCTTGTATTAGACTTCTTATTTTGTTGTTTTGTGAAAATTACAAAAAATTGTTTTATTCCATGTATTGTATCTTAATTCGATATATTTTGTATTGTGAAAATCAATAACAACGGAGTTTTTTCCATGTATTAGATTTTAATTTTTATGGTTTAGTGAAAAACAATAAAAAATTGTGATTTTTTCTTGTATTAGACTTCTTATTTTGTAGTTTTGTAAAAATAACAAAAGATTATTTTATTCCATATATTGTATCTCAATTCGATATTTTTTGTATCGTAAAAATCAATAACAACGGAGTTTTTTCCATGTATATGATTTTCATTTTTTTGGTTTTGTGGAAAACAATACAAATTTGTATTTTTTTTCCATGTATTAGACTTCTTATTTTGTAGTTTTGTGAAAAAAATAAAAGATTATTTTTACCATGTATGGTACCTCAATTCAATTATTTATGTATTGTGAAAATCAATAACAATGGAGTTTTTTTCATCTATTAGATTTTAATTTTTGTGGTTTTGTGAAAAAGTATACAAATTTTATTTTTTCATTTGTTAGACTTCTTATTTTGTGGTTTTGTGAAAATAACAAAAGATTGTTTTATTCCATGTATTGTATCTCAATTCGATATTTTTGGTATTGTGAAAATCAATAACAATGGAGTTTTTTCCATGCATTAGATTATAATTTTTGTGGTTTTGTGAAAAACAATACAAATTTTATTTTTTCCATTTAGTTGACTTCTTATTTTACGGATTTGTGATTAAAACAAAAGATTACTTTTTTCCATGTATTAAACGTCAATTCGATTTTTTCGGTATTGTGGAAATCAGTAACAATGTACTTTTTTTCAAGTATTAGATTTTTTTTTGTTTGGTGAGAGAAAATAAAATTATTTTTTTTCATGTATTAGACATCTTTTTTTGTTATTCCGAAAATCAATAACAATGGATTTGTTTTCCATGTATTATATTTTTTTTTTGGTTTTGTGAAAAACAATACAAATTTTGTTTTTTCCATTTAGTAGACTTCTAATTTTTCGGATTTGTGATTAAAACAAAAGATTACTTTTTTCCACGTATTAAACGTCAATTCGATTTTTCCGGTATTGTGAAAATCAATAACAATGGAGTTTTTTTTCCATGTATTAGATTGTTATTTTTTTGTTTGGTGAAATAGAAAATAAAATTGTTTTTTTTCCTTGTAGTAGACATCTTATATTGCAGTTTTGTGAGAATAACAAATGATTGTATTATTCCATGTATTAAACCTCAATTTGATTTTTTTCGTAACGTGAAAATCAATAACAATGGTGTTTTTTTCAAGTATTAGATTTTAATTTTTGTGGTTTTGTGAAAAACAATACAAAATTTTGTTTTTCCATGTATTAGACTTCTTATTTTGTGGTTTTCTCAAAATAACAAAAGATTGTTTTATCCCATGTGTTGTACCCGAATTCGCTTTTTTCGGTATTGTGAAAATCAATAACAACGAATTTTTTTTCCAAGTATTAGATTTTTATTTTTGTGGTTTTGTGAAAAACAATACAAAATTGTGACTTTTCCTTGTATTAGACTTATTATTTTGTGGTTTTGTGAAATTAACAAAAGATTGTTTTATTCCACGTATTGTATCTCAATTCGATATTTTTTGTATTGTGAAAATCAATAACAGCGGAGTTTTTTTCCGAGTATTAGATTTTAATTTTTGTGGTTTTGTGGAAAACAATACAAAATTGTATTTTTTCCATGTATTGGACTTCTTATTTCGTAGTTTTGTGAAAAAAATAAAAGATTGTATTATTCACATGTATTGTACCTCAATTCAATTATTTATGTATTGTGAAAATCAATAACAATGGAGTTTTTTTTTCATGTATTAGATTGTTATTTTTTTGTTTGGTGAAATAGAAAATAAAATTGTATTTTTTTCCTTGTATTTGACATCTTATTTTGCGGTTTTGTGAGAATAACAAATGATGGTTTTATTCCATGTATTATACCTCAATTCGATTTTTTTGTTAATGTGAAAATCAATAACAATGGTGTTTTTTCCAAGTATTAGATTTTAATTTTTGTGGTTTTGTGAAAATTAATACAAAATTATATTTTTTCCATTTATTAGACTTCTTATTTTGCGATTTTCTTTAAATAACAAAAGTTGTTTTAATCCATGTATTGTACCTCAATGCGATTTTTTCGGTATTGCAAAAATCAATAACAATGGATTTTTTTTTCTAAGTATTAGATTTTTATTTTTTTGGTTTTGTGAAAAACAATACAAAATTGTGATTTTTTCTTGTATTAGACTTCTTATTTTGTTGTTTTGTGAAAATTACAAAAGATTGTTTTATTCCATGTATTGTATCTTAATTCGATATATTTTGTATTGTGAAAATCAATAACAACGGAGTTTTTTCCATGTATTAGATTTTAATTTTTATGGTTTAGTGAAAAACAATAAAAAATTGTGATTTTTTCTTGTATTAGACTTCTTATTTTGTAGTTTTGTAAAAATAACAAAAGATTATTTTATTCCATATATTGTATCTCAATTCGATATTTTTTGTATCGTAAAAATCAATAACAACGGAGTTTTTTCCATGTATATGATTTTTATTTTTGTGGTTTTGTGGAAAACAATACAAATTTGTATTTATTTTTCCATGTATTAGACTTCTTATTTTGTAGTTTTGTGAAAAAAATAAAAGATTATTTTTACCATGTATGGTACCTCAATTCAATTATTTATGTATTGTGAAAATCAATAACAATGGAGTTTTTTTCATCTATTAGATTTTAATTTTTGTGGTTTTGTAAAAAAGTATACAAATTTTATTTTTTCATTTGTTAGACTTCTTATTTTGTGGTTTTGTGAAAATAACAAAAGATTGTTTTATTCCATGTATTGTATCTCAATTCGATATTTTTGGTATTGTGAAAATCAATAACAATGGAGTTTTTTCCATGCATTAGATTATAATTTTTGTGGTTTTGTGAAAAACAATACAAATTTTATTTTTTCCATTTAGTTGACTTCTTATTTTACGGATTTGTGATTAAAACAAATGATTACTTTTTTCCATGTATTAAACGTCAATTCGATTTTTTTCGGTATTGTGGAAATCAGTAACAATGTACTTTTTTTCAAGTATTAGATTTTTTTTTGTTTGGTGAGAGAAAATAAAATTATTATTTTTCATGTATTAGACATCTTTTTTTGTTATTCCGAAAATCAATAACAATGGATTTGTTTTCCATGTATTATATTTTTTTTTGGTGTTTTGTGAAAAACAATACAAATTTTGTTTTTTCCATTTAGTAGACTTCTAATTTTTCGGATTTGTGATTAAAACAAAAGATTACTTTTTTCCACGTATTAAACGTCAATTCGATTTTTCCGGTATTGTGAAAATCAATAACAATGGAGTTTTTTTTCCATGTATTAGATTGTTATTTTTTTGTTTGGTGAAATGGAAAATAAAATTGTTTTTTTTCCTTGTATTAGACATCTTATATTGCAGTTTTGTGAGAATAACAAATGATTGTATTATTCCATGTATTAAACCTCAATTCGATTTTTTTTCGTAACGTGAAAATCAATAACAATGGTGTTTTTTTCAAGTATTAGATATTAATTTTTGTGGTTTTGTGAAAAACAATACAAAATTTTGTTTTTCCATGTATTAGACTTCTTATTTTGTGGTTTTCTCAAAATAACAAAAGATTGTTTTATCCCATGTGTTGTACCTGAATTCGCTTTTTTCGGTATTGTGAAAATCAATAACAACGAATTTTTTTTCCATGTATTAGATTTTTATTTTTGTGGTTTTGTGAAAAACAATACAAAATTGTGACTTTTCCTTGTATTAGACTTATTATTTTGTGGTTTTGTGAAATTAACAAAAGATTGTTTTATTCCACGTATTGTATCTCAATTCGATATTTTTTGTATTGTGAAAATCAATAACAGCTGAGTTTTTTTCCGAGTATTAGATTTTAATTTTTGTGGTTTTGTGGAAAACAATACAAAATTGTATTTTTTCCATGTATTGGACTTCTTATTTCGTTGTTTTGTGAAAAAAATAAAAGATTGTATTATTCAATGTATTGTACCTCAATTCAATTATTTATGTATTGTGAAAATCAATAACAATGGAGTTTTTTTTCATGTATTAGATTGTTATTTTTTTGTTTGGTGAAATAGAAAATAAAATTGTATTTTTTTCCTTGTATTTGACATCTTATTTTGCGGTTTTGTGAGAATAACAAATGATGGTTTTATTCCATGTATTATACCTCAATTCGATTTTTTTGTTAATGTGAAAATCAATAACAATGGTGTTTTTTCCAAGTATTAGATTTTAATTTTTGTGGTTTTGTGAAAATTAATACAAAATTATATTTTTTCCATTTATTAGACTTCTTATTTTGCGATTTTCTTTAAATAACAAAAGTTGTTTTAATCCATGTATTGTACCTCAATTCGATTTTTTCGGTATTGTAAAAATCAATAACAATGGATTTTTTTTTCTAAGTATTAGATTTTTATTTTTTTGATTTTGTGAAAAACAATACAAAATTGTGATTTTTTCTTGTAATAGACTTCTTATTTTGTTGTTTTGTGAAAATTACAAAAGATTGTTTTATTCCATGTATTGTATCTTAATTCGATATATTTTGTATTGTGAAAATCAATAACAACGGAGTTTTTTCCATGTATTAGATTTTAATTTTTATGGTTTAGTGAAAAACAATAAAAAATTGTGATTTTTTCTTGTATTAGACTTCTTATTTTGTAGTTTTGTAAAAATAACAAAAGATTATTTTATTCCATATATTGTATCTCAATTCGATATTTTTTGTATCGTAAAAATCAATAACAACGGAGTTTTTTCCATGTATATGATTTTCATTTTTGTGGTTTTGTGGAAAACAATACAAATTTGTATTTTTTTTCCATGTATTAGACTTCTTATTTTGTAGTTTTGTGAAAAAAATAAAAGATTATTTTTACCATGTATGGTACCTCAATTCAATTATTTATGTATTGTGAAAATCAATAACAATGGAGTTTTTTTCATCTATTAGATTTTAATTTTTGTGGTTTTGTAAAAAAGTATACAAATTTTATTTTTTCATTTGTTAGACTTCTTATTTTGTGGTTTTGTGAAAATAACAAAAGATTGTTTTATTCCATGTATTGTATCTCAATTCGATATTTTTGGTATTGTGAAAATCAATAACAATGGAGTTTTTTCAATGCATTAGATTATAATTTTTGTGGTTTTGTGAAAAACAATACAAATTTTATTTTTTCCATTTAGTTGACTTCTTATTTTACGGATTTGTTATTAAAACAAAAGATTACTTTTTTCCATGTATTAAACGTCAATTCGATTTTTTTCGGTATTGTGGAAATCAATAACGATGTACTTTTTTTTCAAGTATTAGATTTTTTTTTTTTGGTGAGAGAAAATAAAATTTTTTTTTTTCATGTATTAGACAACTTTTTTTGTTATTCCGAAAATCAATAACAATGGATTTGTTTTCCATGTATTATATTTTTTTTTTGGTTTTGTGAAAAACAATCCAAATTTTGTTTTTTCCATTTAGTAGACTTCTAATTTTGCGGATTTGTGATTAAAACAAAAGATTACTTTTTTCCACGTATTAAACGTCAATTCGATTTTTCCGGTATTGTGAAAATCAATAACAATGGAGTTTTTTTTCCATGTATTAGATTGTTATTTTTTTGGTTGGTGAAATAGAAAATAAAATTGTTTTTTTTCCTTGTATTAGACATCTTATATTGCAGTTTTGTGAGAATAACAAATGATTGTATTATTCCATGTATTAAACCTCAATTCGATTTTTTTCGTAATGTGAAAATCAATAACAATGGTGTTTTTTTCAAGTATTAGATTTTAAATTTTATGGTTTTGTGAAAAACAATACAAAATTTTGTTTTTCCTTGTATTAGACTTCTTATTTTGTGGTTTTCTCAAAATAACAAAAGATTGTTTTATTCCATGTGTTGTACCTGAATTCGATTTTTTCGGTATTGTGAAAATCAATAACAACGAATTTTTTTTCCAAGTATTAGATTTTTATTTTTGTTGTTTTGTGAAAAACAATACAAAATTGTGACTTTTCCTTGTATTAGACTTATTATTTTGTGGTTTTGTGAAATTAACAAAAGATTGTTTTATTCCACGTATTGTATCTCAATTTGATATTTTTTGTATTGTGAAAATCAATAGCAGCGGAGTTTTTTTCCGAGTATTAGATTTTAATTTTTGTGGTTTTGTGGAAAACAATACAAAATTGTATTTTTTCCATGTATTGGACTTCTTATTTCGTAGTTTTGTGAAAAAAATAAAAGATTGTATTATTCCATGTATTGTACCTCAATTCAATTATTTATGTATTGTGAAAATCAATAACAATGGAGTTTTTTTTCATGTATTCGATTGTTATTTTTTTGTTTGGTGAAATAGAAAATAAAATTGTATTTTTTTCCTTGTATTTGACATCTTATTTTGCGGTTTTGTGAGAATAACAAATGATGGTTTTATTCCATGTATTATACCTCAATTCGATTTTTTTGTTAATGTGAAAATCAATCACAATGGTGTTTTTTCCAAGTATTAGATTTTAATTTTTGTGGTTTTGTGAAAATTAATACAAAATTATATTTTTTCCATTTATTAGACTTCTTATTTTGCGATTTTCTTTAAATAACAAAAGTTGTTTTATTCCATGTATTGTACCTCAATTCGATTTTTTCGGTATTGTAAAAATCAATAACTTTGTATTTTTTTTTCTAAGTCTTAGATTTTTATTTTTTTGTTTTTGTGAAAAACAATACAAAATTGTGATTTTTTCTTGTATTAGACTTCTTATTTTGTTGTTTTGTGAAAATTACAAAAGATTGTTTTATTCCATGTATTGTATCTTAATTCGATATATTTTGTATTGCGAAAATCAATAACAACGGAGCTTTTTCCATGTATTAGATTTTAATTTTTATGGTTTAGTGAAAAACAATAAAAAATTGTGATTTTTTCTTGTATTAGACTTCTTATTTTGTAGTTTTGTAAAAATAACAAAAGATTATTTTATTCCATATATTGTATCTCAATTCGATATTTTTTGTATCGTAAAAATCAATAACAACGGAGTTTTTTCCATGTATATGATTTTCATTTTTGTGGTTTTGTGGAAAACAATACAAATTTGTATTTTTTTTCCATGTATTAGACTTCTTATTTTGTAGTTTTGTGAAAAAAATAAAAGATTATTTTTACCATGTATGGTACCTCAATTCAATTATTTATGTATTGTGAAAATCAATAACAATGGAGTTTTTTTCATCTATTAGATTTTAATTTTTGTGGTTTTGTAAAAAAGTATACAAATTTTATTTTTTCATTTGTTAGACTTCTTATTTTGTGGTTTTGTGAAAATAACAAAAGATTGTTTTATTCCATGTATTGTATCTCAATTCGATATTTTTGGTATTGTGAAAATCAATAACAATGGAGTTTTTTCAATGCATTAGATTATAATTTTTGTGGTTTTCTGAAAAATAATACAAATTTTATTTTTTCCATTTAGTTGACTTCTTATTTTACGGATTTGTGATTGCAACAAAAGATTAGTTTTTTCCATGTATTAAACGTCAATTCGATTTTTTTCGGTATTGTGGAAATCAATAACAATGTACTTTTTTTTCAAGTATTAGATTTTTTTTTTTTTTGGTGAGAGAAAATAAAATTATTTTTTTTCATGTATTAGACATCTTTTCTTGTTATTCCGAAAATCAATAACAATGGATTTGTTTTCCATGTATTATATTTTTTTTTTTGTGGTTTTGTGAAAAACAATACAAATTTTGTTTTTTCCATTTAGTAGACTTCTAATTTTGCGGATTTGTGATTAAAACAAAAGATTACTTTTTTCCATGTATTAATCGTCAATTCGATTTTTCCAAGTATTGTGAAAATCAATAACAATGGAGATTTTTTTCCATGTATTAGGTTGTTATTTTTTTGTTTGTTGAAATAGAAAATAAAATTGTTTTTTTTTCCTTGTATTAGACATCTTATATTGCGGTTTTGTGAGAATAACAAATGATTGTATTATTCCATGTATTAAACCTCAATTCGATTTTTTTCGTAACGTGAAAATCAATAACAATGGTGTTTTTTTCAAGTATTAGATTTTAATTTTTGTGGTTTTGTGAAAAACAATACAAAATTTTGTTTTTCCATGTATTAGACTTCTTATTTTGTGGTTTTCTCAAAATAACAAAAGATTGTTTTATTCCATGTATTGTACTTGAATTCGATTTTATCGGTATTGTGAAAATCAATAACAACGAATTTTTATTCCAAGTATTAGATTTTTATTTTTTTGGTTTTGTGAAAAACAATACAAAATTGTGATTTTTTCTTGTATTAGACTTCTTATTTATTTGTTTGGTGAAAATTACAAAAGATTGGTTTATTCCATGTATTGTACCTCAATTCGATATTTTTTGTATTGTGAAAATCAATAACAACGGAGTTTTTTTCCGAGTATTAGATTTTAATTTTTGTGGTTTTGTGGAAAACAATACAAAATTGTATTTTTTCCATGTATTGGACTTCTTATTTCGTTGTTTTGTGAAAAAAATAAAAGATTGTATTATTCCATGTATTGTACCTCAATTCAATTATTTATGTATTGTGAAAATCAATAACAATGGAGTTTTTTTTCATGTATTAGAATGTTATTTTTTTGTTTGGTGAAATAGAAAATAAAATTGTATTTTTTTCCTTGTATTTGACATCTTATTTTGCGGTTTTGTGAGAATAACAAATGATGGTTTTATTCCATGTATTATACCTCAATTCGATTTTTTTGTTAATGTGAAAATCAATAACAATGGTGTTTTTTCCAAGTATTAGATTTTAATTTTTGTGGTTTTGTGAAAATTAATACAAAATTATATTTTTTCCATTTATTAGACTTCTTATTTTGCGATTTTCTTTAAATAACAAAAGTTGTTTTATTCCATGTATTGTACCTCAATTCGATTTTTTCGGTATTGTAAAAATCAATAACAATGGATTTTTTTTTCTTAGTATTAGATTTTTATTTTTTTGGTTTTGTGAAAAACAATACAAAATTGTGATTTTTTCTTGTATTAGACTTCTTATTTTGTTGTTTTGTGAAAATTACAAAAGATTGTTTTATTCCATGTATTGTATCTTAATCCGATATATTTTGTATTGTGAAAAACAATAACAACGGAGTTTTTTCCAAGTATTAGATTTTAATTTTTATGGTTTAGTGAAAAACAATACAAAATTGTGCTTTTTTCTTGTATTAGACTTCTTATTTTGTGGTTTTCTCAAAATAACAAAAGATTGTTTTATTCCATGTATTGTACCTGAATTCGATTTTTTTTCGGTATTGTGAAAATCAATAACAACGAATTTTTTTTCCAAGTTTTAGATTTTTATTTTTGTGGTTTGTGAAAAACAATACAAAATTGTGACTTTTCCTTGGATTAGACTTATTATTTTGTGGTTTTGTGAAATTAACAAAAGATTGTTTTATTCCACGTATTGTATCTCAATTCGATGTTTTTTGTATTGTGATAATCAATAACAACGGAGTATTTTTACGAGTATTAGATTTTAATTTTTGTGGTCTTGTGGAAAACAATACAAAATTGTATTTTTTCCATGTATTGGACTTCTTATTTTATAGTTTTGTGAAAAAAATAAAAGATTGTATTATTCCATGTATTGTACCTCAATTCAATTATTTATGTATTGTGAAAATCAATAACAATGGAGTTTTTTTTCATGTATTAGAATGTTATTTTTTTGTTTGGTGAAATAGAAAATAAAATTGTATTTTTTTCCTTGTATTTGACATCTTATTTTGCGGTTTTGTGAGAATAACAAATGATGGTTTTATTCCATGTATTATACCTCAATTCGATTTTTTTGTTAATGTGAAAATCAATAACAATGGTGTTTTTTCCAAGTATTAGATTTTAATTTTTGTGGTTTTGTGAAAATTAATACAAAATTATATTTTTTCCATTTATTAGACTTCTTATTTTGCGATTTTCTTTAAATAACAAAAGTTGTTTTATTCCATGTATTGTACCTCAATTCGATTTTTCGGTATTGTAAAAATCAATAACAATGGATTTTTTTTTCTTAGTATTAGATTTTTATTTTTTTGGTTTTGTGAAAAACAATACAAAATTGTGATTTTTTCTTGTATTAGACTTCTTATTTTGTTGTTTTGTGAAAATTACAAAAGATTGTTTTATTCCATGTATTGTATCTTAATCCGATATATTTTGTATTGTGAAAAACAATAACAACGGAGTTTTTTCCAAGTATTAGATTTTAATTTTTATGGTTTAGTGAAAAACAATACAAAATTGTGCTTTTTTCTTGTATTAGACTTCTTATTTTGTGGTTTTCTCAAAATAACAAAAGATTGTTTTATTCCATGTATTGTACCTGAATTCGATTTTTTCGGTATTGTGAAAATCAATAACAACGAATTTTTTTTCCAAGTTTTAGATTTTTATTTTTGTGGTTTGTGAAAAACAATACAAAATTGTGACTTTTCCTTGGATTAGACTTATTATTTTGTGGTTTTGTGAAATTAACAAAAGATTGTTTTATTCCACGTATTGTATCTCAATTCGATGTTTTTTGTATTGTGATAATCAATAACAACGGAGTATTTTTACGAGTATTAGATTTTAATTTTTGTGGTCTTGTGGAAAACAATACAAAATTGTATTTTTTCCATGTATTGGACTTCTTATTTTATAGTTTTGTGAAAAAAATAAAAGATTGTATTATTCCATGTATTGTACCTCAATTCAATTATTTATGTATTGTGAAAATCAATAACAATGGAGTTTTTTTCATGTATTAGATTGTTATTTTTTTGTTTGGTGAAATAGAAAATAAAATTGTATTTTTTCCCTTGTATTTGACATCTTATTTTGCGGTTTTGTGAGAATAACAAATGATGGTTTTATTCCATGTATTATACCTCAATTCGATTTTTTTGTTAATATGAAAATCAATAACATTGGTGTTTTTTCCAAGTATTAGATTCTAATTTTTGTGGTTTTGTGAAAATTAGTACAAAATTATATTTTTTCCATTTGTTAGACTTCTTATTTTACGATTTTCATTAAATAACAAAAGTTGTTTTATTCCATGTATTGTACCTCAATTCGATTTTTTCGGTATTATAAAAATCAATAACAATGGATTTTTTTTTCTAAGTATTAGATTTTTATTTTTTTGGTTTAGTGAAAAACAATACAAAATTGTGATTTTTTCTTGTATTAGACTTCTTATTTTGTAGTTTTGTAAAAATAACAAAAGATTATTTTATTCCGTATATTGTATCTCAATTCGATATTTTTGTATCGTAAAAATCAATAACAACGGAATTTTTTCCATGTATATGATTTTCATTTTTGTGGTTTTGTGGAAAACAATACAAATTTGTATTTTTTTCCATGTATTGGACTTCTTATTTTGTAGTTTTGTGAAAAAAATAAAAGATTGTATTATTCCATGTATTGTACCTCAATTCAATTATTTATGTATTGTGAAAATCAATAACAATGGAGTTTTTTTCATGTATTAGATTGTTATTTTTTTGTTTGGTGAAATAGAAAATAAAATTGTATTTTTTTCCTTGTATTTGACATCTTATTTTGCGGTTTTGTGAGAATAACAAATGATGGTTTTATTCCATGTATTACACCTCAATTCGATTTTTTTGTTAATGTGAAAATCAATAACAATGGTGTTTTTTCCAAGTATTAGATTTTAATTTTTGTGGTTTTGTGAAAATTAATACAAAATTATATTTTTTCCATTTGTTAGACTTCTTATTTTACGATTTTCATTAAATAACAAAAGTTGTTTTATTCCATGTATTGTACCTCAATTCGATTTTTTAGGTATTATAAAAATCAATAACAATGGATTTTTTTTTCTAAGTATTAGATTTTTATTTTTTTGGTTTAGTGAAAAACAATACAAAATTGTGATTTTTTCTTGTATTAGACTTCTTATTTTGTAGTTTTGTAAAAATAACAAAAGATTATTTTATTCCGTATACCGTATCTCAATTCGATATTTTTTGTATCGTAAAAATCAATAACAACGGAATTTTTTCCATGTATATGATTTTCATTTGTGTGGTTTTGTGGAAATCAATACAAATTTGTATTTTTTTTCCATGTATTGGACTTCTTATTTTGTAGTTTTGTGAAAAAAATAAAAGATTGTATTATTCCATGTATTGTACCTCAATTCAATTATTTATGTATTGTGAAAATCAATAACAATGGAGTTTTTTTCATGTATTAGATTGTTATTTTTTTGTTTGGTGAAATAGAAAATAAAATTGTATTTTTTTCCTTGTATTTGACATCTTATTTTGCGGTTTTTTGAGAATAACAAATGATGGTTTTATTCCATGTATTACACCTCAATTCGATTTTTTTGTTAATGTGAAAATCAATAACAATGGTGTTTTTTCCAAGTATTAGATTTTAATTTTTGTGGTTTTGTGAAAATTAATACAAAATTATATTTTTTCCATTTGTTAGACTTCTTATTTTACGATTTTCATTAAATAACAAAAGTTGTTTTATTCCATGTATTGTACCTCAATTCGATTTTTTCGGTATTATAAAAATCAATAACAATGGATTTTTTTTTCTAAGTATTAGATTTTTATTTTTTTGGTTTAGTGAAAAACAATACAAAATTGTGATTTTTTCTTGTATTAGACTTCTTATTTTGTAGTTTTGTAAAAATAACAAAAGATTATTTTATTCCGTATATTGTATCTCAATTCGATATTTTTTGTATCGTAAAAATCAATAACAACGGAATTTTTTCCATGTATATGATTTTCATTTTTGTGGTTTTGTGGAAAACAATACAAATTTGTATTTTTTTTCCATGTATTGGACTTCTTATTTTGTAGTTTTGTGAAAAAAATAAAAGATTGTATTATTCCATGTATTGTACCTCAATTCAATTATTTATGTATTGTGAAAATCAATAACAATGGAGTTTTTTTCATGTATTAGATTGTTATTTTTTTGTTTGGTGAAATAGAAAATAAAATTGTATTTTTTTCCTTGTATTTGACATCTTATTTTGCGGTTTTGTGAGAATAACAAATGATGGTTTTATTCCATGTATTACACCTCAATTCGATTTTTTTGTTAATGTGAAAATCAATAACAATGGTGTTTTTTCCAAGTATTAGATTTTAATTTTTGTGGTTTTGTGAAAATTAATACAAAATTATATTTTTTCCATTTATTAGACTTCTTATTTTGCGATTTTCTTTAAATAACAAAAGTTGTTTTATTCCATGTATTGTACCTCAATTCGATTTTTTTCGGTATTGTAAAAATCAATAACAATGGATTTTTTTTTCTAAGTACTAGATTTTTATTTTTTTGGTTTAGTGAAAAACAATACAAAATTGTGATTTTTTCTTGTATTAGACTTCTTATTTTGTAGTTTTGTAAAAATAACAAAAGATTATTTTATTCCGTATATTGTATCTCAATTCGATATTTTTTGTATCGTAGAAATCAATAACAACGGAATTTTTTCATGTATATGATTTTCATTTTTGTGGTTTTGTGGAAAACAATACAAATTTGTATTTTTTTCCATGTATTGGACTTCTTATTTTGTAGTTTTGTGAAAAAATAAAAGATTGTATTATTCCATGTATTGTACCTCAATTCAATTATTTATGTATTGTGAAAATCAATAACAATGGAGTTTTTTCATGTATTAGATTGTTATTTTTTGTTTGGTGAAATAGAAAATAAAATTGTAATTTTTCCTTGTATTTGACATCTTATTTTGCGGTTTTGTGAGAATAACAAATGATGGTTTTATTCCATGTATTACACCTCAATTCGATTTTTTGTTAATGTGAAAATCAATAACAATGGTGTTTTTCCAAGTATTAGATTTTAATTTTTGTGGTTTTGTGAAAATTAATACAAAATTATATTTTTTCCATTTATTAGACTTCTTATTTTGCGATTTTCTTTAAATAACAAAAGTTGTTTTATTCCATGTATTGTACCTCAATTCGATTTTTTCGGTATTGTAAAAATCAATAACAATGGATTTTTTTTCTAAGTACTAGATTTTTATTTTTTGGTTTAGTGAAAAACAATACAAAATTGTGATTTTTCTTGTATTAGACTTCTTATTTTGTAGTTTTGTAAAAATAACAAAAGATTATTTTATTCCGTATATTGTATCTCAATTCGATATTTTTGTATCGTAGAAATCAATAACAACGGAATTTTTTCCAAGTTTTAGATTTTAATTTTTGTGGTTTTGTGAAAATTAATACAAAATTATATTTTTTCCATTTATTACACTTCTTATTTTGCGATTTTCTTTAAATAACAAAAGTTGTTTTATTCCATGTATTGTACCTCAATTCGATTTTTTCGGTATTGTAAAAATCAATAACAATGGATTTTTTTTTCTAAGTATTAGACTTTTATTTTTTTTGGTTTTGTGAAAAACAATACAAAATTGTGATTTTTTCTTGTATTGGACTTCTTATTTTGTTGTTTTGTGAAAATTACAAAAGATTGTTTTATTCCATGTATAGTATCTTAATTCGATATATTTTGTATTGTGAAAATCAATAACAACGGAGTTTTTTCCATGTATTAGATTTTAATTTTTATGGTTTAGTGAAAAACAATACAAAATTGTGATTTTTTCTTGTATTAGACTTCTTATTTTGTAGTTTTGTAAAAATGACAAAAGATTATTTTTTTCCATATATTGTATCTCAATTCGAGATTTTTTGTATCGTAAAAATCAATAACAACGGAGTTTTTTCCATGTATATGATTTTCATTTTTGTGGTTTTCTGGAAAACAATGCAAATTTCTATTTTTTTTCCATGTATTAGACTTCTTATTTTGTAGTTTTGTGAAAAAAATAAAAGATTATTTTTACCATGTATGGTACAACAATTCAATTATTTATGTATTGTGAAAATCAATAACAATGGAGTTTTTTTTCATCTATTAGATTTTAATTTTTGTGGTTTTGTAAAAAAGTATACAAATTTTATTTTTTCATTTGTTAGACTTCTTATTTCGTGGTTTTGTGAAAATAACAAAAGATTGTTTTATTCCATGTATTGTATCTCAATTCGATATTTTTGGTATTGTGAAAATCAATAAAAATGGATTTTTTTCCATGCATTAGATTATAATTTTTGTGGTTTTGTGAAAAACAATACAAATTTTATTTTTTCCATTTAGTTGACTTCTTATTTTACGGATTTGTGATTAAAACAAAAGATTACTTTTTTCCATGTATTAAACGTCAATTCGATTTTTTTTCCATGTATTAGATTGTTATTTTTTTGTTTGGTGAAATAGAAAATAAAATTATTTTTTTTCCTTGTATTAGACATCTTATATTGCGGTTTTGTGAGAATAACAAATGATTGTATTATTCCATGTATTAAACCGCAATTCGATTTTTTTCGTAACGTGAAAATCAATAACAATGGTGTTTTTTTCAAGTATTAGATTTTAATTTTTGTGGTTTTGTGAAAAACAATACAAAATTTTGTTTTTCCATGTATTAGACTTCTTATTTTGTGGTTTTCTTTAAATAACAAAAGATTGTTTTATTCCATGTATTGTACCTGAATTCGATTTTTTCGGTATTGTGAAAATCAATAACAACGAATTTTTTTTCCAAGTATTAGATTTTTATTTTTGTGGTTTTGTGAAAAACAATACAAAATTGTGACTTTTCCTTGTATTAGACTTATTATTTTGTGGTTTTGTGAAATTAACAAAAGATTGTTTTATTCCACGTATTGTATCTCAATTCGATATTTTTTGTATTGTGAAAATCAATAACAACGGAGTTTTTTTCCGAGTATTAGATTTTAATTTTTGTGGTTTTGTGGAAAACAATACAAAATTGTATTTTTTTTCCATGTATTGGACTTCTTATTGTGTAGTTTTGTGAAAAAAATAAAAGATTGTATTATTCCATGTATTGTACCTCAATTCAATTATTTATGTATTGTGAAAATTAATAACATTGGAGTTTTTTTTCATGTATTAGATTGTTATTTTTTTGTTTGGTGAAATAGAAAATAAAATTGTATTTTTTTCCTTGTATTTGACATCTTATTTTGCGGTTTTGTGAGAATAACAAATGATGGTTTTATTCCTTGTATTATACCTCAATTCGATTTTTTTGTTAATGTGAAAATCAATAACAATGGTGTTTTTTCCAAGTATTAGATTTTAATTTTTGTGGTTTTGTGAAAATTAATACAAAATTATATTTTTTCCATTTATTAGACTTCTTATTTTGCGATTTTCTTTAAATAACAAAAGTTGTTTTATTCCATGTATGGCACCTCAATTCGATTTTTTCGGTATTTTAAAAATCAATAACAATGGATTTTTTTTTCTAAGTATTAGATTTTTATTTTTTTGGTTTTGTGAAAAACAATACAAAATTGTGATTTTTTCTTGTATTAGACTTCTTATTTTGTTGTATTAGATTTTTATTTTTGTGGTTTTGTGAAAAACAATACAAAATTGTGACTTTTCCTTGTATTAGACTTATTATTTTGTGATTTTGTGAAATTAACAAAAGATTGTTTTATTCCACGTATTGTATCTCAATTCGATATATTTTGTATTGTGAGAATTAATAACAACGGAGTTTTTTCCAAGTATTAGATTTTAATTTTTGTGCTTTTGTGTAAAACAATACAAAATTGTATTTTTCCATGTATTAGACTTCCTATATTGTGGTTTTGTGAAAATAACAAAAGATAGTTTTATTACATGTATTATATCTCAATTCAATATTTTTGGTATTGTTAAAATCAATAACAATGTAATTTTTTCCCAGTATTAGATTCTAATTTTTGTGGTTTTATGAAAAAGAATACAAATTTTTGTTATCCATTTAGTAGACTTGTTATTTTGCGGATTTGTAATTAAGACAAAAGATTACTTTTTTCCATGTATTAAACGTCAATTCGATTTTTTACGGTATTGTGAAAATCAATAACAATGGACTTTTTTTCCATGTATTAGATTTTTATTTTGTTTGTTTGGTGAAACAGAAAATAAAATTGTACTTTTTCCATGTATTAGACATATTTTTTTGCAGTGTTGTGAGAATAACAAAAGATTGTTTTATTCCATGTACTATACCTCAATTCGATTTTTTGGTATTGTGAAAATCAATAACAATAGATTTGTTTTCAAAGTATTAGATTTTTTTTTTGTGGTTTTGTGAAAAATAATACAAAATTTTATTTGTTTTTCATTTATTAGACTTCTTATTTTGCGATTTGTGAAAAGAACAAAAGATTATTTTATTCCAAGTATTGTATCTCAATTCGATATTTTTGGTATTGTGAATATTAATTCAAATTTTGTTTTTGTCATATAGTAGACTTCTTATTTTATGGTTTTGTCAAAAATAACAAATATAGTTTTTTTCCGTGCATTAAACGTGAATTTAATTTTTTTGTAATGCCAAACACGATAACAATTGAGTTTTTTTGCACGTATTAGATTTTAATTTTTGTGGTTTCGTGAAAAAGAAAATAAAATTGTGTTTTGTCGATAAAACTTCGTATTTTGTGGTTTTGTGAAAATAACAAAAGATTGTTTTATTCCATGTCTTGTATCTCAATTAGATTTTTTTTTGGTAATGTGAAAATCAATAAAAATAAAAAAATTTCAACTTCAGATTTAAATTTTTGTGGTTCTGTGAAAAAGAATACAAATTTTATTTTTCTCACGTAGTAGTCTTCTTATTTTGTGATTTTGATAAAATATAACAAAAGATTCTTTTTTTTCCATGTATTAGACATCAATTCGATTTTTTTGGTAAAGTGGAAATCAATAACAATGGTCTTTTTTCCAAGTATTAGATATTAATTTTTGTAATTTTGCGAAAAACAAAACAAATTTTGTTTTCTTCATGTGTTAGACTTTTTATTTTGTGGTTTTGTGAAAATAACAAAAGATTGTTATATTCCATGTATTGTACCTCAATTCGATATTTTTGGTATTGCGAAAATCAATAACAATGAAGTTTTTTCCATGTATTAGATTTGAATTTTTTTGGCTTTGTGAAAAACAATACAAATTTTGTTTTTTCGTATAGTAGACTTCTTATTTTGCGGATTAGTGAAAAAAACAAAACATTGTACTTTTCCAAGTATTAAACGTCAATTCGGTTTTTTTCAAGAATGTGAAAATCGATAACAATGGAGTTTTTTTTCCATGTATTAGATTTTAATATTTGTTATTTTGTGAAAAAGAAAACAAAATTATTTTTTTTCCATGTATTAGACATCTTATTGTGCGGTTTTCGAAAATAAAAAAAGATTGTTTTATTCCGTGTACTTTATCTCAATTCAATTTTTTTGGTATTGTGAAAATCAATAACAATGGATTTGTTTTCCATGAAAACAAAATTGTGTTTATTTTCATCTAATAGACTTCTTATTTTGCGGTTTTGTGAGAATAACAAAAATTATTTTTTTCCATGTATTACACGTCAATTCAATATTTTTGGTATTGTGAAAATCAATAACAATGGAGTTGTTTTCATGTGTTAGATTTTAAATATTGTGGTTTTGTGAAACACAAAACAAAATTGTGTTTTTCCATGTATTCGACTTCTTATTTTGCTTTGTGTTCAAAAAATACCTAAAAATTATTTTTTTCCATGTATTACACGTCAATTCTATTATTTTGGAAAAATCAGTAACAATGGTGTTTTTCCCAAGTGTTAGATTTTAATTTTGGTGATTTTGTGAAAAACAATACAAATTTTGTTTTTTCCAAGTATTAGACTTTTTATTTTGAAGTTTTGTGAAAATAATAAAAGATTATTTTATCAAATGAATTGTACCTCAATTTAATTTTTTTGGTATTGTGAAAATCAATAACAATGGAGTTTTTTTCGTGTATTAGATTTTAATTTTTGTGATTTTGTGAAAAAGAATACAAATTTTATTTGTAGATGAGTTAGACTTCTTATTTTATGGTTTTGTGAAAATATTAAGAGATTATTTTTATCCATGTATTACATGTCAATTCATTTTTTATGGTAATGTGAAATCAATAAGAATGGTATTTTCTCGATGTATTAGATTTTAATTTTTGTGGTTTAGTGAAAAACAATAAAAAATTGCTATTCTTCCTTGTATTAGACTTCTTATTTTGTGGTTTTGTGAAAATAACAAAAGATTATTTTTTTCCATGTATTACACATCAATTCGATTTTTTTGATAATATGGAAATCAATACCAATGGTGTTTTTCCATGTATTAGATATTAATTTTTGTGATTTTGTGAAAAAGACTACAAATTTTGTTTTCTTCATGTGTTAGACTTCTTATTTTATTGTTTTGTGAAAATAATAAGACATTATTTTTTTTTCTTGTATTACACGTGAATACATTTTTTTGGTAATGTGGAAATCAATACCAATGGTGTTTTTTCATGTATTAGATTTTAATTTTTGTGGTTTTGTGAAAAATAATACAAACTTTTGATTTTTCCATGTATTAGACTTCTTATTTTGCGGTTTTGTTAAAATAACAAAAGATTGTTTTATTCCATGTATTGTATCTCAATTCGATATGTTTGGTATTGCGAAAATCAATAAAAATGGAGTTTTTTCCATGTATTAGATTTGAATTTTTGTGGTTTTGTGAAAAACAATACAAATTTTATTTTTTCTATATAGTAAACTTCTTATTTTGCGGATTTGTGAAAAAAAAAACAAAAGATTATACTTTTCCATGTATTAAACGTCAATTCAGTTTTTTTGGGTAATGTGAAAATGGATAACAATGGAGTTTTTTTTCATGAATTAGATTTTAATATTTGTTATTTTGTGAAAAAGAAAATAAAATTGTATTTTTTTTCCACGTATTAGACATCTTATTGTGCGATTTTACGAAAAATAAAAAAAGATTTTTTTATTCCATGTACTTGTACCTCAATTCAATTTTTTGGATATTGTGAAAATCAATAACAATGGATTTTTTTTCCATGTATTGTATTTTTTTTGTGGTTTTGTGAAAAATAATACAAAATTGTATTTTTTTTTTCATGTATTACACTTCTTATTTTGCGGTTTTGTGAGAATAACAAAAGATTATTTTTTTACATGTATTACACGTCAATTCAATTTTTTTGGTATTGTGAAAATTAATAACAATGAACTTTTTTCCATGTATTAGATTTTAATTATTGTGGTTTTGTGAAACACAAAACAAAATTGTGATTTTCCATGTATTCGACTTCTTATTTTGTTGTGTTCCGAAAATACCTAAAAAATTGTGATTTTCCATGTATTACACGTCAATTCTTTTATTTTGGAAAAATCAATAAAAATGGTGTTTTTCCCGAGTGTTAGATTTTAATTTTGGTGGTTTTGTGAAAAACAATGCAAATTTTATTTTTTCCAAGTATTAGACTTTTTATTTTGAAGTTTTGTAAAAATAACAAAAGATTATTTTATTACAAGCATTGTACCTCAATTCAATTTTTTTGATATTGTGAAAATCAATAACAATGAAGTTTTTCTCATGTATTAGATTTTGATTTTTGTGTTTTTGTGAAAAAGAATACAATTAAATTTTGTTTTTTCATGTGTTAGATTTCTTATTTTGTGGTTTTGTGAAAATATTAAGAGATTATTTTTATCCATATATTACACGTCAATTCATTATTTATGGTAATGTGAAATCAAAAAGAATGGTGTCTTTTCGATGTATTAGATTTTAATTTTTATGGTTTATTGAAAAACAATACAAAATTGTGATTTTTCCTTGTATTAGACTTCTTATTTTGTAGTTTTGTAAAAATAACAAAAGATTATTTTATTCCATATATTGTATCTCAATTCGATATTTTTGTATCGTAAAAATTAATAACAACAGAGTTTTTTCCATGTATATGATTTTCATTTTTTTGTTTTGTGGAAAACAATACAAAATTGTATTTTTTTTCCATGCATTAGACTTCTTATTTTGTAGTTTTGTGAAAAAAATAAAAGATTATTTTTACCATGTATGGTACCTCAATTCAATTATTTATGTATTGTGACAATCAATAACAATGGACTTTTTTTCATCTATTAGATTTTAATTTTTGTGGTTTTGTGAAAAACAATACAAATTTTATTTTTTCCATTTAGTAGACTTCTTATTTTGCGGATTTGTGATTAAAATAAAAGATTACTTTTTTCCATGTATTAAACGTCAATTCGACTTTTTTCGGTATTGTGGAAATCAATAACAATGTACTTTTTTTCCATGTATTATATTTTCATATTTGTGGTTTTGTGAAAACTAATACAAAATTACATTTTTTTTCATGTATTAGACTTCTTATTTTGCGGTTTAGTGAAAATAACAAAAGATTATTTTATATGAAGTATTGTACCTGAATTCGATATTTTTGGTATTGTGAATATAGTAAGACATTTATTTTCGATGTATTAGATTTTAATTTTTGTGGTTTTGTGAAAAACAATTCAAATTTTGTTTTTGTCATGTAGTAGACTTTTTAATTTGTGGTTTTCTCAAAAATAACAAAACATAGATTTTATCCGTGTATTAAATGTCAATTTAATTGCTTTGTAATGCGAAAATCAATAACAATTGAGTTTTTCCGCACGTATTAGATTGTAATTTTTGTGCTTTTGTGAAAAAGAAAATAAAATTGTGTTTTTTCGAAAAGACTTCTTATTTTGCTACTTTGTGTCGTCTTGTATCTCAATTCGATTTTTTTGGTATTGTGAAGATCAATAACAATGAAATTTTTTTCACGTAAAATTTTAAATTTTGTGATTTTGTGAAAAACATTACAAATTTTGTTTTTTCCACGTAGTAGTCTTCTTATTTTGTGATTTTGTGAAAATATAACAAAAGATAGTTTTTTTTCATGTATTGCATCAATTCAATTTTTTTGGTAATGTGAAAATCAATACCAATGGTATTTTTTCCATGTATTAGATATTAATTTTTGTGATTTTGTGAAAAAGAATACAAATTTTGTTTTCTTCATGTGTTAGACTTCTTATTTTGTGGTTTTGTGAAAATTATAAGACATTGTTTTTTTTCTTGTATTACACGTGAATTCATTTTTTTTGGTAATATGAAATCAATAACAATGGTCTTTTTTCAATGTATTAGATTTTAATTTTTGTGGTTTTGTGAAAAACAATACAAAATTTTGATTTTTCCATGTATTAGACTTCTAATTTTGCGGTTCGTTAAAATAACAAAAGATTGTTTTATTCCATGTATTGTATCTCAATTTAATATTTTTTGTGTTGTGAAAATCAATACTGCGGATTTGTGAGAAAAAACCAAAAGATTGTACTTTTCCAAGTATTAAACGTCAATTCGGTTTTTTCGGTAATGTGAAAATCGTTAACAATGAAGTTTTTTTCCATGTTTTTCATTTATTGAACTTCTTATTTTGCGGTTTTGTCAAAATAATAAAAGATTATTTTATTCAAAGTATTGTATCTCAATTCGATATTTTTGGTATTGTGAATATAAATAACAATGGAGTTTTTTACTTGTATTAGATTTTAATTTTTGTGGTTTTGTGAAAAATAATTCAAATTTTGTTTTTGTCATGTAGAAGACTTCTTATTTTGTAGTTTTATCAAAAATAACAAAAGATAGTTTTTTTCCATGTATTAAATGTCAATTTAATTTTTTTGAAATGCGAAAATCAATAACAATTCAGTTTTTTTTGCACGTATTAGATTTTAATTTTTGTGGTTTCGAGAAAAAGAAAATAAAATTTTGTCTTTTCGATAAGACTTCTTATTTTGCGATTTTGTGAAAATAAAAAAAGATTGTTTTATTCCATGTCTTGTATCTCAATTCGATTTTTGTGGTTTCGTTAAAATCACAAAAGATTATTTTTTACCATGTGTTACACCTCAATTCGATTTTGTTTGTATTACGAAAATCTGTAACAATGGAGTTTTTTCTATGTATTATATTTTATTTTTTGTGGTTTTGTGAGCAATAATACAAAATTGTGTTTTTTCCATGTATTAGACTTCTTATTTTGCCATTTTGTGAATATAACAAAAGATTATTTTTTTCCAAGTATTACACCTCAATTCGATTTTTTTGGTAATGTGAATATCAATAACAATGATGTTTTTTCTATTTATTAGATGTAAATTTTTGTGCGTTTGTGAAAAACAAAACAAAATTGTATTTTTTTCCATGTAATTAGACTTCTTATTTTGCGTTTTTGTGAAAATAACAAAAGATTATTTTTTCCATGTATTACACGTCAATTCTATTTTTTTAGTATTGTGAAAATCAATAACAATGGAGTTTTTTCCTTTTATTAGATTTTAATTTTTGTTGTTTTGTGAAAAAACAAAACAAAATTGTGTTTTTTCCATGTATTAGACTTTTTATTTTGCGGTTTTCCGAAAATACCAAGAGATTGTTTTATTCCATGTATTGTACCGCAATTCGATTTTTTTGGTATTGTGAAAATCCATAACAATGGATTTTTTCCAAGTATTAGATTTTAAATTTTTGTGGTTTTGTTAAATATAATACAAATTATATTTTTTCAATGTATTAGACATCTTATTTTGTGGTTTTGCGAAAATAATAAATGATTCTTTTTTTTCATGCATTACACATCAATTAAATGTTTTCGGTATTGTGAAAATCAATAACAATTTAGTTTTTTTCCATGTATTAAATATTAAGTTTTGCAGTTTTGTGAAAACCAAAACAAAATTGTATTTTTCTACGGATTAGACTTCTTATTTTGCGGTTTTATGAAAATATGAAAGGATTATTTTTTTCCATATATTCCAGATCAATTCGATTTTTATGCTACTGTGAAAGTCTATAACAATGGTGATTTTTCCTTGGACTAGATTATATTTTTTATGATTTTGTGAAAAACAAAACAAAATTATGTTTTTTTCATGTATTAGACTTCTTATTTTGTTGTTTTGTGAGAATACCAAAAGATTATTTTTTTCCATGTATAACACGTCAATTCAATTTTTTGGTATTGTGAAAATCAATAACAATGGAGATGTTTACATGTATTAGATTTTAATTACTGTGGTTTTGTGAAACACAAAACAAAATTGTGTTTTTCCGTGCATTCGACTTCTTATTTTGATGTATTCCGAAAATAGCTAAAACTTTTTTTTTCCATGTATTACACGTCAATTCTATTATTTTGGAAAAAACAATAGCAATGGTGTTTTTTCCAAGTGTTGTATTTTAATTTTGGTGGTTTTGTGAAAAACAATACAAATTTTGATTTTTCCAAGTATTGGACTTTTTATTTTGAAGAGTTGTGAAAATAAAAAAAGATTATTTTATTACATGCATTGTACCTCAATTCAATTTTTTTGGTATTGTGAAAATCAATAACAATGGAGTTTTTTTCATGTATTAGATTTTAATTTTTGTGTTTGTGAAAAAGAATAAAAATTTTGTTTTTTCATGAGTTAGACTTGTTATTTTGTGGTTTTGTGAAAATATTAAGAGATTGTTTTTATCCATGTATTACACTTCAATTCATATTTTATGGTAATGTGAAATCAATAACAATGGTATTTATTCGATGTATTAGATTTTAATTTTTGTGATTTTGTGAAAAAATATACAAATTTTTTTTTTCGTTTGTTAGACTTTTTATTTTGTGGTTTTGTGAAAATAACAAAAGATTGTTTTATTCCATGTATTGTATCTCAATTTGATATTTTTGGTATTGTGAAAATCAATAACAATGAATTTTTTTTCCATGTATTAGATTTTAATTTTTGTGATTTTCTGAAAAACAATACAAATTTTATTTTTTTCCATTTAGTAGATTTCTTATTTTGCAGATTTGTGATTGAAACAAAAGATTACTTTTTTCCATGTATTAAACGTCAATTCGATTTTTTTCAGTATTGTAAAAGTCAATAACAATGGACTTTTTTTCCATGTATTAGATTTTTTTTTTTTGGTGAAAAAGAAAATAAAATTGTATTTTTTTCATGTAATAGACATCTTTTTTTGCAGTTTTGTGAGAATAACAAAAGATTATTTTATTCCATATATTGTACCTCAATTCGATTTTTTGGTATTGTGAAAATCAATAACAATGGATTTGTTTTCCATGTATTAGATTTTTTTTTTTTTTTGTGATTTAGTGAAAAAAATACAAAAGTGTGTTTTTTTTCATGTATTAGACTTTTTATTTTGCGGTTTTGTGAAAATAACAATATATTATTTTATTCGAAGTATTGTACCTCAATTCGATATTTTTGGTATTGTGAATATAAATAACAATGGAGTTTTTTCCATGTATTAGATTTCAATTTTTATGGTTTTGTGAAAAACAATTCAAATTTTGATTTTGTCATGTAGTAGACTTCTTATTTTGTGGTTTTCTCAAAAATAACAAAAGATAGATTTTATCCGTGTATTAAACGTCAATTTAATTTTTATTTAATGCGAAAAAGAAAATAAAATTGTGTTTTTTCGATAAGACTTCTTATTTTGCGTTTTGTGAAAATAAAAAAAGATTGTTTTATTCCATGTCTTGTATCTCAATTCGATTTTTTGGGATTATGAAAATCAATAACAATGGAATTTTTTCCACGTAAGATTTTAATTTTTGTGGTTTTGTGAAAAACAATACAAATTTTGTTTTTTCCACGTAGTAGTCTTCTTATTTTGTGATTTCGTGAAAATATAACAAAACATTATTTTTTTCCATGTATTACACATCAATTCGATTTTTTGATAATATGGAAATCAATACCAATGGTATTTTTTCCATGTATTAGATATCAATTTTTGTGATTTTGTGAAAAAGAATATAAATTTTGTTTTCTTCATGTGTTAGACTTCTTATTTTGTGGTTTTGTGAAAATAATAAGACATTATTTTTTTCCTTGTATTACACGTGAATTCATTTTTTTTTGGTAATGTGAAGTCAATAACAATGTTGTTTTTTCCATGTATTAGATTTTAATTTTTGTGGTTTTGTGAAAAACAATACAAAATTTTGATTTTTCCATGTATTAGACTTCTTATTTTGCGGTTTTGTTAAAATAACAAAAGATTGTTTTATTCCATATATTGTATCTCAATTCGATATTTTTGGTATTGTGAAAATCAGTAACAATGGATTTGTTTTCCAAGTATTATATTTTTTTTTTGTGGTTTTGTGAAAAATAATACAAATTTGTATTTTTTTTTTCATTTATTAGACTTCTTATTTTGCGGTTTTTTGAAAATAAAAAGAGATTATTTTATTCCAAGTATTCTATCTCAATTAGATATTTTTGGTATTGTGAATATAAATAACAATGGAGTTTTTTAATTGTATTAGATTTTAATTTTTGTGGTTTTGTGAAAAATAATTCAAATTTTGTTTTTGTTTTGTAGTAGACTTCTTATTTTGTGGTTTTCTCAAAAATAACAAAAGATAGTTTCTTTCCATGTATTAAACGTCAATTTAATTTTTTTGTAATGCGAAAATCAATAGCAATTGAGTTTTTTTTGCACGTATTAGATTTTGTTTTTTGTGGTTTCGTGAAAAAAAATAAAATTGTGTTTTTTCGATAAGACTTCTTATTTTGCGATTTTGTGAAAATAAAAAAAGATAGTTTTATTCCATGTCTTGTATCTCAATTCGATTTTTGTGGTTTCATGAAAATCACAAAGGATTGATTTTTACCATGTATTACACCTCAATTCGATTTTGTTTGTATTATGAAAATCTGTAACAATGGTGTTTTTTCCACGTATAAGATTTTAATTTTTGTGGTTTTGTGAGCAACAATACAAAATTGTGTTTTTTCCATGTATTGGACTTCATATTTTGCGGTTTTGCGAAAATAGCAAAATATTATTTTTTTCCATTTATTACACATCAATTTAATTTTTTTGGTATTATGAAAATCAATAACAAAGCATTTTTTTCCACGTTTTAGATTTTAATTATTGTGATTTTGTGAAAAACAAAACTAAATTGTGTTTTTCCAAGTATTAGACTTCTTATTTTGCGGTTTTGTGAAAATAACAAAAGATTATTTTTCTTTCCAATTATTACACTTCAATTCGAATTTTTTGGTAATGTAAATATTAATAACAATGGTGTTTTTTCTATGTATTAGATGTAAATCTTTGTGCGTTTGTGAAAAACAAAACAAAATTGTATTTTTTCCACGTATTAGACTTCTTATTTTGCGTTTTTGTGAATATAACAAATGGTTATTTTTTCCATGTATTACACGTCAATTCGATTTTTTTAGTATTGTGAAAATCAATAACAATGGAGTTTTTTCCTTATATTAGATTTTAATTTTTGTTGTTTTGTGAAAAAACAAAACAAAATTGTGTTTTTTCCATGTATTAGACTTCTTATTTTGCGGTTTTCCGAAAAAACCAAGAGATTGTTTTATTCCATATATTGTATCGCAATTCGATTTTTTTAGTATTGTGAAAATCCATAACAATGGATTTTTTTCCAAGTATTAGATTTTAATTTTTGTGGTTTTGTGAAATATAATACAAATTATATTTTTTCAATGTATTACACAAATTTTGTTTATTTCAAGTATTAGACTTTTTATTTTGAAGTTTTGTGAAAATAACAAAAGATTATTTTATTACATGCATTGTACCTCAATTCAATTTTTTTGGTATTGTGAAAATCAATAACAATGGAGTTTTTTCATGTATTAGATTTTAATTTTTGTGTTTTTGTGAAAAAGAATAAAAATTTTGTTTTTTCATGAGTTAGACTTGTTATTTTGTGGTTTTGTGAAAATATTAAGAGATTGTATTTATCCATGTATTACACTTCAATTCATTTTTTATGGTAATGTGAAATCATTAACAATGGTATTTTTTCGATTTATTAGATTTTAATTTTTGTGGTTTTGTGGAAAACAATACAAATTTGTATTTTTTCCATGTATTGGACTTCCTATTTTGTAGTTTTGTGAAAAAATAAAAGATTGTTTTTTTCCATGTATTTTACCTCAATTCAATTATTTATGTATTGTGAAAATCAATAACCATGGAGTTTTTTTCATCTATAAGATTTTAATTTTTGTGGTTTTGTGAAAAAGTCTACAAATTTTGTTTTTTCATTTGTTAGACTTCTTATTTTGTGGTTTTGTGAAAATAACAAAAGATTGTTTTATTCCATGTATTGTATCTCAATTTGATATTTTTGGTATTGTGAAAATCTATAACAATGGAGTTTTTTCCATGTATTAGATTTTAATTTTTGTGATTTTGTGAAAAATAATACAAATTTTGTTTTTTCAATTAAGTAGACTTCTTATTTTCCATTTAGTAAACCCTTAAGCACTCTATAAGAAATTCCCTAAACTTTTACGACAATTCAAAAACCTTGTACAACCAAGTCAAACCAAGTCAAACGCCAAAAATCGCCGAGTTGACCAAAGATCAACTTTTCTGAAATGGGTCAAACGGTATACCAAAACGAAGAGCTCGACGAGACGAATCCAACGGTACAAGCCTCATGATCAAGAAACCTTCTAGAACTCTCAGAATCACTAATTTAAAATCTTGTCAAATCTGGTCAGAGTCAATGCGTTGACCAGGTCAGACCTTCTGCTCCAAACCTCAAAATTCCCAATTCTGCTTGAAATCGAACAAATCGGCCAGCCATGGATTCAACATGAAGAGAGGAACCTGCCGGTACCATTCTCCGGTCTCGAAAGTTCCGGTGATCGTCGGAATTCGGCCAAAACAGGTGCTAAAAATGAGCTGAGACAATGGTTGATTTTCCTTGCCGTCTACAGTCGTCCATTTGAGCCAAGACCTGCCCCAATCTCTTCTACTTCTTTTGTCATTTCTATCCATATGAAGAACTCATCCAATGGTGCGATATCGAGCGAGAAATCCGTGTTTGAACCTGTTCGATGGAATCTTTAATGAAATTTTCAAATCTGATAATCCAACGGTCATGTTTTTGAAGCTGAATCGAATTCGATCGACCATTTCACCTTTTCTCGAATTATTGTGATTCTTTTTGCACCTTAAAGATTCAATGGAAGCTCACTATGAATTATGAAGCCTCGATTCGATAGAAAAATAACTCGGATTTACATTTTGATTCACGAGTTAATTTTTTTTTTCAGTTATTTTGCTGAGTTTTGATCGAGGCGAAAACTCATGAATTAAGGGAATAATTAAAGCTTCAGACTCAATGCAAAGCGTCATGAGGGAGTGAGGAATGAAGCCTGAGCTCTGGACTAAGCAATGATGCTTAAAGGACATGCTTTTGAGCTCAACAGCCATCAATGGCGGAAAGAAGCTGAAACAAGTTTCAGAATGATCATACCCAGCGAATTCTCAACCATTTGTTGTGCTTCAAAGCCCTGTCGTTTCGTGATAACGAGAGGAAGACATTGGAGGTGAGAATTGAAGCTAAAGTGAGATGTACACTCGAGTCGTTCACTGAATTGAGGAAGCGGGTGAAACGAAGGCAGAACCCGATCAGGAATTAGATCCAAAACCTGTAGCTGCGAAATAGAAACTCGTCAGAAGGTTATTTCAGGACGAAACGCAAAATCACAAGCCATAGAAGATTGAAGCAATCTTCATTCAAAACTAAGCGCCAAATCTCATTCTGAAATGACTTATTGCATGCGCATTTTGACCCATTCCGCCATAAAAGATCAAAAGGACATTCAAAAAATCAGCGCCATACTGAAGAACAGCACGCGACCTCTGACCTGTTGCACCTCAGTGAATCCAAGTGGGGACCATTGTCAGTCACTCAACAGAATTAACCGCTTGCGTTTTCAAATCTCAGATCCGATCTGAAATCCTTCCGCCAAACATAACAGAGTGAAAATTCAACCACCCAAAACCGGACCAAACCTCAACCGAATTCAACGAAATTTCGTCCAGATACTCAATACACAATCCTTGATCCGCCTGAAACCAATCACAAGCCTCAGTTCAGTCCCTATCATCCTCTCCATTCAAAGCAGGCCATTGGACTCTCAAGTCCATTTCAGTCTATAAAACACCCCTCAAGCCTCTTCATTCAGAACACCACTCTCCACTCATCTTCTTTTTCCATGTTATTTCTCTGTGTCTTTTTCCCTTAATTTCGTGTCTAATTCAGATATGAAAAATTAAGTAAATATTTTTACGCTTTAGTTCTTATTTAGTAGATAATTTTCAACCAAAAATTTGCCCAATTCCAATCAGTAATCTGTTAGATATTAATTTTCCAAAAATAGTCCTACTTGAAGTAATTAGAAGTATAGAATCCAAATATGAATTTTAAAATAGTAGTTGTTAAAACAGATTAGGAGTTATTACAATTTTTGTGAGTCTTTGGTCCGTCGAACTAGTTTCTCATCTAGATCCGAAATTTCATTATAAATCTCAAACTACAAAACATCATTGAACAAAATTTTAACAACTAAATCAAAACTTAGATAATTGAATTTCTGTACAAATTTTGGGATTTTTCAAACTCGGTGATTTTTCAATAATTTTCTCGAATTTACCGCCGAACCGAATTTGAATCCGAAATAAGTTCTAAACTAAACTGCAAATATCTTGAAATTATTAAATAAAATAATAATGCCAGTAAAGGACCATATCATAGAGGTCTCTTTGTAGTTTCTAAAGGTATATTGTGTGTTGCATTCGAGTTTATTTGGTGTAGTTACAAATTAAAACGCTAAAGTGTGACGTGCTGAATTTTCGAAACACAAACCGAAATTGTTGAATTGAACTTGGAAATTTACCTAATAAACCTTGAAATAAAAGATTTTACACTAGAGATAAATCATTGACATTAGTTAATTCTTGAGGCCACACCTCCTTGTGTTCGACCCCTAAACTCATTTACCGCTCATACTCGTAAATTGAAAAATAGGGAAATCTAAATTATTTTGTTAAATTGTGTGAAATATAAACGACGATTTTACACGATTTACAATATATGATTAGTGAACGAAATAATCAATTATTAGATAATTGATTGAATCAAACAGTGCCATTCGTTGGCAACGGAATAGTTCCGTTCCCAACGGAATATATACGGAAACTATAATAACCTTAGCTGCACAGCATTCCGTTATGGAAATACCTATTCCGTTAGAAACGGAATAGGCACATATTAGAGTTTTTAGTTATGGTAACTGAGAAATCGTTCGACTCTCTCTCTAGTATAAATAGAAGGGCAGAGTCTCTCTATGAGATACACAATTCAGAAGCCTTAGAGCCGTCTATTACACAGAAAAGAGAGAGAAAGTTTTGAGAGATTTTCGGAAAATATTTCCGGACTTGTCTAGCCAAGTATGGTTATTTTGTACGTCTGAAGTTCGCGTGGATACGAGTAGAGATTCTCTATCTTGAGAACTTGCGAGCGATCGATCTTCATCCTTAGGAGAAGCAAGGAGGTCGCGAGTCGAGCTTCAGGAAGGAGAAGGTTGCAAGTCAGAAAAGTTCAGACCTACATCCGTTCTACGTCTCGCGGATCAGGAAGATCCGAGGTATAAATTTTATTAGCATAATATCGTACCTTTATTTCCTTTACGATGATCCTAAGGAGGGTTGAACCCGTAGGTTCCGCTGCGCATGTAACGGACATGGCTACGGGTTTCCCAACAGTGGCATCAGAGTGTTCATTAAGGAAATAATCGTCGATTATATATTTAAAATTTAGTAAATTCTAGGATAATAAATTTTAGGGTTTTGAAAATATTATTTCAAAATATCACGAAAATAGTTTCTAGGAATATAATATTGGATATTATGATTTTCTAGAGTTTCGAGAAATAGCTTTTCGAAATCTGTTTTGGAAACGGAATTGAAAACAATAAGAAAACGAATTTTCCATTAGCATTCCATTCCTAATGGAATAGTTCCATTGAGAACGGAATAATGCGGGAAATTCTCAGCTTTTCATCGCAGGCTCCGTTGAGAACGGAATAGTTCCATTCCCAACGGAACAAGGCTGAATTTTGTGAAAATCATAATTTTTGTTATACATGGAATTTTATTTAAATATGGTATGAGCCTTAGATCTGTGATTGTTCTGTGATGAAATCTTGTGTGTGAATGCTTGTAATATTATTTAATTTCTATGGCAACCAGTGAGTTGTCCAAAATTGTACTTTACTTTTCTAGCAATAGGATAATTGTTAGGATAAATATTACATGAAAACTATGAGACAAAGATCTTGGCGCAATCTTCAGAAGATGGCATTGGATCTTCGCACACACACAACGAAGGGTTCGTTGAAGATTCACCTACAAACTGGAGATAGATCTTGGATTAGGAGCCTCATGGTCGCTCATCGGAGAACAAAGTGTTTGTTGCTCGCAATGGAGCCTTCTTGGAAAGAGAATTTGTCTCTATGAGAAGTAGTGGGAGCAAGGTACAACTCGAAGATGGAGGAACAAACAAGCTCTCAAGGAGTTGGTGAGCTTGAAACACAACAGACTCAACGTAGATCTAGTAGGATTCGTCATGGGCCCGAGAGATATGAATTTCTCGTGTCTAATAATGATGATGTGACATTCATAGATGATGAACCCACGTCCTACCAAGATGCTATGAGGAGTCCCGACTCTCAGAAATGGTTAGAGGCCATGAGAGCCGAGATGCAATCCATGCAAGACAATCAAGTTTTGGAAGTTGATTGATCCATCCGAAGGCTTGAAGACCATCGGATGTAAGTGGATCTTCAAGAAGAAGCCTGATGTGGATGGAAAGGTACAAACCTACAAAGCAAGACTTGTGGCGAAAGGTTTCAAACAAGTTCATGGTATTGATTATGACGAAACGTTCTCACCAGTAGCTATGCTTAAATCCATCAGAATTCTATTAGCCATAGCAGCATAATATGACTATGAAATATGGCAAATGGATGTCAAAATAGCTTTCCTAAACGGAAATCTGACCGAGAACGTGCATATGATGCCACCTGAGGGTTTTGTCGATCCTAAGAATTCTAGTAAGGTTTGCAAGCTTCAGAAATCCATCTATGGATTGAAGCAATCATCTCGAAGTTGGAACCTTCGTTTTGATGAAGTCATCAAAAGTTTTGGTTTTACCAAAAGTAAAGGTGAGCCTTGTGTTTACATGAAGTTCAGTGGGAACACGGTAGTATTCCTGGTGCTTTACATAGATGACATATTACTCATGGGAAATAACATCCCAACATTATTGAACGTCAAGAAATGGTTGGGAGATAATTTCTCGATGAAAGACCTAGGAGAAGCCTCCTACGTGTTAGGAATCAGGATCTATAGAGATAGATCTAGAAGGCTTATAGGTCTGAGTCCAAATACATGCATAGACAAGGTCATGAAACGGTTCAGAATGCAAGAATCCAAGAAAGGATTTTTGCACTTGTCATATGGCGTGTCTCTCAGTAAGACACAGTGTCCTACAAGTGAGCAGGAATGAAGACACATGAATGAGGGTCATGTTAGGTCTATGGGCATAAGATGCTTAGAGTTGGCCTAGTGCGAGTGGGAGACTGTAGGATCAGTGCCCTAGGCCAAATATATTTGTACTAGAAAATGGATTATGTCTTAAGACATTGTTATTTATTCAATAAAGGTTGTTTCTTATATATCTGTGTGTTTGGGTTGTGAATGTAAATCTTATATCAACCAAGAATGACACTTCGGGTTCACGTCATCAGAGTACGTGATTCTGATAGTAGAACTGTAAACCAAACAAATGAGATTCTAAACTGTCCCTGGTGATATGTAGGATGTTTATAGAGATAGACATACTTCAGTTAAGAATCTACATATCCACACTAGTATATTCGCAGGCTGGATGATCATGTTCTGCTGATCATGGACATAGAGATGTCAAGCCTGGAATATACACGTACTGGACTGACCACACTATGAGAATATGCATGGTATATGTCATTAGTGATTCTCATATGAATAATGTGCTTGTTCCTCTGACCTGAGGTCACCACGGATTCCTATATGAGGAACTGCATACATTAATATGATCCTACGTCATCCGTAATGGGATGATCATTAGGTTCATCATTAGGTATGCACTGAATCATGACGATGAATGTGTGTGACCAAGATGGGATTTGTTCCCCTCGTCATGAGAGAGATATCGCTGGGCCCCCTGATGAACTCGGACTAAAGGAAATGCATAGCCATGCTCAAAATGGATTAACATGTATTGTTAATATCATTTTGTATTTACTCAATCTAATTCTCGATCAGGAAAGAGACTTTGATCAAACTCAAGAATGACATATTACCGTGCCTTGTGATCAAGACGTATATCGTAGAACAAAAGGAATAAGCAAATGTCTATTTAGATAGGTTTATGATCGTTGATCATTTCATTTAACATGGGTAGTCATGGCATCACGATCTTTAGAAGATCGTTGCCAGCGTTAAATGGAACCTACATGGTCACACAATGAACTCCATTCCTATGGGATGAATATGCCTAAAAAATAGTTATACATATGATGTATAAATTGGTGAATGAAATAATCAATTATTGGATAATTGATGGAACAAAAATAGTACATTCCGTTGGCAACGGAATAGTTCCGTTCCCAACGGAATATATATGGAAACTGTAATAACCTTAGCTGCCAACTATTTTGTTATGGATTACCTATTCCGTTGTCAATGGAATAGGCGCAGATTAGGGTTTTAGTTATGGTAACTGAGCAATCGTTCGCCTCTCTCTCTAGTATAAATAGAAGGGCATAGTCTCTCTATTAGACACACAACTCAAAAGCATTAGAGGCCATTTATTACACAGAAAAGAGAGAGAAAGTTTTGAGAGATATTCGGAAAGTATTTCCGGACTTGTCTAGCCAAGTCCGGTTATTCCGTTCATGTGAAGTTCACGTGGATACGAGTAGAGGTTCTCTATCTTGAGAACTTGCGAGCGATCTATCTTCATCCCTAGGAGAAGAAGGAGTCTCTCGAGCCGAGCTTTAAGAAAGAGTTTCACGAGCCGAGCTTCAAGAAAGAGTTCTTCGAGCCGAGCATCAGGAAGGAGTTTCGTGAGCGGAGCTTCAGGAAGGAGACGGTTGCGAGTCAGAACAGTTCAGACCTACATTCGTTCTTCATCTCGCGGATCAGGAAGATCCGAGGTATAAATTTTAATGGTTAATCTCGTACTTTTATTCCCTTAACGTAGATCCTAGGGCGGGTTAAATCCATAGGTTCTGCTGCGCATGTAACGTACATGGCTATGGATTTCCCAACAGAACCCGTAGGTTCCATTGCGCATGTAACATACATGGTTACGGGGTCCCCAATAATACTATAACTAACTTCGCCCCCTAGGGAGCGTAGTAGTTTAATCAATCTAGTTTTCCATTAAGTTATTTTTCCTTATTCTTTATTGTTATTTGTTGTGATATTTTGTGAACTATTAACTTATATCTTAAAGTGTGTAGCGCACTACATCTCTAGATACTTAGGCAAGTAGACAAAAGACCGACAACGAAAGTTGAAAGCCAGACCCACGATCAACACTTGGACCGACGTGGAACGACGGTAGTCGAGAAATCCGAGAGGAGCAAGGAACGCCACAGATCTCAAAGGACTCGCAACTTGGTAGGCCATCTCGGGGGGAGCGGGAACGAGCACAATGATTCACTGTGACAGCCGGCTTCACGATAACAGGGTGGATCTTCCTCATCAGCATTAACAAAAAGAATAAGGAGAGGCAACCAAAGGAGTAACTGGAGTGATAAACAAAATCACCAAGCGCTAGACTGCTCTCTACTAGACAACTACTAGATCATCCTCGCGCGAGCACTAACAATGCTAGTGCGGTCTCTTTTATTTACCTTTACTTTATTTTCTTTACTTTTATTTTATTTTCTTTACTTTTATTTGCTTTCTCTCAACTAAACAACCAAATAATATATTAGGTTTGGATTACATCCTGCAACCTAGTCCAAGTACTCCAACTTATCCTCCCTGCGGATCGACACCCTAGCTTGCTATAACGTGCGGTCATAATGGATGACCAAACAAAGTGAATTGAGGTCTACAAATATCGAATTAGGGCCTGATTTATATCTATATATACCACCGCCAACAACCAAAACTAGAGACAATATTTCATCCCCTTTTGTGTGTAAGAGACGATTCCTTCTCGATTCTTACTCATGTTCTCTTCTTAGCTTTTTCTTTATCATATTTAGTTCTTTTTTTATATTTTTAAAATTTTTAAATATATAATTAATTATTAAAAAATAATAAAATAATAAATATATGAAACATATTGTGTCCAGAGATTTTTTGAGACTCCATGTCGTCGTGTCCATATCATAACAAACACGATATATGTGTCTATCCGTGTAATATAGTTTGTTTTGTAGTGTTATTATGTCTGAGATTAAAAGAACTTTTGAAACAATATATAAACTTAAAGATTCCTCTCAGGCTCAGACTTGGACACTTGTTATTGTATCTATTATTATATAGCTTTTGTGGCTCATAAATTGAAAATATGCAGAACTTAGATTAAAAGATTAGGTCAAATCTACTTCTGCAATTCATCAAACAACAAAGAATGTCCAACAAGTATAGAGAATAATATTTCCCCTATAATTTGTTTCTTATTATTTTGTCATGTAATTAAATCTTTGTAGATATTATGAAAAGAGAAAAATTAATATGACAAAATCAATGGCAAAATGGGTATTTGCTAGATGCAAATTCGAACCGCTCTCAAGACAGTAAGTGTAGCTCTCAATATAGCATCACCCAAATATAAATCTCATTAATTAAAGATGAAATATTTTGTTCGTTTTACTCTAGCATTCATTGGTTACTACAACAATATTTACATTTAGTCATGTACGTTCTTGCAATATTAATGTTGCCAAACTTTTCCAAATAAAATTATTCCTACAATAAATTACATGTAAATAATTATCGAAGATGTTAATAGTTGATCAAAACATTCTTTGTCTACAATCTATTAGAAAATGTCATATTTCAAAGTTCTTATTATTTGTTCATGCTATTGCATAAATATTTTTTACTACAATCTCTACATCTTATATTCTCTTAATGAAAATTTACAAATAACCCCCTAACTTTTCTGGATATTACAAAAAAAATCATATATTTTCAGATTTACAAAGAACCCCATGTGATAAACTTTTCATTTACAAAAACCCCTCCATCCACTTTTCCATCCAATTATTAGTTAAAAAAAAGTAATTCTCATTTTGCCCCTATAATAAAATATTTTTCCAAAAATATTTTTCTAAAAAAAATATTTTTGAAAATAAATATAATATAAAATATTTTTTTGAAAAAATAACAAAAATTTCCTTCAATTTTTTTTCTTAAAAACTGTTTTTAAGAAAGGGATCGATATATCACGACGGAGTTTTCCCGTCGTCAAGCACGACAACAATATATATAGCTAATAAACAATGTATAAAATTAAAAAAATAGTGCATATAATTCAATTATTGTAAACAATATATACGTAAATAGTAAAAATAATATACGAAAAAACAAATAGTATATTAAAAAAGGTAAAACAATATTTCGATTTTTCTTTTTAGAAAAAAAATATGGGAAAAAAGTTCTCAAAAAAATCTTAAGAAGGGATTTCTGATTTGTTTTTTTTAACATTTTTTTTAGGAAAAATACATTTCTTAAAGGAAAATGTGATAGCACGGCACACCTGTAATAGGCCCAAATCACGACGGATTGTATATATACTATTTTTTTCTCTTTTCAATATACTATTTTTTTATATATTGTTTTCACTGTTTTAGACTTTTTTTATGCTTTATTTACTTTAGGAAATTTGTATATATTGTTTTACTATTTTTTAATATACTATTTATTTTCTATATATTATTTTCACTGTTTATGTATATACCGTTTACAAAAAATGAATTATATGTACCCTTTTCGATTTTATACATTGTTTATTAGATATATATACTTTCGTCGTCTTTGAAAAGACGTGAGAATCCCGTCTTGATATATTAGGTCCCTTTATTAAAAATAATTTTTAATAACAAATTTTAAGGAAATTTTTATTAGAATTGTTTTAAAAATATTTGATAAAATATTTATTTTTCAAAAATATTTTTTTAGAAAATTATTTTTTAAGAAAATTATTTTTGAAAAATCATTTTATCATAGGGGCAAATTGGAAATTTCAAAATCTTTAATTAATAATTAGATGTAAAAGTGGATGGAGGAGATTTTTTGTAAATGAAAAGTTTATCATAGAATTTTTGTTTTTGTAGATCTGAAAATATTTTTTGTAATATTCGTAAAAGTTAGAGGGTTATTTGTATATCTCCTCTTAATTACTATCTTCGTACAAAAAGTTTGGGCTTTTAATCTGAAGAAACATTTATTTAGAAAAGTTATGCCAGCCCAAATAAATATCTATATTAAAACAGAAATACGATATTCCGAGGCAAAATAGAATATCTGTATCACCTAAAACTATCTCTTATCCATTATCACTCCAACCAAGTTCCAACACCTCACTCTGCCATTTCCTTCCCTCAACCATGTCGAAACCACCCTCAACGGCTCTCTCGTCTCCGCCCCTCTCCTCCACTCCGTCTCCTCCGTTCACCTCCTACAATTCTCTCATCCGCTCTTACGCTCGAAGCCCAATTCCCTCGTTAAAGCTCCACACTCTTCGTCTCTACCAATCTCTCCTCCTCGACCCCTCAGCTCCGCCTCCCAATAAATTCACGTTCCCGTTTCTCCTCAAGTCCTGCGCCTTCTTCTCCCTCCTTCTACAAGGCTCCCAAATCCATTCCCACATAGTCAAGCTCGGACTTTCTTCTGACACTTACGTGGCCAACAGTTTAGTCCATTTCTATTCCTCTTGTGCGAAACTAAAATTCGCTCGTAAGGTGTTTGACAGAATTGAAGATAAGTCGCGTGTTTCATGGAATGTGGTGATTGATGCGTATGTTGCAAATGGAGAGTATGAGACAGCTTTGACTTTGTTTCGCGAAATGCAGATTGTGGGTTTTGGACCTGATATATTTACTTATCAGAGTGTAATTGGTGCTTGTGCTGGTATTGGGTCTCTTTCTCTTGGAATGTGGGCCCACGCGTTTATGTCTCGAACCGATGAGAAGACTCAAATTTTATCAGATTTATTGGTGAGTAATTCGCTTGTGGATTTATATTCAAAATGTGGATCGATTGAACTTGCTCGCCAAGTGTTTGATAAAATGCCAAAGAGAGACCTTGCCTCATGGAATATAATGATTCTAGGTCTCGCCATGCATGGATTTGTTAAAGAATCTTTAGAGTTTTTTGAACGTATGATTAATTTAGAAAAAATGAAGCCCAATGCTATAACCTTTGTTGGTGTTTTAAGCGCGTGCAACCATGGCGGGTTAGTCAATGAGGGGAGAAAATACTTCGATTTGATGATTAATAAGTATAAAATCAACTCCAGAATTGAGCATTACGGTTGTATAGTGGATATTCTTGCACGGGCCGGGTTTATAGAAGAATCTCTTCAAATCGTTTCAAAAATGCCATTTAAACCAGATGCAGTAATTTGGCGAAGTCTACTTGATGCGTGTTGCAAACAAAATGTTGGCTTAGAACTTAGCGAATTATTGGCTAAACAAGCTCTAGAAGTGAAGGACGACGCGACAAGTGGCGTATATGTAATGCTATCTAGGGTTTATGCATCGGCCAATCGGTGGAATGACGTGGCGTTGGTACGTAAGTTAATGAGTGAAGAGGGGGTAAAAAAGGAACCGGGTTGTAGTTCTATAGAAATGGATGATGGAATTATCCACCAATTTGTAGCTGGTGACACGTCTCATCCAAAGTCAAAAGAGATTTATAATAAATTAAGTGAGATAGAAACAAGACTCGAGTCGATTGGGTATAAACCCGACTCAAGTCAAGCTCATAGTGTTGAAGGCGTTGAGTGTGTCAAAAGTGACTCGCTTAGGTTGCATAGCGAGAGGCTCGCTATTTCTTTTGGTTTGCTAAGTGGGGCCGGGACGGGAAGGCCGATTAGGATTTTGAAGAATTTGAGGGTTTGCAAAGATTGTCATGCTATGACTAAGTTGGTTTCAAAAGTGTATCATGTTGAGATTATTGTGAGGGATCGGATAAGATTTCATCATTTTAGGGATGGATCGTGCTCTTGCATGGATTATTGGTGATAATTATGTTAGGAAAGTTTAGGTATATATTTAGCAGTGTTAGCAAAATGTTGCGCGCAGTAGCAGCACTCTAGCAGTTTTGGAAGCTAAATGTTGCGCGCAGCGGTTTTGTTACGGTGTAGCGTTTTTCGACGATTTAGTGGTGAAGCGGTCCGCAATAGCGGTGTTGCGTGTGTGTTGCGGTGTAGCGGTCTTGAATACCGTTTTTGATGGATTTTTTTAATGGATAGATATGTTGTATTTTAATATTTTAATATTAATCATATTTTGATTTTGGATATGTAATTTTTGACAAGAACATTTCAAACTTTTATTGTTAATATTTTAATATTAATCATATTTTAGTGTTGCATATTTCTTCTTTTAGATTTTTAGTACATATATTGCGTAGTGGTATATAGAAAAAAAAAATATTTGCACATATTATCTGCTATAAAAATATATCTCCGCAAGATCTGCGCTATATGCAATTCGCTACATGAAAATTCTAAACGCAACACACCGCTAAACGCTATTTGCAACCTTGATATTTAGAAATTATGTTCTTTGTATTGATTGAAAAATTTGTTGCTACACAAATATCAAGTACATGTATGTATTTTTCACATCCTCATGAAATAAAATTCATGTGGAATTTTGAAATTAATAAAAATTGTCTAATAACAAAGAATTATTTGTTTTATAATTTCATTACTTCAAAAACTATCTTCAACATAGTCATTAGAAAAATCAGTGTATTACTAGTTCTGATCTTGGAATCAAGCTAGCAGGAAATCAACTTCTTGGGATTCGATCAGATAGATAGATCGTATTTTATTCAATGATACATTTGTTGGGGCCGGGTTATGCAGCTTATGCTTCGACGCTCCCGACCTTCCACTCCGGGTTATACAAATGGCGAGGACCACGGCAGTGATGATGCTAAGATAGAGGCCCATAAGATAAT
Source organism: Juncus inflexus (assembly GCA_024447665.1). Lineage (NCBI taxonomy): Eukaryota > Viridiplantae > Streptophyta > Magnoliopsida > Poales > Juncaceae > Juncus > Juncus inflexus. The sequence continues at coordinate 4,898,540 of JAJHPC010000021.1, forward strand.
TATTATATTCTCCGAAAAGCATGGATTAGAAAAGATTTTATTATGTAGTGACCATTGAATAAAATACAAACGAGCTAATTTTTAGCTATTTTAGTTCGCTAATATGTATTTGATTACAATTGAGAATAATGATAGAGTCTGATATTATCATTTCTATGATACGACAAGATATCTCCCCGACACAATTGAAAGATAGAACATTATCATTACAAATTATTATATTGTTACGTAAATTATTATTTATTAAATTGAAAATAGAGCATTTATGATAACAATCATTATATTGAAAAAAAGTATATAATTTGAATTTAATTTTTGTGGATGAGAATATTGTAATTCAAATTTAGATAATTTGTTTTAGTATTTAAAATTTTTCGGTGATGTTATGAAATTTGTGCAATTTTGTCTATTTAGTGATTTAAGTTGGATAATTTTGAATGCTGTATTTATCATTGGTGCGTACATGAATTTAGCAGCGGATGGAGGAAACTTACGGATTTGGGCATGGAGGTGAAAAAACCTGTTGGATCATGAAAGTTGCATAGTACACATGAGGCACTTTTTTTACCTTTCCAATGAAAATGCATGCCATTTCTCGCCTATAAACCTTCTCATTTCTCATCTTATAAATTAAAAACTACAGAGAAAATTATAAACCATTTTCAATATATTATAAACAAAGATGTACTACTTTTATTACAAATTATTATTATGAAATTACTAAATCATCACAAATACCATACTAAATTAATTGGTTTAAGATGATGGAGAAAAGTGATAATGAGTTTTTTATATTTAAAATATCTAGAATTGTCTTTTCATTACTTCTTCAATTTTTTCTTGATTAAATACGGTAGAACTAATATTTTATATTTGTAAATCTATAGTTATTGTTTTATATTTCTTACATTTTTGTAGAGCTTATCTCGGTGGCCCAATACAGGCCTCACAAGCCCAATTAAGAAGAAATTAAATCGAGACCCTTCACCTCCACAAATCGACTTTTAAGCGCCTCTCCCAACTAGCTTCTACCACCCCCATCATGACTACCCAAAACCCTAAAACGAGAACCTCAAGCCTCGACGATCATCTCGGAAAATCTGAGACTCACGACGATGGAACGGAACAACGGGATGCAAACCGCGATGCGGAGGGGAGCAAACACACTCGGAAATTTGTCATAGTATATATATAAACAATGAAAACAATATATAAAAAGTAACATAGTTTATTAATATAGTATATACAAACTCCAAAAGTAAATAATGCATAAAAAATAAATATATATATATATATATATATATATGTACATATATGTATATATATATATATATATATATATATATATGGGGAGGGATATATTGACCCCAAAATATCATAACCCATTCTTACCCCCCACTTGACGGATCAGATTTAATCTCAATTCAATCCGATGAAAAGCGGTCAGACGGAAAAATCTCAATCCGTTTTCCTTCCCCACTCTTCGTCATGATTCTCTCTCTTTACCCTCGACATAAGCTTCCGGCGCTTAACTCACTCCATGTCCCCTGCCCTAACTTGACCTCCTCCTCCTCACATCCTCGCCCTAATTTCCAACTGCAAGTGTCGATCATCCTCTCCTCCTTTCCCTGCCGATGAAGCAATTGCAAAAGTAAGCGACAGGCAGATGAAGTAACTGCAGTGGAGCGACTCGCCAGAGGGAGAAGCGATTCTTTGGTCTATCCAAAACAAGGAAACACCACCAGCTCGGTTTGACACCCCCTGACTCCCGGTGAATATGTTTTACTGTTCTATTTTATGGTTTATTTGGGGTGATTTAGTGCTGACTTTATTTTAATTTCTTCAAATTGGGTTTTATTTAGTGATGAATGAGTTGTAATTTCTTCAAGTTGCAGCTGATTTATGTCTTGGTGAAATAACAGTTGAATTAGGTGTAATTTTGGTTTATTGAGTTTAATTTAGGTCTTAATTGTTGGAATTAGGGCTGATTTTGGTCTTAACTAACTGGTTAGGTCTTAATCGGCTGAATTAGGGCTAATTATATGTACATAAGTTAATGTTTACTTATTTATAGAG
>JAJHPC010000021.1:4910615-5035615 GCA_024447665.1 Juncus inflexus
TGTTCATACCAACAAAAAATGTGTCACGGTTATAAACCGGAATCCACGACTCACGAATATCATACAATTGTTTAAGCCACTCATTATTTTCTAACTCATATTTCTTCATCAACTCCATCCATCTCGCCTCAAACTCCTCTTCCCTATATGTGTTCCAAATACATCTGGTTATTTCACTCTTGAATGGCGATTTCTCGATCCACGTTTCAAAAACCCATTTAAAAGACACCTCGGTCTCATCTTGCAAAAGTGCGCATCCAAACTGAATCGACTGCATGTGATGGTTTACTCCAGTAAACGGAGCGAAAGGCATATCGTATTTATTCGTTCGATATGTCGTATAGAATGAAACAACATCACCAAAGTACTGATAAGACATTCGAGATCGTGCCTCAAACCAAAAAAAAATTAATTGCCCTCCCACTAGCATCACATTGAATTGAGTAAAAATGCAACACACCGTATGTATCGCCACAATTTAAATTTTTAGATCTCAAACCTTACAAGAGATTTTAAAGATCCCTATTATCGTACCCTAAGATTTCCCCGCCAAAAACTTCAGGAATTTTAGAAATCTCCATATTGTGGAATTGGAACGACTCGGCTATATTCTTAACCGCACTTTCCGGTTTGATTTCATTCTCATTCTCTTACATGGACTCACTAACTGGTGATTGTGAGTATCTTTGAATTTGGTGATAATCTATTGGTCAATTAAGTAATCGTACTTGATGCGCATGGAAGCTTTGCAATCACACCTAACGGTTGAGGTTTTTCTCCGTTTTTTCCTGTATTTCTCTTCCTTATCATCATTTTCTTCCTCCTTTTCATCCACTGGCTCATCATTGACTCCCTCATCATCATTCATCTCAACCTTACTCTTACTTCTAGTATGAACCCCTGATGCTCCACACACATATTTTGCACTAATTACTTCACCGTTAACTTTGTTCGAAGTTCGAGTAAAAATACAAAATCCTTGTTGTCTACCGTATTCTTCATAATAGTTATGTGCTTCTTTTTTTATCGCAAACTGCATTCCAACTGATGGAACTTTAAATTCTTCTACATATTCACCCACATTGATTGTGCTGTTTTTCTGCATAGTTAACAATGAATCAATGTGACTAATAGTTTGGTCCAAATTAAATATATTAAACTACACCGTGTTTCTTAAATCATACGTCGGAGTTTGTGGAATCCTTCTCACTTGGATGATAGACATGCCACAACACTTGATTTTTCCATAATTAACCTTTGAAAAATAAACAAAAAAATTAAATCATTAAATATAATTTGAAAGGATTTTAGACATAATAAGACAAAAAAAGGGGAAAATAGAGGTGGTCAATCAACAACCATATTATTGCTTATAATATTGATTTTGTCGTAGTACTTTCTCTAGCCAATTTTGGACTTCATGAACTCAAATCAAATCTTAATCTGAACATTTTGTCCTAGTAACCTAGATAAGATATATTTACCTTGTGAGTATGGAGAAGATGAAAAGAGCCTTCTAATAATGGAGAATTGGGGAGATAGAGGCACTGGAAACAAGAGAGAGAGAGAGAGAGAGAGAGGCATGGAGATTCCTTGTGCTAGACAGATAGAGAGAGACAAGCAAGATGCAAAAGAGAAGGGCGTAGGAGTCTATTTGATTCCTCTTCTAATGGAATTTGAATTGGCGGCAAGAAATCCGGAGTTTATTTTATTCCTTTTCTTACCTCATGAAGAACAAAAGAACAACACAATGAGAACCGATCAAGAAATAACAGAAGCCGATGGAGCTAACAGGAAATTTTGAAACTTCCGATATGTGTAAGAAAATTGGTATAAAAGTTGGTCTATATATCCCCTCCATATATATATATATATATATATATATATATATATATATATATATATATATATATATATATATATAGTCTCTATGCATCATATCAAATTATTAATTATTACTTAACATTAATCATACACATATTCAGTATTGTATCATCATCTCTAGGGACAAGGTGATTATTCTTTGGGACAATATTCTTTTCTAAATATTTCAAAAAACACCTCATTTTTTTATAATTAAAAAATGACTTTTTAGTTTCTCAGAAAAAAATGCTAAAAGAAAATTTAATTTTCATACAGCCCCATATAGTGTTAAAATTAAAAATCATGGGATTGAATTTTTTTAGTTGACCAATATACCCCTCTCAATTTGTAATTTTAATAATTCTCCTAATGTTTTTAAAAATTAAAAAATTCATAAATATTTAAAATAATAATTACATATACTAACAGAATAAACAATATATAGTAAGCACAATATAATTTAATATACTATTTATAATATTTTTTTAAATTACATGAATATTTGGAATAATAATTAGCATGTAATTACTAAAATAATTGATAAAAATGTATTACTTTATTTATTAAAAATTTATATTATTATATATATTGTTGATTTAACTATATTTTATATTATATCTTATATTAATAGTATATTAATTATGTATATTTTAGTTATGAGAAAATATTCGCATCACCTACTTAAACAATTAAACAAAGTCACCATATACATTTATAGCTTTTTAGTTGTCCACTAATTGAGCTAATTGAAAAATAATATCGTTTGTATATCAATATACCTTTATATGTGTTCATTATATTTTTTTTGTTCATCAATATATATTTTTGTAATTATGTTATACCTTTCGAATTGGGCGGTGTTGGATGGCAAATAAGCCGGCGGTGCGTATCATGTCCCGTTAATTATATTATTTATTTTTTTCATTTTATTCAAATATTTTTGAATATACAAGAACATTAGGGATTACTAAAATTTGGTGCTTATTATCTGAAGTATTATTTTTCAAATAGCAAAAAATACTAATGGTTTATTATAATTAAAGTACAGAAAGAAGAATGGCATGTGAGTCAATAAAACTATGCAACACCACAGGAGGTTAAATGAAAATTAAATTTACATTGTCTTCAAAAATCTAAGAATTGAGGGGGCTTTTACATATTCAGAAACATTAGGCGTTTTTTGAAAAAATTCTTTCTTTCTACGAAAAGAACCTGGCCGTACGGAGAGTTGAAAGGACGTACTTATTCGTACGGAAGATATTTATTAGTCAAATATTAAGTTGGGAGTGGTTATGGCCGTACAATTCAATTTCGTGCCTCTTTTCATTTGTCTCTGAATTTATTTCCTTTTCGTAAGGGTTTATGTACACATTCCCAGCAGCCCTCCCAATCTATCGTATATCACTGATAAATAGGGCTCACTTATTTTTGAATATATGTGGGACTTGTTTATGAGTGATATATTGTGAATTGGGGGGCCAATAAACGGGGGATGTATATACTTTTTTTTTTTTTTTTTTTTTTAGAATATTTCTTTCCATCCCTCTCTGTCTCGTTCCTCTCCCCAAGTAGTCTTGTTTGACCGTCCCCGATCAAGTCATATGTCTTGCATCATAACTCGAATTTTTTTCAAAATAGTATTTTTTTGAAGAATAATTAATCAGATGACATTTTTATCAAAATATTTCAGCAGATAGCACTTCCGCCAGACTCTCTGGCGGAACTGAAGTAGTTCCGCGAGAGGGTCTGGCGGAACTAGTGATTTTTTTATTTTTGTTGATCTCAGCCATTTGGCACCCATAAACACGTTTAATTAAGAAAAAAAGTTAGTTCCGCCATAGGGTCTGGCGGAACTAAGTAAAATTTATTTTTTCAGGTTAAACTCTTAATTTAGAAGGCCAATTAGCTCAAAAAATTACGAATTCATAAGTTCCGCGAGAACCTCTGGCGGAACTGGCTATTTTATATTTTTTTTGCCTCTAAACAGCCATGAAAATTTAGCAAAAAAATAAAAAAATACTGTTCATAGTTCCGCCGAGAGGGTCTTACATTAAGATGTGACGACATTATACTTACATTATACTTGAATCGAATGAGGATATTCAAAATGATAGAATGAATCAAGAAATGAGAGAATGAGTTATGTTGATTTAGATACTTTAGCTATTTATAAGGAAGTATAACTTGCGTGCTAAGTTTACATATTTCGGTTTCAACGGAGGAATTACTGGTGCATTTAGTGCATGCCCATTAGTACTAAACATGAATGTGTTTTGATATTTGACCCGGCCAAATATTATAAAACTAGAAATGATGGTTTTATATTAGTTTCTTATTGTCAAAAGCTACAAAAACAAAGTTATTAAAATATTCAGTTTTATAAGATATTGAAGTTGGAGGAATTGATACGACAGAATATCAAGAAAATGAATCCCTCCATTAAATTTTATACACGTTTACTAGCATCAATTGCAAGTTTGACCAAGTCACCATGCATAATTAGTGCACAACATTATTAACATATATTGTACTATTAAATCTGTCAATAAATATAAATTCAGGAAATCATTATTATTATTACTATTAAAGAGACTAGATTAAATAAAATATTTAATTTGAAAAGTTATAATATTAACTTTAAAACTATACACATTGAACAGCTACATTTTAATTACATTTTTATTGAAACATAAATTCTGATTAAATACTTGTTTTTTTTCTGAAAAATATATGAGTTGAAATATAATTTGCTAAAGTCTCATTCCAAAAATGCATAATTTTGTGAAATATTTACTTTTTATAAATATAGGAAAATAGTTATATTAGTAATTTACGAGTGTTGCAAATAACGGTCCGTAGCGGTACTATAGCGGTTACGGAAGCTAAAACGCTGCGCGCAGCGGTTTTGTTGTGGTATAGAGTTTTTCGATGATTTAGCGATGAAGCGGTCCGCAATAGCGGTGTTGCATGTGTGTGTTGCGGTGTAGCGGTCGGAATAGCATTTTTGATGGATTTTTTTAATTGATTTTTTAATGAATTTTTTTTAATTGATAGATATTTTGTATTTTAATATTAATCATATTTTGATTTTGGACATGTAATTTTTGACAAGAACATTTCAAACTTTTATTGTTAATATTTTAATATGAATCATATTTTAGTGTTGCATATTTCTTCTTTTAGATTTTGTAGTGCATATATTACGTAGTGGTATATAGGAAAAAAATTATTTACACATATTATCCGATATAAAAATGTATCTCCGCAACATCTACGCTATACGCTGCACTATACGCAATTTGCTACGTAAAAATCCTAAACGCAACACACCGCTAAACGCTATTTGCAACCTTGGTAATTTAATAAAAATACTCTTTAATAAATTTTCTAAAATTTTGGGGTATAACTAGAGCTGGCAAACATGACCCGAGCCCGAAAGACCCGCCCGACCCGCCCGACGTCCGACCCGGCCTGATTCGAAAATTTTGAAAAAGTCAACTGTCTCGAACCCGCCCGACCCGGAACCGACGAACCCGAACCCGAAGAAATTGTTGTTTGATGACCTCTCTAGCCCGACCCAAAGATAAAACCCGACTTGTCCGAACCCGATATAACCCGTAACCCGAGAACCCGGCACCCGATAAACCAAGATCCGAATTGACCCGAACCCAAATTGGACCGGTTTTAAAACAACCCGAAACCCGAATATAACCCGAAAATAGTTTAATTTGACTAGGACTTCAAAATAATAAATATCATAACATAGATTCAACTAAGATTACCAACAACAAATAAGAAATATATCATAACATAGATAGCCAATGATGAGAGCCAAAAAGGGGACGTACGAATCGACCTACAAAACAAAGATAGCACAATTTGATAAGCGTTGAAGAGGTTGTAGCATTAAGAGCAGTAGAAATGGAACAAATTTAACTGATATTTTGAAGAATAAAAATTTCAAAATATTATGATTATAGCCAATGATTTAGATGGTTTATTTTTCAAAGACAATTGCACACATGTATATAGAGAAGAAGAAAATAAACACATCAATGAAATATGAGAAGAGAGAAGAGAATTTAATATTGGAGGCAAAGGCAATGCAATATTATTTCTAAAACTAATATAACTTTCTAAATATTGCATATTACATAAAGTAGGTAACTATTTCATATTACGTAAAGTAGGTAAATATTTGATATTTCATATTAGATAAACCAGGTAAATATTTGATATTTCATATTAAATAAAGCAGGTAAATATTTGATATTTCATATTAGATAAAGCAGGTAAATATTTCATATTGTAATGTTATTTACAATCCATATTTCTTATTTGACAATTATGCCTCTAAATTAATTGGCTTATTTTTCTCTTTTACTCGACTTAAGAGACTCGAATGGATAGAATTATTTATCTTCCTTACTGAAGTTGTGTGTGTTATAAATGATCATGAACTATTTATTTTATTTTCTTACTATATTGTTAGAGTTCTATTACCTGTATATATATGCCTCGCTATTTATATTAGTTGTCAAATCAAACTCATTTATATTTATTTTTACAAATAACTAAAGAAAGATGATCATAATACACCTATCTCCATATATCTAAGTTGCGCTTGATATGTTTTTATTTTTTCACGCTAAAGTTTTTTTTTAATATTTATATTATGTATATATATATATATATATATATATATATATATATATATATATATATATATATATATATATATATATATATATATATATATATATGTGTATATTGATCGAGATACAATACATATATCTAAATATTTTTCTTGTATTTTTTTGACTCGAATAGATTGCTTCGATTGAATACATATGGCGGTTGGCGGGTCACCAATTCGGGTTGTTTTGGGTTTTGGTGGATTACTGATTAGTTTGGGTGTTTTCGAGTTTGGATTTATTTTTGGTCGGTGGTAGCCGCTCGTGTCGGTTATGGGTTAATTAGTTTGGGTAAAATTTTAGATCCGGGTTGTTTAGTTCGGGTCGGGTCGGGTTTTCGGTGGGTCGGGCGGGTCACTTGGGCTAGAATTAGGTTTGGCATCTCAAGTTACGGATATTTAAGTTTCGGGTTTCGGATCGGGCTCGGGTCATTGGGTCTCGAGTTATCAATAAGTTCAATTAGTTCGGTTATGGGTCACCTCAATTAGCTTCGTGTTTCGGGCCATTCGGGTTACGGATCAATTCAAATAGTTTCAAACTTCGAGTCGTTCGGGTTACGTGTTGATTAGTTTGGATAACATTTTGTCTTCTGGTCGGGTCAGGTACGGGTTGGTCGGGCAGGTCTCCTGGGTCCGGGTTAGGTTTGACACCTAAAGTCATGGGTTATTTAGGTTTCGAGTCAGGCTCGGGTCATTTCGAGTTTCGAGTTTTGGATCGTTCGGATTATGGATCAATTTAAATAGTGTTGGGTTAAGGGTTTATTAGTTTGGGTAACATTTTGTGTTCGGGTTGGGTCAGGTACTGATTTCTCGGGCAGGTCTCCTGGGTTCAGCATTGTCACCTCAAGTCATGGGTCATTTGGGTTTCGAGTCGGGCTCGGGTCATTTCGGGTTTCGAATTTTAGCTCATTCGAGTTACGGGTCAATTCAAATAGTTTTGGGTTTCGAGTCGTTCAGATTAAGGGTTTATTAGTTTGGGTAATATTTTGTGTTCAGGTCTGGTCGGGTCTGGTACTGATTGGTCGAGCGGGTCTTCTGGGTTCGGGTTAGGTTTGTCACCTCAAGTCATGGGTCATTCGGGTTTTGAGTCGGGTTGGGGTCATTTCGGATTTCGGGTATTGGGTCGTTTGGGATACGGGTCAATTCAAATAGTTTCGGGTTTCGACTCGTTCGGATTAAGGGTTTATTAGTTTGGGTAATATTTTGTGTTCAGGTTGGGTCGGGTTAGGTAGTAGTTGGTCGGGCGGGTCTTTTGGGTTCGGGTTAGGTTTGTCACCTCAAGTCATGGGTCATTCGGGTTTCGAGTCGGGTTGGGGTCATTTCGGGTTTTGGTATTGGGTCATTCGGGATACGGGTCAATTCAAATAGTTTCGGGTTAAGGGTTTATTAGTTTGGGTAACATTTTGTATTTGGGTCGGGTCAGGTACTGATTGGTCGGGCGGGTCTCCTGGGTTCGGGTTATGTTTGTCATCTCAAGTCAACGATTGTTTGGGTTTCGGGTCGGGCTCGGGTCATTTTGGGTTTCAAGTCATTCCCGTTTCAAAGTCAGTTAATTTTCGGGTTATCTAGAACTCGGGAGATCAGTCATTATGGGTTTTGGGTTGTTAGGATTCAAGCCGAGTCAGATAGTTCATGACATATCAGCATTTGCCAGTTTCGAGTAAATACAACCCAAACCTAGTTGGCCCGAAACCTGAAAAGACTCGACTTTCACTTGACCCGAACATCCATTCAACCCGAACCCGAAATAATCTGAACCCAGATAACCCGAATACAACCCGACCCAACCTGAAACTCACCCAAAGACACTCTTGACCCGAAAAAAATCCGACCGACACAAAATCTAAAACTGACCCGATCTGACCCGTGTTGACCAAATCCGACGACGACCCGAACGTAAAATTAACCCGAACCCAAACGAGTTAACCTGAATATGACCCGACCCGCCCATTTGCCACCTCTAACTTATAACAAGGGGAACGCATTCTGCTCAACTAAGCTTGGAAGAAAATGGAGAACACTAAAAAGCTAGCGGATGTGAGAGGATTAGGAGAGTAGTTTAGTTGGGAGTTTATTTTGAGCCAATCTTAAGAGCTAAGAAGTAGGAGGAGAATACATGAATAAACAAAGTCTCTATGTAAAGGCAACTCGAAAAAAAACATGTACGTTAACCCAAATTTTGATTATACCCATTCCCGGTGGATAGAGACGATTTGACAAGATTCTCACAAAGTTTCAGACCTATCCTGAGACAAAATGAGACCCGTCACTAGAGGTCAGACCCGAATTGGGGTCCTACCCACGGTCATTATCAAGGTTGATGATCCGGTCATCTTCAAGGGGAGATCTTTTGTGAGAGAGCGAGCCGCTCATTAACTATCTGAGGTAAGAGGATCATCAAAGGCAACAGCTCACAGTTTTAGGAGAAGGAGGTGTCCATTAGTCACTCAACAAGACTTGGGAGAAAGAGAAACATTAAAAAGCCTAGTGACTGGACCGCATCAACAATGAGATTGGATGCGTTAGTGATTGTGGTTGCCCCTCTCGACGAGACCAAGAAGTTCGAGGATATTAAATAACTCGCGGGCTAAGCATGAGAAAAAAAGGGAGATCTTCTCAACTATACAAACTAGCAAAAAGAGCAATAGAAAACCGTGCCGAAATTTCACTCAAAGTAGCCACTCAGTCTTAGAATCTGAATAGTTTACGTGATATTTTCACTACAATTTCACCAAGTTCAAGGTAGGAGTTCCCATCTAGAAATTGTGGTTGGTGGCTGTGAGCATACCTGTCATCTTACCTCTTGATTGGGAAATTTTGGAGCCGGGTCAGGCAGCCATTCGGGCGGCGGGGGCGGCGGAGGCAGGGTTCATTTCCACTGGGCGGATATCACGACGGGCGAGGAGTACCTGATCTTGACCAGTAGGCATGTCTTATACTCGGTAACCTTAACCTAGGTATAATCCAAGTATCTTACATATTTGGCCGATATGGGATTGATGTAGTTTGTTTGAGTAAAAGCAAGTCCTAAAATTGAGAGGATTAAATTCATATCTATATTTTAGACACATATTTCCTTTCTTTGTATCTTACTTTTCATAATTTTTATAATATTATATGTTTATTTTGTTAGAATTCAGTTAGGCTGTTGTTTGTCTGTATTTATAGAATAAAAGAAATTCAGAGCCAAATTGAGCTAAAAAGGAGCTTTTTGGACCTATATAAAGGGGTGTCCGAAGATGAATCTTGGAGCGAGCCCCTTGGGGCCAGTCTTGCTTACCGCAACCTCGGAAGCAATTGCCGCTAGCGAGGGTCTGCCTCACAATGATCGAGGTGAGGAGCTGCCGTGAATGAGGACGGGAGTCAGTGGATTGATTCTTCTGGAAGATGCAGCATTTGAATGGACTTCATTTGGCGGGAGGAATAAATCAGGGGATCAAATTTCCTAGGGCCGGCCAAGGGATCACAAATCATTGGTAGCCCTTCTCACATTGTATTAGAGAGAAAACAAACAAGATTGTACCATTTTATTTATCAATTCAACTTATTTTGTGTTTTAGTTCTCAATTTTTATAACTAAATTATTTATAGGGTAGAGTTTGAGTAGTAGATTCGATGTCTCTTTGATTTCATCTTTAGTTGTGTGTTGTTTAAATTTTGTACTTAGTGTCTCATCTTGTGCTTTTTAATTCAAATCGGGGTGAAACTTGAGTATATAACTTTGCAGATAATCGTCGGGAGAAACCTAGTCCTTGGGGGTTGGACCTTATGAGGAGAAACCTAACGCCTATGTGTTAGACCTTATGGTGAAACCTAGAGGGCTGGTACCGAACTTATCCCGTCAACCGTAGACCCTGGAGGTGAGATCCTGCCTATCGGACCAGCACATACGATACTTGGTGGTGCGAGTACGGAAGTGCCTCATCATCTTGGGAACTAAACCGAGGACCTAGGAAAGCCATGCAACCTGCTTCAGGAGGGTTAGTGATAGTACCTCCGCGCAAAGGTGGCAGACAGTCTCTTGCGTTGCGAGCATAGCGTTTGGTGATCATGGAGAATTGGCGTAGAAGGACTTCCACAAAACTCAAATGATTCTCACTTTAAGACGACGTGGGGACAAGTGACAAACCCCCGTGCGGTTGAGGATGAGAGCACGATGGATCTCTAATCCGTTTACCAGAGGGGAGAATACCCTACTAAAGCAAGATGAGAGCAATGCCGACAAATATGAAAGGGAGTAAATGGGGAAATACGAAAGAACTTGATTCCTATAACTCTTTCTATTACAAACTTTACCTACCACCTACCGCGGACAAGAACTGTGACAACCGTGTCTGCGGCCTGATAAGTGGCCACGTTTTCTTGCTTTTATTTTGTTTTATTTCAAGGGGTAATATCACGTATACCCTCCCAAAACTTCAAAATATCAAATTTACTATCCCAAAACCAGAAATATCATATTTACCCTCTCAAACATTAAAAAATATCAAAATTGCCCAATTATTAACCTCCATCACTTTTCACGTTAAAACTAACCGCAAGTATGTGAAGTTACAAATATACCCTCAAATAAGATTTAGTTTTTCAGAAGTCATCTTTCCCCTTTCACATTAACAAAAAATTGCATCCATTTCAAACCTACTTCTCTCCCTTACTAACAATAATTTATTCTAGTTGTTCTTTATTTATTTATTTATTTATCATACACACATTTTATTTCTCAAAAAAAATTTCTCTCTTGGTTTAAAAAAATCAGAGGTTACATTCTAATCTTGAGGAGCTAACTAAAAAATTGGACTCTGTTTTTAACAAATTCAATTTGCTTCAACACTAATCAAGTCTCACTCGATGCACTTGAAAATAGACTTGATCTACTACTTAATTTCCTGAACAAGTTTCTCTTTTCTCTCTTGCATCAATATTGTTCCTCAACCTGTTAATTTGTCCTCTATTCTTTTAACCAAATTACATGAGATATCAGTGGAGATTGAAAGTGAAGATAGTTGTTTTTGAACCCAATTGAAAGAAACAAGGACGGTCGGTTTTAGCTATCTAGAAAGGATTGATGGGGGGTGGGCCATGGGAGTTTTGGCAATTTATCAACCCTTTCTTTTACTAATATATTATCACTTTTTTGTCTTCATTTTTTTGTTAGAAAGAAAGTAAGGACCATGAATGGTGACTGGGGAGGAAGTAAGAAATAAGAAGAAGAGTTAGGGAAGAAGAAAGAGAAGAGCATTTTGGACCTACATATTTATATAAAATATAATCAATATTTTTTTGTCTAATCCAACACAGAATTTATAAATATAACAGCGGATTAAAATCTTGGGCAAATTTGATATTGTTTAATGTTTGAGAGGGTAAATATGATATTTATAGTTTTAGGAGGGTAAATTTCATATTTTGAAGTTTTGGAAGGGTATACGTGATATTACCCCTTATTTTAATTACAAACAAAACACAACTAAATATTTCATCCGAACAGATAATACTATGCATAGATCATGCGTTTACGATCGAAATTAAGTATAATCGGTAATTGGGAAAACATATCACAGAAAATCCGTCACGAGTTGAGAAGATATTATCTTTTTTTTTTTTTTGATCATTAACTATGTTAAAATTGTATGGTTACAAAATAGTATTCTTCAACTATAAATAACTTATTTTTTTTCTTTTATACAAAATGAAAATTTATTTTAAATCTCGCGAAGGTTAGATGACAATAACCTTTTTTTACATTTTTAATCAAAATGCATTTCTCATTTCTCACCTTATAAATGAGAAAGACTACTAAAAAATTATAAATATTTTTTAGATACTATAAACAAGAAAAGCTCCGAACTCTATTTGCTTCTGACTTAATGATCTTAATTATCATGCTACATCAAATTGACATTTTTAAAATGATGCAGGAAAACTAATGACTTATTTCTAATTAAATAAACTAGAATTATTACCTTGAATTTCTAGTCATGGTGATTAGCGGAAATAAACTAAAAAATCTAACCTCTTTATATTGACAGATAGGGATTATTTGGAAATTTTCCTTACCCAAAAATTTATTAAATAGTAAGAAAATTCTTTTCAAAATCTATCTAACTTCTATGAATATTTAAAATAATCCTCCTCCTCACATTTTAAATTAGCAACATACTAATAATGTTAACTTTAATATTCATCCATTTTGTTCTTTTTACCAAAATATACTGCAAATAAATTTACATATAAGAAATAAAATAACATAAATAATAAAAAATAATAATTCAAAAAATAATTTGGATTATTAATTTACAATTTTAATTTATGTTTGCGTTAAGATTTTTAAGATTAAATATCATCTTTTGTTTTATTTCTTTAGTTTTCTTGTATCGTTATCTATTGACATATTATATTAGACAAAAAATCAAATATTGATCGACGATGAAAGATATCGAAAAAAACTAAAAATACACGATAATTTATTTCATGTATTTTAGTTGAAAACCATAAGACTTAATTATAGATGATTAACTTTAAAAAATATATAAAAATAATAATTATACTTTGAATGATGTGTGAAAAAAATATGATATTATTTATATGAAAAAAGTATGTTTACTATACATAAGAAAAATATAAAATGACTCATTTTCCGAAGAAAAAAAAATTGTTACCAGTATTTTTCTTATTTATTTTTTGTTAGTTGTTAAAGTGATACGGATTATCTATAATACATTAAGTAATATAGTATGATTTTTAATACTCTAGAATTTTATTTGATATGATAGTTCTCACGTAATTGGAAATATAATACGAAACACTCATCTAACTAATTATGTGATATTGTGGCAATAATTTAATTGAAAAGCTAAGATTTAAAAATAAAATTGATCCAACGGCCGAGATAAAATTAACGATAGGTCTCTTGAGAATGCTCAAAGAATGATGGAAAATAAGATGTAAGGTATAATTTAATGAGCATATAATTTTTATACATGTTCTTTTATATAGTCTTTATTCACATATTTTAGCGTGAAAAAAAAATAGAACCATAACAATATGAAACTCAAAATAAAGAGAAAATTTCAACAAATTTATATTTGATGATTTTAACATTAGAAATAAAATATTTCATTAAAATTATAATATTTTAAGAAGAAAAGAAAAATTATTTATATTTTAATGAGTGAACTCTTCATTCACTATTGATATTAATAATTGAACATAACTTTGAACTATGATTCATTGAAACTATCCGATTAAGATCCGATGGTCATAAACAAATTTACAACGGTTCTCACTAAAACAAGGGATGGAACAGAAAAATACCAATTCAACAAATCATATGATTATGTTTTAATAACCACACACATGTTGTCATAAAATATCAATAAATTTGAGAAAATGAATGGTTAAGATTTAACAAAAAAATTGATCGTACGTTCGAAATAAAAGTGATGATGTGGCCTTTTGATATATTACTCATCGAAAATAACCAGACACATGTTATTTTTCTCGTACTATATATGGATGTTATATTACTCATCGGAAATGATACTCCCACATTGACAAATGTGAAGATATTATTGGGAAAATCTTTCGCAATGAAGGACCTGGGAGAAACCACCTATATATTGGGCATAAATATCTATAGAGATAGATCGAGAAGGACTTTAGATCTAAGTCAAAGTATTTATATTGACAAGGTGCTGAAAAGGTTTCACATGGAAGACTCTAAGAGAGGATTCATACCTATGTCACATGGTATATCATTGAGTAAGACTCAATGTCGTACTAGTCAGCAGGAACGAAATTACATGGGTAAGATTCCATACGCCTCGGCTATTGGATCTATCATGTATGTCATGATATGTACTAGACCAGATGTATCAATAAGAGAGGAGATGCTGATATATGAAGAGTTGACAACGATGACAATATCGCAGATCCGTTGACGAAGCCCCTTGCTCAACCAAAATATGAGGGTTATGATTCGGCCTAGTGCAAGTTGGGGATTATTTTGTTTTATGCCCTACGGCTTTGTAAATGAGACCTAGTTGTATATGTTGTGTGAATCAAACTTTGTTTTTGTTTAGAGACATTTAATAAAGTGCATATTGGTTATTTTATTCTTTTGATTTAAAATAAATCTTGAATAGGTTATTCAGCTTTGTAATATAAGAATATGTGATTCCGATAGTAAAAGTACAGAGTAGTATGAAAAACGTATTCTAAACCATACCCGATTATTTATAGGATATTTGTGGAGACAAATATACTTGCAGAATCATATACAATATACTTATTTTAGTATGCAAGTTATAAATGTACATCAAGATGTTAGTTGATTGATAATCATGTTTTACCGATCATGAGTAAGTGATGAGAGGTATTTTTGCAGTCGTTATACACTTACCAAAAGAAATTTATAACCCTAAATTTAACTACAATACAATTGACAAAGTGGAAGTAGGGGTCGAACCACGAGAGCTATTTAGACTAAACTAGGTGAAAAGATTACTTCTCTAATAAAAATAGACACAACAAAAATAGAAAACTAAAATAAAGAGAAACCAAGACCGTAAATAAAACCAAACACAAGACCTAAAACAAGACACACAATTGGGGGGTAGTTGATTGGTTGATTGCAACAAAATGAAAGTAACAAGTTAAGAGGAAACTTAGGGTAAAAATCAAGAGATATGGTGGTTTTGTGAATTGAGGCATAGTTTTGTGTAGTGAATTTGTGTATAACTTTATTCTTGACTATAATAATGAATTTGGAATTAATCTCTTAAGTGCAGTAAGATGAGCTCTAACCGATAAATAACTCAAACAAAAAGATAGGGTTTTAGTTTAGATGAGCTCGTAAATAAAAACACTAACCTACTTGAATATCATAACCAATTCAATAGAAATCATTGGTTATTTAAACAAATCAAAACCTCCTAAACAATGAGCTTGTTCGGAACTTGTTTAGATCGTTGTGAGTTATTTGCACTTGGCTATTATTCAAATTCTAATGGAGGCTATTGAGCAAAGCAACCATAGGAATTTTGTGGCCCTTGTTAATTACTATTGAACATAGAATTGACCGAAATAAACTTAAAATAATTCATTGATCATGAAAGATAATAAGTAAGTGAAAATAAAATAATAACCGTTCAAATAAAATTCATTATTAATGGTCTCAAAAGTTACAACACAAAAACATAAACACTAACTATGCCTCGAAGGGCTTACTCGAAATACATGGAAAAGAAAGAAAATAAAATAAAGATAGAACCCATTAATGAAGCGCGGATGGAAGAATGAAGCTTGCTTGACTTGCCCAACTCCAAGAGAGAGAATGATGAAGTTCAAAAGTGATTAGAATAGATGCCTTGCACCTGGTTATAACCCTCTCAAAGGGTGATCATGAGGGATGAATGAAGCCCCATGCAAAGAGTGTGAATGAGCATAGCAAAAACATGAAGAGTGAATGCAAAGTGCATGATAGATCTGTCCAGAAGATGGTCAATTTGGGACACGTATATCTCTGAATTGGGCTCTGGTGATATGGAATGAATTGTGGGCCTTGTTCTCTTCTTTCCAACAGTATATAGTATGCATATAGAGAAGGCCCAGATTGTGAGTTATGGCCGAAATACTAAGCCTGTATCGGCAGGTCCGAGTCTTGATTATTATCTCCATCTTGTGCTCCAACATATTTTCTCCAAGCTATGCTCCATCAAAATTGCACCTGAATTCACATAAATATGTCATTAGCAGTATCAACATTCAAGTTGTGATTATTATCCATATAAATAGAATATTAACACATATAATGGTGCAATATCATATATGTATAGGGTATAAAATGTGCATAATTAATGACTTATCGGTAAGTGTTACTAAATCATTAACATAGATATATGTTGGAGAATATATATTGGATTGACCCACCGGGAGAATACCACATGGGTCGTGTCATTGGTATGTCTCATCAATAGTATTGTTATCCTTAGACTTAAGATTATCTCGGTTTCCTACATATGAAATTATGTACTTTAACATAATCCGACGTTATTTTTAATCGGGTAACCATAAGGGTTATTATTAGGTACATAATAAAACATGTCGAGGAATGAGATAGATGAAGATAGGATTTTTTCCTCTCCTAAATGAGAGAGATATCATAAGGCCTCTTTATGAGTTTGATTGAAGAAAATGCATGGCCATGCTAGAATGAATTAATAAGAAGTTATTAATGTCATTCATTGTTCGATCAAATTCGGGATAAAGAAACGTTTTCGTACTACATAAGGTTGACACAATTCATGCCTTATGATCGATATAGATATCGTGTAATAAAGTGATACAATACGAGGACTACACACATGTTTGGATCGAATCATCTATATTTACTTAAACTGGGTAGTCATGATAGCTTGCTAGAGTCCGCTCATGATTATAATCAGTTGTTATTATTACCAACATTAAATAAACCTATGAGGTCACACGAAAAAAAATAACCGTTGAAATGTACACATAAAATCATAACTTATGTGATAAGTTATATAAAAGGTTATATAGTTATTGCCACTTATAATCATACATCTTATATGATAACAATATATAGTAACTAAGTACATATGATTAAATGAGCAAAATGCTCCTCTTTGAAAGGGTGGACTATATATATCCAAATGCTTCTCGATTTCGTAAATGTCAATAATAATTCACATTCCATTTTGATAGACAAAAGAGAGAGAAAGAGAAAAGAGAGAAAATTCCGAATTTCTCTTTGGGTAGTCATGATGGCTTGCAAGAGTCCGCTCATGATTTATAGACTTTTAAGTCTATTGCCAACATTAAGTGAACCTACAGGGTCACACACAAAGAACAAATTGAAACGGGCGCAGAAAATCCTAGAGACTTATATGATGAGTTGCATAAAAATGTCACAAAATATATTGTCATCTTATGTGATAAGATGTGATATATATGTATATAAAGACTATGAGCACAAAAGATCATGTAATCTAGAAGAGTCTAGATGATGGCATATGGATAATGATGAGTGATGTCATACATATCTTTTAGTGTGAAGAGACATGACTCTTCACCTCTTTATAAGGACATAGAGGGCTCCAAATTCACAACACACCACATTATTCTCTCTCTCTCATTATTTCACATTCTCTTTTGTGAGACAAAAGAGAGAAAATATACTTTCTAATTTGTATGACAAAATTATGAAAGTGTGCTTTCTTTTGTATGACAAAAATGAAAGAGTGCGAATATACGAGAGGAATTATATACATCTTTTTTAATAAAATAAGAAGAAGAAAAAAAGTTTTCTTGTGTAAGAGGAGAATAAGTTACTAGCATATATATTGTTCTTCTTCCCGTTTTAAGAAGTTTGTTCATGTGGATACCGGTAGAGGCGTTCGTACTTTCGGCGCTTGTGATCTATTTGGCCTAAGAAGATGAGAACGGGTTGTTGAGAGTTTTAGTGGACCCCGATTGTGTGTGCGGTAGATGACTTCCGCACGATCCGACCTGGACGGCCTAGAGGGACGGAAAATCGGTTAGGACGGTAACCGGTTTAGAGGCGCATGGACAATATGCATGGTTTGAGCATCACGGATTAAGCGTAATCCGAAAGGTATCTTTAAGATTTATTTCTTTGATTTAACCGATACGCACGAATCCTCGGATTGGTTTTGGACGAAATTTTTGTTTTCCGCTGTGTTATGCACGTCCGAAACCCAACAATGGTATCAGAGCGACGTGCATGTTTCGGTTAAATTGAGTCTGTATATATGTGATATATACTATTTATATACCATTTATAATTTTGTTTTATAATTATAAGGCTTGCATATAGAGTATTCAAGTGTTGAATATTCTTAATAGAAAAGATGCGATTAATGGATATGATCCAAGAGTTGCATCCAAAGAATGTGACCAAAGGATATGACCAAAGGATGTGATCCAAAAGTTATGTCCAAGAGATGCGATCAAAAGATGCGATGAATAGATGTGATCCAGAAGTTGTGTCCAAAAGATGCCGCCAAGGGATACGATCCAAAGATTGCATCCAAGTGTTGCATCCAAGAGTTGCGACCAAGAAATATGATCCAAAGGTCACGACCAAGGATTACGTCTAAAAGGTGCGACCAAGGAAAGCGATCAAAAAGTTGAATCCAAGAGTTGCGATCAAAGGGTGTGACTAATGGGTGTGACCAACGGATGCGATCCAAATGTCATGTCCATAAGGTTGCGACGAATCGGTGCGACCAAAAGGTGCGACTAACGGGTGTGACCAAGGGATGCGATTCAAATATCACATCCAAAAGACGCGACGAAAGGTTGCGACCAACGGATGCGACCAAAGGGTGCGACCAAAAGGTGCGACTAACGGGTGTGACCAAGGGATGCGATTCAAATGTCACATCCAAAAGGCGCGACGAAAGGTTGCGACCAACGGATGCGACCAAAGGGTGCGACTAATGGGTGTGACCAAGGGATGTGATTCAAATGTCACATCCAAAAGACACGACGAAAGGTTGCGACCAACGGATGTGACCAAAGGGTGTGACCAAAAGGTGCGACTAACGGGTGTGGCCAAGGAATGCGATTCAAATGTCACATCCAAAAGACGCAAGGAAAGATTGCGACCAACGGATGCGACCAAAGGGTGCGACCAAAAGGTGCGACTAACGGGTGTGACCAAGGGATGCGATTCAAATGTCACATCCAAAAGACGCGACGAAAGGTTGCGACCAAAGGGTGCGACCAAAGGGTGTGACCAACGGATGCGATCCAAATGTCACGTCCATAAGGTTGTGACGAATGGGTGCGATCAAAGGTTGAGACTAAAGGGTGTGACCAACGGATATGATCCAAATGTCACGTCCATAAGGTTGCGACGAATGGGTGCGACCAAAGGGTGTGACTAAAGGGTGTGACCAATGGATATGATCGAAATATCACGTCCAACAGGTTGCGACTAACGGTTGCGACCAAGAGGTGCGACCAACGGGTGTAATCGACATGCACAACTAAGAGGTACGACCGAAAAGGTACAATCGCAAGAGTTGCGACCTCTTGAATAGTTGTGTCTTCATGAAAGGGTGCATACCATGAGTTGCCTTTTTTGAAATGGTGCATGTGATGCATTATTTCATGAAAAGTTGCATGTGATGTATTGAATTCATGAAAAGATGCTTATGATGTATTAATGTGTAGACAAATGTGTGTTGACAAAGTTGACCAGGTGTTGTCCATGTTGATCATGTTGACAGTTGATTGTTGACCCACTGTGTTGACTGTTGACTATGTTGACTGTTGATTGTATTGACTGTTAATTGTTGATAGTTGACTACACTAATTTACCCCTTGACCGTTGACCATTAAATTGGTCAAAAGTTGATCATGACTTGGTCAAAATATTGACCATGGACTGTTGACCTTGTCAAATGTTGATCATTGACCAAGTCAAATGCTTGACCAAATCAAACATTGAGTTTTGACCTCGCCAAATGTTGACAATGATGACCGCGCCCGAATTCGCATTCGTAAGCCTTATATATATATATATATATATATATATATATATATATATATATATATATATATATATATATATATATATATATATATATATATATATAAATATTAAATGGGTAAATAATCGAAACATAATTTGATTATGTTTATGTTTGATATATTTGTTGATATGTGTTGATATAATGAGAGAGTTCATTAGGCATAACGCATACATCATTGAGATGAAGGAGCTCATCGTCCATCATGAATACATCATTAAGATGACAAGTTTATTTTAAACCACATATCATGGCAATGAAAGAGTTCATTGATTTATATACATGGAGATAAGATTTCCAAATATAATCTAAGAAAAATTTCATGGAGATGAAACATATATTAGGAAATCTTTATGTTAGTTCATAAAGATCAAGGCCATGATATATCATTGTTATTATCTTTATTCTATTAGTACATGTGATGTTCTTTGAATATTGCATAATAACATATAATATTAAATAAAATCCCTCAAAACAATGTTAAGTCATGAAGTGCCTTCCATAAGTCTAAATCTCTCGATACTCGATCGACCCCGCATAGGTCATGCCAAAGTTGGGTATGTAGGGACAATCTTAGGAGGAGAGAATGCGGAAAATGGGAGCCAACATAAGTCATGTCAAAGCTGAGTGTGTTGGGTACTATTTTGCCGATGATTAGACATGGTTCGACTTAACTGGGCTATAAAGTCGGACTTGGGCACGGGGCATACGATAGGATATATACGTCGGGCATATGATGCTTATCCTATGTTATTCAAGAGTTGTATGAGATACAATTGGAATTATTCCTATCTAAATAAGTTAACTTCTGGGCGATGAGCCAAAGCTCACTTAAGACTTAATTGAAATATGGATCTTGTCTCACAATGAAACTTCATGGATTGAAAGTTTCCGAATCAATGCGATTGAGGGTTATTGATTTGATTAAAAAATAGTGGGAGCCATTATATGAAATATTTAAAGAATAATAGTCTTTGCATATTATTCAAATCGAATAGTATATCTATTTATGTCTCACAATAGGTCCTTGAGAAGGATAGATAGCATAAGATGCTTATAATCATTAAAATGAACATGGACAAGTGTTGTCAATAATTTTCTCGTGCTTAAAAGTAACATAAAAAGTACTCCTAAAGATAAGAGCAAGATGTTGCCGAGGCTTCGGCCTTAGGTAAGAAATTAGTATCTTCTGCAGTGAATCGGTTCATTGAAAGAAACCATAATTTCTCAAGAAGATATGAAAAAGGGAATGAAAGGATAGTGTGACTATCGCTTCAAGTATTTTTGTTATAGAAATTAACTTGTCTATTTCACATCATGTGTATTAGATATACGATGTGAATCACACATTTGTGAACATGTGCTGACAAAGTTGTAGACTATTGAGTAAGTATGATGTTAACATATGAGTGACAAATGTAGCAAAAGTTGTTGCATTTTCTCAAGTAACTCATTTATTTACAGTCTTTTTGGACTTATTGCCGACATAAATAATTGTTATTTAAAGTCGACAATAAATTTTGTATTATCTATAGTTCGAGTTTATCTATGAATGGTTATTAATTTATTATTGAGAATAATAATTTCACCATTCACAAATGTCAATTTTCTTTGGAAATGTTCCAATAGAAAAATTACCTTATGTGTTATATCGAACAAGATAGTTATAAGTCTATCTATAACATTAATATTAAGAATTCAAATCTAGCATTGTCGCTTGGTCTACTTAAATAAGATGAACATTTATTAAATCCATTAAGATGGATTTTTAAATTCATTTGATTTTGAATCATTTGAAACATGTGTAACTTATTTATTAGACAAGATGACATATACGTCTTTCACAAAGTAAGGTGAAAGCAAGTTACTTATTGTCCCTCATACATAGTGTATGTTCATCAATGAGTGAATGTGCTAGAGAAAACTACTTCATCACTTTATTCAAACAATAAATTTGAATATTTTGAAAAGTTCAAAACTTTCAAATAATGAAGTAGACAATAAACTTGGCTTTGAAAAATCAAATTTCTTTGATGAGATTGAGGAGTCGAGAACCAAGTGTTTGATGATCATGATAATGATATCGAACTTTATTAGATATAGTTCGATTATGATGAGTCAAATATATCTTCTATTTCTTTCGGGGTTACGCTCTTATTGCGTTCATACTGAATATAATTCCATCTAAAGCAGTTGTAAAATACTCCATATGCGATATGGGCCGGTAGGTGTATCGGATTATCTTTTATCAAGATTTGAGGATATGATACTTAATTGAAGCGTCACGCATTTAATCGGATTAGTGCTTATTGTGGAATATCCTAAGAAAAGTAAAGGATATTACTTCTATAATTAATATGAGAACAAAGTGTTTGTTACTTGAAAATTATATCTCTTTGGAAGAAGTGTTTCCAAAAGAATTAGTGGGAGTAAATTTGAAAAGTTCAAATTCCACATATTGACAATAATGCTCGGATGGAAATTAATTCAGATTTCAACTAGTGGTTGAGTATGTAATTAATCAACTAGACTCTCAAGATGTTGAAGAGTCCGAGTATATAACATAAGTGTATTCATGTAGATCTATTAGAATTTATCGCAGGCCCGAAAAATATAGATTTTTCGTGTCTAATGATAAAAATTTCGTACTCATAGATGATGAGTCCACATTCTACTAATAGACTATGATGAGTCAAGGCTCTAATAATTAGAGACTTTGAAAGTTGAGATGTAATCCATGTCGGACAATCAAGTTTTGAATTTGATTGATCCATCGGATGGAAATGCGGTTTTAAAAGAAAGACCGACATGGATAATGTGCAAACATATAATGCATGATTTGTGGTTAAGTTAAACTCATAGTATAGACTATGATAATATTTTTCAAGTCATCATGCTTATGTATTTCAGAATTTTCTTGGGCATATGTTCATAGTATGACTATAAAAGATGCAAAGTGGATGTCAAGACGTTGTTTCTTAATAGAAACATATGAAAGTATGTATATGATACAACTTGAGAGTTTTGTCTATCCTAAAATTTTTGAAAAGAGTTTGTAAGTTGCATAAATTCATTTATGAATTAAAACAAACATCTCTACGTGAATATTTATTATTTGATGAAATAACCAAACAGTTTAGTTTTATCAAAAATTAAAGATAAATCTTATATTGACAAGAAATTCAGTGGGAGCATAATTACATATGATGTGAACTAAGTGTATCAAGCACACATCAGTTTAATCTTAGTGAAAGTCACTAAATAATAATCAAGAGTATGATTATATACTTGAGAAGGATAAAATATTCTTCTTAGATTATGGTGGACATAAACATATGCAAAGTATTTGCATATGACAATGTTTGATAATCCATTTAAGAACCCAATCCCTTAAATGATGGTGATCATGTTAGGTCAACTGGTATATGATACCACATAGATCAATGAGTATGAAATACTTGGTTGATTTGGCCTAGTGCAAGTGGGAGATTGATGGTGTTATGCCCTGGGCCAAAGTGTTTGTGACCTAGATGATGGATTGTAATAACAAACATAATATTTATTCTAAGATATTTCATATAATATATGCGTATAAGTTATTTTAATATAATTAAAATAGACCATGAATATGCAATTCAGCTTTATGTCATCAAAGTGCGTGACTTTGATAGTAAAACTATAAAGTGTTATGAATGCTATTCTAAATCGTCCCCGGTCATTTATAGGATATTTGTGGAGACAAATATACTTGCGAGATACATATAAATATATATTTATATACAAGCTATAATTGTACACCAAGTATATTAGTTGACTGATGATTATGTTTTACCGATCATGGATAAATAGTTATCAAGTCATTAATATAGGTATATGTTAGAGACCATATACTAGACTCGACCCGCCATAAGAATGCTACATGTTTTACGTCATTAGTGATTCTTGTAACATAAAGTATTTATAATCCTTTGACCTGAGATTGTCTCGGTTCCCAACATGAGTAATTTTATACTTTAATATAATCTAGCACTGCCTTTAACCGGGTGGTCATAACGGTTATGTTTAGGTATACAATGAATCATGTAGAGGGATGAGTGCAATCAAGATGGGATTTGTTCCTCTCATAAATGAGAGAGATATCTTTAGGCCTCTTGATGAATTGAACTGAAGAAATGTATAGCCATACTCAAATGAATTAATCGATTAATATAAGGATGGCGTCTTACATGCCTTATGATCGATATAGATATCGCGTGACAAAGGGACTAAATACGTGATTGTTGATTAGGTAAATCGGATCACCGATATTCACTTAAATATGGTAGTCATGATGGCTTGCTAGAGTCTGCTCATGATTTATACTCACTTAAATTCCTGGCTATACCATTGTTAGGAATAGCTAGGAATTTAGTCATTTGAGCAATAATTGTCCTTGATTTTGTTCCTTTACTGGTATTCCGTTCTCAAAAGAAGAAGTGTATTGACAACGAAATAGCCAGTTTTTCCATATCTGTGAGCTACTTGAAAGGGAACGGATAATCTCAAAAGTACAGTGGAATTAAAATTTTAACCGTTTCCTAACCGAGGATCCATGTATTATCAATCAAATTAAAAAAAATAAATCTCATTTATAACTCGAATTCGGCTAATCCGGTTTGTAGGATTTCGCGATTCGTCTCCAAATGATCTCCTTGCGTCTCCTTGCGGATCCGATAACGAAAGATGCTACGACTCCGGCACAGCCCTCTATACGTGTCCACACGCGACTAACTCATTGGAGGAGAAATCGAGATTACTAGATCCGGTTCCTCTTTCTCTCTCTCTCAATATGCGGCTAGGGTATGGACTGAATTTTCTTTTCTAATCAGATGAACTCTTCATCTATTTATCTAATGCTCACACCTCTTCACCTTTCTTTTGATTTTCTTTGTCCAACTGAGTTAGTTATATTTATGTGCGACCCTGTAGATTCATTTAATATTGGCAATAAACTTCATGTTTATAAATCATAAGTAGCCTCTAGTACGACGTTATGATTACCCAAATTAAATGAATGATACGTTATCATAACCTATACATCAATTATATATTTAGTCCCTTTGTTAAACGATATTTATATTGATCATAAGGCATGGTTTTATGTCATCCTTATTATGATCAATTCTCTTTCTTGAATTATAATCAGACTGAATAAATTAAAAGATTTTAACGACACATGCTAATTCTTTCGTACACGGCCATGTGTTTTCCTTCAGTCTCAATTTAACAGGGGGCCATGAGATATCTCTCTCGTATCCGAGAGTATCAAATTCTATCTTGATCATTCACATTCCAACTCATGGTTTACTAAATACCCGATCATAGCTTTTATAATACATGGAAAAAACGCCAACGTTACTCATTTTCACATTACCAAGAAAATAGAATTGAGGTGTAATACGTGGAAAAAACAATCTTTTGGTATTTTTGCAAAACTGCAAAATAAGAAATCGAATACATGTAAAAAACACAATTTTATTTTCTTTTTCACAAAACCACAATAATTAAAATCTAATATATAGAAAAAACTCCATTAATATTGATTTTCACAATACCAAAAAAATCGAATTGACGTGTAATACATTGAAAAAAATAATCCTTTGTTATTTGCACGAAATCACAGAATAAGAACTCTAATAAATGGAAAAAAACACAATTTTGTGTTGTTTCTCACAAAACCACAAAAATAAAAATCTAATAGATAGAAAAAACACCATTGTTATTGATTCTCACATTAAAAAAAAATCGAATTAACGTGTATTACAGCGAAAAAAATAATCTTTCGGTATTTTCACAACACAGTAAAATAAGAAATTGAATGCATGGAAAAACACAATTTTATTTTGTTTTTCACGAAACCACAATAATTAAAATCTAATACATTGAAACAACCCCAATTTTATTGATTTTCAAAATACCAAAAAAATCGAATTGACGTGTAATATATGGAAAAAAAAAATATTCTTTTGTTATTTTCAAAAAATGACAAAATAAGAGGACAAATACGTGTAAAAAACACAATTTTGTTTTGTTTTTCACAAAATAATAAAAATTAAAATCTAATACATGGGGAAAAAAAATACCATTGTTATTGATTGTCACATTACCAAAAAAAATGAATTGACATGTAATACATGGAAAAAAAAAATAATCTTTTGTTATTTTCACAAAACCACAAACTAAGAAGTCTAATACATTGAAAAAAACACAATTTTGTGTTGTTTCACACAAAACCACAAAAATTAAAATCTAATAAATGGAAAAAACACAATTGTTACTGATTTTCACATTACCAAAAAAATCCAATTGACGTGTAATACACTGGAATAAAACAATCTTTCGGTATTTTCACAACCCAACAAAATAAGAAGTCGAATACATGAAAAAACACAATTTTGTTTTGTTTTTCTCAAAACCACAATAATTAAAATCTAATACATGGAAACAACTCTGTTGTTATTGACTTTCAAAATACCAAAAAAATTGAACTAACGATACATGGAAAAAAGTAATCTTTCGTAATTTTCAAAAAGCACAAAAAAGGAAGTCCAAAACAATTAAAAAAACACAATTTTGATTTGTTTTTCACAAAACCACAAAAATTGAAATCTAACATATGGAAAAAAGACCATTTTTATTAAGTTTCATATTACCAAAAAATCGAATTGACGTGTAATACATGGAAAAAATATGTTTTGGTATTTTCACAAAACCACACAATTAGAAGTCGAATACATGGAAAAACACAATATTTTTTTGTTTTTCACAAAACCACAATAATTAAAATCCAATACATGAAAAAAACTCCATTTTTTTGGATTTTCACAGTACCAAAAAATCGAATTAACGTGTAATCCATGGAAAAAATCAATCTTTTGTTATTTTCGAGAAAACAACAAAATAAGAGGACTAATACATAGAAAAAACACAATTTTGTTTTATTTTTCACAAAATAATAAAAATTAAAAGCTAATACATGGAAAAAATACCATTTTTATTATTTTCACATTACCAAAAAAATTGAATTGACGTGTAATACAATGAAAAAAAACAATATTTTCGTATTTTCACAAAACCGCACAATAACTAGCCGAATACATGGAAAAACACATGTTTGTTTTGTTTTTCACGAAACCACAATAATTAAAATCTAATATATGGAAATATCCCCAATGTTATTGATTTTCAAAATACCAAAAAAATCGAATTGACGTGTAATATATCGAAAAAAATATTCTTTTGTTATATTCAAAAAACCACAAAATGAGAGGACTAATACATGTAAAAAACACAATTTTGTTTTGTTTTTCACAAAACCGCAAAATACAAGGAAAAAGACAATTATGTTTTGCTTTTCACAAAACCACAATAATTAAAATCTAATACATGGAAAAAGCACCATTGTTATTGATTTACACATTACCAAAAAAATCGAATTGACGTGTAATACATGGAAAAAAATAATCTTTTCGTATTTTCACAACACAAAGCAAAATAAGAAGTCGAATACTTGCAAAAACACAATTTTTTTTAACAAAACCTCAATAAGTAAAATATAATACAGGGAAACAACTCCATTGTTATTGATTTTCACAATACCAAAAAAATCGAATTGACGATACATGAAAAAAAATAATCTTTTGTTATTTTCACAAAACCGCGAGAATAAGAAGTCTAATACGGGGAAAAAGAAAATTATGTTTTGTTTTTCACAAAATCACAATAATTAAAATCTAATACATGGAAAAAGCACCATTGTTATTGATTTACACATTACCAAAAAAATCGAATTTACGTGTAATACATGGAAAAAAATAATCTTTCGGTATTTTCACAACATAGCAAAATAAGAAGTCGAATACTTGCAAAAACACAATTTTTTTTTTCACAAAATCACAACAATTAAAATATAATAAATGAAAACTCTATTGTTATTGATTTTCACAATACCAAATACAATCTTTCGTTATTTTCACAAAACCGCAAACTAAGAAGTCTAATACATGGAACAAATACAATTTTGTTTTGTTTTTCAAAAAACCACAAAAATTAAAATCTAATACATGGAAAAAACACCATTGTTATTGATTTTTCCATTACTTGAAAAAATCGAATTGACGTGTAATACGTGAAAAAAAGAATCTTTTGGTATTGTCACAACACAGCAAAATAAGAAGTCTAAAACTTGAAAAAGAAAAAAAAAAATTTGTTTTTCACAACACCACGATAATTAAAATCTAATACACGGAAAAAACCCCATTGTTACTGATTTTCACATTACCAAATAAATCGAATTGAGGTGTAATACGTGGAAAGAAACAATCTTTTCTTATTTTCACAAAATCACATAATAAGAAGTCTAATACATGGAAAAAACACAATCTTGTATTGTTTCTCACAAAATCACAAAAAAAAATACCATTGCTATTAATTTTTACATTACCAAAACAACCGAATTGACGTGTAATACATGGAAAAATTAATCGTTTGTCATTTTCACAAATCCGCAGACTAAGAAGTCAAATACATGGAACAAATTCAATTTTGTTTTGTTTTTAACAGAACCACAAAAATTAAAATCTAATACATGGAAAAAACACCGTTGTTATTGATTTTAACATTACTAATAAAATCGAGTTGACGTCTGATACGTGAAAAAAAACAATCTTTTGGTATTTTCACAACACAGCGAAATAAAAGGTCGAATACATCGAAAAACACAATTTTGTTTTATTTTTCACAAAACCCGAATAATTAAAATCTAATAATGGGAAACTACTCCATTGTTATTGATTTTCAAATTACCAAATAAATCTAATTGAGGTGTAATACATGGAAAAAAATAATCTTTTGTTATTTTGACAAAACCGCAAAATAAGAATTCTAATACAAGGAAAAAGACAATTTTGTTCTGTTTTTTACAAAACTACAATAATTAAAATCTAATACATGAAAAAAGCACCATTGCTATTGATTTACATATTACCGAAAAAATGGAATTGACATGTAATACATGAAAAAAAACAATTCTTCGAAGTATTTTCACTACACGTAAAAAATAAGAAGTCGAATACTTGCAAAAACACAATTTTTTTTTCACAAAAACACAATAATTAAAATATAATAAATGAAAACTCCATTGTTATTGATTTTCACAATACCAAAAGAATCAAATTAAGGATACATGGAAAAAAATAATCTTTTGTTATTTCCACAAAACTGCAAAATAAGAAGTCCAATACACGAAAAAAAACAATTTTGATTTGTTTTGTAAAAAACCACAAAAATCAAAATCTAGTACATAGAAAAAACACCACTTTTTTTATTTTCACATTAGCAAAAAAATTGAATTGACATGTAATAGACGGAAAAAAATAATCTCTTGGTATTTTCACAAAATCACAGAATAAGAAGTCTAATACATGGAAAAAAACAAATTTTTGTGTTGTTTCTCACAAAACCACAAAAATTAAAATCTAATAAACGGAAAAAACACCATTGTTATTGATTTTCATATTACCAAAAAAAATAATCTTTTGTTATTTTCGAAAAAGCACGAGAATAAGAAGACTAATACATGGAAAAAAGCACAATTTTGTGTTGTTCCTCACAAAACCACAAAAATTAAAATCTAATAAATGGAAAAACACCATGTTATTGATTTTCACATTACCAAATAAATCTAATTGAGGTGTAATACATGGAAAAAAAATAATCTTTTGTTATTTTCACAAAATCACGAGAATAAGAAGTCTAATACATGGAAAAAAACCCAATTTTGTATTGTTTCTCACAAAACCACAAAAATTAAAATTTAATACGTGGAAAAAATACCATTGTAATTAATTTTAACATTACCAAATCAACCGAATTGACGTGTAATACATGAAAAAAATAATCTTTTCTTATTGTGACAAAACCGCAAAATAAGAAGTCTAATACAAGGAAAAAGACAATTCCGTTTTGTTTTTCACAAAACCACAATAATTAAAATCTAATACATGCAAAAACCACCATTGTTATTGATTTACATATTACCGAAAAAATCGAATTGACATGTAATACATGGAAAAAAATAATCTTTAGGTATTTTCACTACACAGCAAAATAAGAAGTCGAATACTTGCAAAAACACAATTTTGCGTTGTTTCTCATAAAACCACAAAAATTTAAATCTAAAACATGGAAAAAACACCACTGTTATTAATTTTTTCATTACGAAAACAACCGAATTGACGTGTAATACATGGAAAAAATAATCTTTTGTTATTTTCACAAAACCGCAAACTAAGAAATCTAATACATGGAACAAATACAATTTTGTTTTGTTTTTAACGAGAACCAAAAAAATTAAAATCTAATATATGGAAAAAACATCGTTGTTATTGATTTTCACATTACCAAATAATCTAATTGAGGTGTAATACATGGAAAAAATAATCAATTATTATTTTCACAAAACCGCAAAATAAGAAGTCTAATATGAGGAAAAACATAATTTTATTTTGTTTTTCACAAAACCACAATAATTAAAATCTAATACATGGAAAAAAACACCATTTTTATTGATTTGCACATTACCAAAAAAATCGAATTGAGGTGTAATTCACGGAAAAATAATCTTTCCGTATTTACGCAAAACCGGAAAATAAGAAGGCAAATACATTTAAAAAAGACAATTTTGTTTTATTTTTCACAAAACCACAATAATTAAAATCTAATACATGTAAAAAGCTCCATTGTTATTTATTTTCACAATAGCAAAAAAATCGAATTAACATGTAATACATGGAAAAAAATAATCTTTTATTTTTTTCACAAAACCGCAATAATTAAAATCTAATACATTTAAAAAACACCATTGTTATTGATTTTCACAACAAAGAAAAAATCGATTTAACATGTAATACATGGAAAAAAATAATCTTTTGTTTTTTTGACAAAACCACAAAAAAAGAAGTCTAATACATGGGAAACAACAAATTTTGTATTGTTTCTCATGAAATTACACAAATTAAAATCTAATACATGGAAAAAACATCATTGTTATTGATTTTCATGTTAACAAAAAAAATCGATTGAGGTGTAATACATGGAAAAAAATAATTTTTCGTTATTTTCACAAAACCGCAAAATAAGAAGTCTAATACATGAAAAAAACACAATTTGTATTGTTTCTCGTAAAATCACAAAAATTAAAATCTAATAGAAGGATGAAACGCCATAGTTATTGATTTTAACATGACCAAAAAATAGAATTGACGTGTAAGACATGGAAAAAACAATCTTTTGTTATTTTCATTAAACCACAAAATAAGAAGTATAATATATGGAAAAAATACAATTTTGTTTTGTTTTTCATAAAACCACAAAAATTAAAATGTAATACAAAGAAAACACACCATTGGTATTGATTTTCGTGTTAACAAAAAAATCGATTGAGGTGTAATACATGGAAAAAATAATCTTTTGTTATTTTCACAAAACCGCAAAATAGGAAGTCTAATAGATGGAAAAAATACAATTTTGTTTTGTTTTTCATAAAACCACAAAAATTAAAATCTAATACATCGAAAACACACCATTGTTATTGATTTTCACAATAGTAAAAAAAATGAATTGACGTCTAATAGATGGAAAAAACCATCTTTTGATATTTTGACAACACAACAAAAATAAGAAGTCGAATACGGGGAAAAATACAATTTTATTTTGTTTTTCACAAAAACCACAATAATTAAATTCTAATATATGGAAACAAATCCATTGTTATTGATTTTAACATTACCAAATAAATGGAATTGTGGTGTAATACATGGAAAAAAATAATCTTTCGTTATTTTCACAAAACCGCAAAATTATAAGTCTAATACAAGCAAAAACACAATTTTGTTTTGTTTTTGACAAAACCACAATAATTAAAATCTAATACATTGAACAAACTCCTTTGTTATTGATTCCTAATATACCAAAAAAATTGAATTAACGTGTAATACATGGAAAAAATGAATCTTTTGTTATTTTCACAAAACCGCAAAATAAGAAGTCTAATACATGGGAGAAACAAAAATTTATATTGTTTGTCACAAAACCACAAAAATTAAAATATAGTACATGGAAAAAACCATTGTTATTGATTTTCACATTAACAAAAAAATCGAATTAACATGTAATCCATGGAAATAAACTAATCTTTTATTTTTTTCACAAAACCGCAATAATTAAAATCTAATACATGTAAAAAACTCCATTGTTATTGATTTTCACAATAGCAAAAAATCGAATTAACGTGTAATACATGGAAAAAAATAATCCTTTATTTTTTTCACAAAACCGCAAAAAAAGAAGTCTAATACATGTGAAACACAAAATTTTGTATTGTTTCTCACAACACTATACAAATTAAAATCTAATACATGGAAAAAACACCATTGCTATTGATTTTCATCTTAACAAAAAAATCGATTGAGGTGTAATACATGGAAAAAAATAATCTTTCGTTATTTTCACAAAACCGCAAAATAAGAAGTCTAATACAAGAAAAAAACACAATTTTGCATTGTTTCTCATAAAATCACAAAAATTAAAATCTAATACATGGAAGAAACACCATAGTTATTGATTTTCACCTGACCAAAAAATCGAACTGACGTGTAAGACATGGAAAAAATAATATTTTGTTATTTTCACAGAACAGCAAAATAAGAAGTGTAATATTTGGAAAAAATATAATTTCATTTTGCTTTTCATAAAACCACAAAAATTAAAATGTAATACACGGAAAACACACCATTGTTATAGATTTTCATGTTAACAAAAAAATCGATTGAGGTGTAATACATGGAATAAACAATTTTGTTTTGTTTTTCATAAAACCACAAAAATTAAAATCAAATACATGGAAAACAGACCAATGTTATTGATTTTCACAATAGTGAAAAAATTGAATTGACGTCTAATACATGCAAAAAATCATCTTTTGATATTTTCAAAACACATCAAAATAAGAAGTCGAACACATGAAAAAACATAATTTTGTTATTGATTTTCACAATATCTAGTCCAATACTTTGGGAAAAAATACAATTTTGCGTTGTTTCTCATAAAACTACAAAAATTAAAATCTAAAACATGGAAAAAACACCACTGTTATTAATTTTTTCGTTACTAAAACAACCGAATTGACGTGTAATAAATTGAAAAAAACAATCTTTTGTTATTTTCACAAAACCGCAAACTAAGAAGTCTAATACATGGAACAAATACAATTTTGTTTTGTTTTTAACAGCACCACAAAAATTAAAATCTAATACATGGAAAAAACACCGTTCTTATTGATTTTAACATTACTAATAAAATCGAATTGAAGTCTACTACGTGGAAAAAAAATAATCTATTGGTATTTTCACAACACAAAGGAAATAAAAAGTCGAATACATCAAAAAACACAATTTTGTTTTATTTTTCACAAAACCACAATAATTAAAATCTAATCACAACTCCATTGTTATTGATTTTCACAATACCAAATAAACTAATTGAGGTGTAATACGTGGAAAAAAATTATCTATTATTATTTTTACAAAACCGCAAAATAAGAAGTCTAATACGAGGAAAAACACAATTTTGTTTTGTTTTTCACAAAACCACAATAATTAAAATCTAATACATGGAAAAAATACCATTGTCATTGATTTGCATATTACAAAAAAAAATTGAATTGAGGTGTAATACATGGAAAAACAATCTTTTGGTATTTTCGCAAAACCGGAAAATAAGAAGGCAAATACATTTAAAAAACACAATTTTGTTTTATTTTTCACAAAACTGCAATAATTCAAATCTAATACATGTAAAAAACTCCATTGTTATTTATTTTCACAATAGCAAGAAAATCGAATTAACGTGTAATACAAGGAAAAAAATAATCTTTTGTTTTTTTTCACAAAACCTTAATAATTAAAATCCAATACATGTAAAAAACTCTATTGTTATTGATTTTCACAACAGCAAAAAAATCGAATTAACGTGTAATACACGGAAAAAAATTATCTAATATTTTTTTTCACAAAACCGCAAAAAAAGAAGTCTAATACATGGGAATCACAAAATTTTGAATTGCTTCTCACAAAACTACACAAATTAAAATCTAATACATGGAAAAAACACCATTGCTATTGATTTTTATGTTAACAAAAAAATCGATTGAGGTGTAATACATGGAAAAAAATAATCTTTCGTTATTTTCACAAAATCGCAAAATAAGAAGTCTAATACATGAAAAAAAATACAATTTTATATTGTTTCTCATAAAATCACAAAAATTTAAATCTAATACATGGAAGAAACACCATAGTTATTGATTGTCACATGACCAAAAAATCGAATTGACGTCTAAGACATGGAAAAAACCATCTTTTGTTATTTTCACAAAACCGCAAAATAAGAAGTCTAATATATGGAAAAAATACAATTTTGTTTTGTTTTTCATAAAATCACAAAAATTAAAATGTAATACATGGAAAACAAACCATTGTTATTTATTTTCATGTTAACAAAAAAAATCGATTGAGGTGTAATACATGGAAAAAATAATCTTTTGTTATTTTCACAAAACCGCAAAATAGGAAGTCTAATACATGGAAAAATACAATTTTGTTTTGTTTTTCATAAAACCACAAAAATTAAAATCTAATACATGGAAAACACACCAATGTTATTGATTTTCACAATAGTAAAAAAAAATTGAATTGACGTCTAATATATGGAAAAAACCATCTTTTGGTATTTTCACAACACAGCAAAATAGGAAGTCGAATACAAGGAAAAGCACAATTTTGTTCTGTTTTTTCAGAACCACAATAATTGAAATCTAATAGTTGGAAAAAACACCTTTGTTATTGATTGTCACAATATCAAAAAAATCGAATTGACCTAAAATACATGGAAAAAAAGAATCTTTTCTTATTTTCACAAAACTGCAAAATAAGAAGTCCAATAAATGGAAAAAACACAATTTTGTATTGTTTCTCACAAAACCACAAAACTTTAAATCTAAAACAAGGAAAAAACGCCATTGTTATTGATTTGCACATTACCAAAAAATAGAATTGAGGTGTAATACTTGGAAAAAATAATCTTTTGGTATTTTCGCAAAACCGCAAAATAAGAAGTCGAATACTTGTAAAAAACACAATTTTGTTTTCTTTTTCACAAAACAAATATAATTAATATCTAATACAAGGAAAAAACTCCATTGTTCTTGATTTTCACAATAGCAAAATAATCAAATTGACGTGTAATACACGAAAAAATCAATCTTTTGTTCTTTTCACAAACCGCAAAAATAGAAGTCTAATACATGGGAGAAACACAATTTTGTATTGTTTCTCACAAAACCACACAAATTAAAATATAGTACAAAGAAAAAACCATTGTTATTGATTTTCACATTATCGGGAAAATCGAATTGAGGTGTAATACATGGAAAAAAACAATCTATTGTTATTTTCACAAAACCGCAAAATAAGAAGTATAATACAAAAAAAAAACACAATTTTGTTTCGTTTTTCACAAAACAAAAATAATTAAAATCTAATAAATGAAAAAACACCATTGTTATTGATTTGCACATTACCAAAAAATCGAATTGACGTGTAATACATGGAAAAAATAATCTTTTGTTATTTTCACAAAACCGCAAAATAAGAAGTCTAATACATGAAAAAATACAATTTTGTTTGTTTTTCATAAAATCGAAAACTTAAAATCTAATACATGGAAAACAAACCATTGTTATTGATTTTCACATTACTAAAAAAATTTAATAGACGTATAATACATGGAAAAAACAATCTTTTGGTATTTTCACAATACTGCAAAATAAGAAGTCGAATACATGGAAAAACACAATTTTATTTTGTTTTTTCATAAAACCACAATAATTAAAATCTACTATACGGAAACAACTCCATTGTTATTTATTTTAAAATTACCAAATAAATCTAATTGAGGTGTAATACGTGCAAAAAAACAATCTTTTGGTATTTTCACAACACGGCGAAAAAAAAAGTCGAGTACATCGAAAAACACCATTTTGTTTTATTTTTCATAAAACCACAATAATTAAAATCTAATACAGGAAAACAATTCTATTGTTATTGATTTTCACATTACCAAATAAATCTAATTGAGGTGTACTACATGAAACAAAATAATCATTTGTTATTTTGACAAAACCGCAAAATAAGAAGTCTAATACAAGGAAAAAGACAATTCCGTTTTTTTTTTCACAAAACCACAATAATTAAAATCTAATACATGAAAAAACCACCATTTTATTGATTTACATATTACCAAAAAAATCGAATTGACGTGCAATACATGGAGAAAAACAATCTTTCGGAATTTTCACTACACAACAAATTAAGAAGTCGAATTCTTGCAAAAACACAATTTTTTTTTTCACGAAACCACAATAATTAAAATATAATACATGGAAACGACTCCGTTGTTATTGATTTTCACAATACCAAAAAAATCAAATTAAGAATACATGGAAAAAAATAATCTTACGTTATTTTCACAAAATCGCAAAATAAGAAGTCTAATACACGGAAAAAACACAATTTTGATTTGTTTTGTACAAAACCACAAAAATGAAAATCTAATACATAGAAAAAACACCACTGTTTTTTATTTTCACATTACCAAAAAAATCGAATTGACATGTAATACACGGAAAAATTAATCTCTTGATATTTTCACAATACCACAGAATAAGAACTCTAATACATGGAAAAAAAAAAACAATTTTGTGTTGTTTCTCACAAAACCACAAAAATTAGAATCTAATAAATGGAAAAAACACCATTGTTATTGATTTTCACATTACCAAAAAAATCGAATTGACGTGTAATACATGGAAAAAATAATCATTCGAGTGTTTTCACAACACAATAAAATAAGAAGTCGAATACATGAAAAAACATAATTTTGTTGTGTTTATCTCAAAGCCACAATAATTAAAATCTAATACATGGAGACAACTCAATTGTTATTGATTTTCACAATACCAAAAAAATCAAATTGACGATACATGGAAAAAAATAATCCTTTCTAATTTTCAAAAACCCACAAAATAAGAAGTCTAATACAATGAAAAAACACAATTTTGATTTGTTTTCACAAATCCACAAAAATTAAAATCTAATACATGGAAAAAATACCACTGTTATTGATTTTCACATTACCAAAAAAATCGAATTGACGTGTAATACATGAAAAAGAATAATATTTTGGTATTTTCACAAAACCGCACAATAAGAAGTCGAATACATGGAAAAATACAATTTTGTTTTGTTTTCCACAAAACCACAATAATTAAAATCCAACACCTGGAAAAAACT
Organism: Juncus inflexus; assembly: GCA_024447665.1. Taxonomy (NCBI): domain Eukaryota; kingdom Viridiplantae; phylum Streptophyta; class Magnoliopsida; order Poales; family Juncaceae; genus Juncus; species Juncus inflexus. Next base: position 4,948,199 of record JAJHPC010000021.1, read on the forward strand.
CGATTGTTATTCATTTTCACAGTACCAAAAAAATTGAATTACACGCAGTACCAAAAAAATCGAACCGACGTGTAATACATGGAAAAAAACAAATTTTGTTATTTTCACAAAACCGCAAAGTAAGAGGACTAATACACGGAAAAAACACAATTTTGTTTTGTGTTTCACAAAATTATAAAAGTTAAAATCTAATACATGGAAAAAAATACCATTGTTTTTTATTTTCACATTACCAAAAAAAATCGAATTGACGTGTGTAATACATGGAAAAAAATAATCTTTTGTTATTTTCACAAAATCACATAATAAGAAGTCTAATACAAGGAAAAAACACAATTTTGCTTTGTTTCTCATGAAATCACAATAATTAAAATCTAAAACATGGAAAAAATACCATTGTTATTAATTTTTACGTTACCAAAACAACCGAATTGACTTGTAATACATGGAAAAAATAATCTTTATTTATTTTCACAAAATCGTAAACTAAGAAGTCCAATACATGGAACAAATACAATTTTGTTTTGTTTTTAACAGAACCGCAAAAATTAATATATAATACATGAAAAAATACCGTTGTTATTGATTTTAACATTACTAATAAAATCAAATTAAAGTCTAATACGTGGAAAAAAAAATAATCTTTTGGTATTTTCACAACACAGCGAAATAAAAAGTCGAATACATCGAAAAACACAATTTTATTTTATTTTTCACAAAACCACAATAATTAAAATCTAATACAGGGAAACAACTCCATTGTTATTGATTTTCACATTACCAAATAATCTAATTACGGTGTAATACAAGGAAAAAAGTAATCTATTGTTATTTCAACAAAACCGCAAAAAAGAAGTCTAATACAAGGAAAAACACAATTTTGTTTTGTTTTCACAAAACCATAATAATTAAAATCTAATACATGGAAAAAACACCATTGTTATTGATTTGCACATTACCAAAAAATTCGAAATGAGGTGTAATACATGGAAAAACAATCTTTTGGTATTTTCGCAAAATCGGAAAATAAGAAGGCAAATACATTTAAAAAACACAATTTTGTTTTATTTTTCACAAAACCGTAATAATTCAAATCTAATACATGTAAAAAAACTCCATTGTTATTTATTTTCACAATAGTAAAAAAATCGAATTAACGTGTAATACATGAAAAAAAGCAATCTTTTATTTTTTTCAAAAAACCGCAATAATTAAAAACTAATACATGTAAGAAACTCCAGTGTTACTGATTTTCACAACATCAAAAAAATTGAATTAACGTCTATTACATGGAAAAAAATAATCTTTTATTTTTTTCACAAAACCGCAAAAAAAGAAGTCTAGTACATGGGAAACACAAAATTTTGTATTGTTTCTCACAACACTACACAAATTAAAATCTAATACATGGAAAAAATACCATTGCTACTGATTTTCATGTTAAAAAAAAAATCGATTGAGGTGTAATACATGGAAAAAAATAATCTTTCGTGATTTTCACAAAACCGCAAAATAAGAAGTCTAATACTTGTAAAAAACACAATTTTGTATTGTTTCTCATAAAATCACAAAAATTAAAATCTAATACAAGGAAGAAACTGCATCGTTTTTTTATTTTCACATGACCAAAAAATCGAATTGACATGTAAGACATGGAAAAAATAATATTTTGTTATTTTCACAAAACCGCAAAATAAGAAGTGTAATATATGGAAAAAATACAATTTTGTTTTGTTTTTCATAAAACCACAAAAATTAAAATGTAATAAATGGAAAACACACCATTGTTATTGATTTTCATGTTAACAAAAAAATCGATTGAGGTGTAATACATGGAAAAAACAATCTCTTGTTATTTTCACAAAACGCAAAATAAGAAGTCAAATACATGGAAAAACATAATTTTGTTTTGGTTTTCACAAAATCACAATAATTAAAATCTAATATATGGAAACAACTCCATTGTTATTGATTTTCACATTACCAAATAAATCGAAATGAGGTGTAATACACGGAAAAAAATAATCTTTTGTTATTTTCACAAAACCGCAAAATGATAAGTCTAATAAAAGGAAAAACACAATTTTGTTTTGCTTTTGATAAAACCACAATAATTAAAATCTAATACATGGAAAAACTACTTTGTTATTGATTTTCATAATACCAAAAAAATATACGTGTAATACATGGAAAAAAAGAATCTTTTCTTATTTTCACAAAACCGCAAAATAAGAAGTCCAATACATGGAAAAAACACAATTTTGTATTGTTTCTCACAATACCACAAAAATTTTAATCTAAAACAAGGAAAAAACGCCATGGTTATTTATTTGCACATTACCAAAAAATAGAATTGAGGTGTAATACATGGAAAAAATAATCTTTTTGTATTTTCGCGAAACCGCAAAATAACAAGTCGAATACTTGTAAAAAACACACTTTTATTTTCTTTTTCATAAAACCAGAATAATTAAAATCGAATATATGGAAACAACTCCATTGTTATTGATTTTCACATTTTTCAAAAAAATCGAATTGAGGTATAATACATGGAAAAAAAAATCTATTGTTATTTTCACAAAACCGCAAAATAAGAAGTCTAATACAAAGAAAAACACAATTTTGTTTCGTTTTTCACAAAACCACAATAATTACAATCTAATAAATGTAAAAAAACACATTGTTATTGATTTGCACATTACCAAAAAAATCGAAGGTGTAATACATGCAAAAAATAATCTTTTGGTATTTTCGCAAAACCGAAAAATAAGAAGTCTAATACATGGGAAACACAAAATTTTGTATTGTTTCTCACAAAACCACACAAATTAAAATCTAATACATGTAAAAAATACGATAGTTATTGATTTTCACTTTACCAAAAAATCGAATTGATGTGTAATACATGGAAAAAATAATCTTTTGTTATTTTCACAAAACCGCAAAATAAGAAATCTAATACATGGAAAAAAACAATTTTGTTTTGTTTTTCATAAAATCACAAAAATTAAAATCTAATACAGGGAAAACAAACCATTGTTATTGATTTTCACATTACTAAAAAAAATCGAATTGATGTCTAATATTTGAAAAAAATAATCTTTTGGTATTTTCACAACACTTGCAAAATAAGAAGTCGAATTAATGGAAAAACATAATTTTGTATTGTTTTTTCACAAAACCACAATAATTAAAATCTAATATATGGAAACAACTCCATTGTTATTGATTTTCACATTACCAAATAAATCTATTTGAGGTGTAATACATGGGAAAAAAAACATTCTTATGTTATTTTCACAAAACTGCAAAATAATAAGTCTAATACGAGAAAAAACACAATTTTGTTTTGTTTTTGACAAAATCACAATAATTAAAATCTAATACATGGAAAAAACTCCTTTATTATTGTTTGTCATAATACCAAAAAAATCGAATTGACGTGTAATACAAGGAAAAAAAGAATCATTTCTTATTTTCACAAAACCGCAAAATAAGTAGTCCAATTCATGGAAAAAAAACACAATTTTGTATTGTTTCTCACCAAACCACAAAAATTTTAATTTAAAACAAGGAAAAAATGTTAATGTTATGGATTTGCACATTACAAATACAATAGAATTGAGCTGTAATACATGGAAAAAATAATCTTTCGATATTTTCGCAAAACCGCAAAATAAGAAGTCGAATACTTGTCAAAAACACAATTTTGTTTTTTTTTTCACAAAAAAACAATAATTAAAATCTAATACATGGAAAAAAACTCCATTGTTATTGATTTTCACAATAGCAAAAAAATTGAATTGACGTGTTATACATGGAAAAAAATAATCTTTTGTTATTTTCACAAAACCGCAAAAAAAGAAGTCTAATACATTGGAGAAACACAATTTATATTGTTTCTCATAAAACCACACAAATTAAACCTAGTCCACGGAAAAAATACCATTGTTATTGATTTTCACATTACCAAAAAAATCGAATTGAGATGTAATACATGGAAAAAACAATCTTTTGTTATTTTCACAAAACCGCAAAATAAGAAGTCTAATAGATCGAAGAAACAAAATTTTGTATTGTTTCCCAAGAAATCACAAAAATTAAAATCTAATACTTGGAAAAAATACCATTGTTATTGATTTTCACATTACCAAAAAAATCAAATTGATGTGTAATACATGGAAAAAATAATCTTTTGGTATTTTCACAACACAAAAAATAAGAAGTCGAATACATGAAAAAACACAATTTTGTTTTGTTTTTCACAAAACCATAATAATTAGAATCTAATATATGGAAACAACTCCATTGTTATTGATTTTCACATTACCAAATAATCTCATGTCATTTTCACAAAACCGCAAAGTAATAAGTCTAATACGAGGAAAAACACAATTTTATTTTGTTTTTGACAAAACCACAATAATTACAATCTAATACATCGAAAAAACTCCTTTGTTATTGATTGTCATAATACAAAAAAAATTGAATCGACATGTAATATAAGGAAAAAAAAATCTGTTGTTATTTTCACAAAACCGCAAATTAAGTAGTCTAATGGAAAAAACTCCATTGTTATTGATTTTCACAATAGGAAAAAATCGAATTGACGTGTAATACATGAAAAAAAAGAATCTTTTGTTATTTTTAGAAAACCACAAAAAAAGAAGTCTAATACATGGGAGAAACACAATTTTGTATTGTTTCTCACAAAACCACACAAATTAAAATCTTCTACATGGAAAAAACACCTATGTTATTGATTTTCACATTACCAAAAAAATCGAATTGAGGTGTAATAAATGGAAAAAAAGAATCTTTTGTTATTTTCACAAAACCGCAAAATAGGAAGTCCAACACATCGAAAAAACATAATTTTGTATTGTTTCTCGAGAGATCACAAAAATTAAAATCTAATACATGGAAAAAAAAAACCATATTTATTGATTTTCACATTACCAAAAAATCAAATTGACGTGTAATACATGGAAAAAACAATCTTTCGGTATTTTCACAACACAACGAAATAAGAAGTCGAATAGATGAAAAAACACAATTTTGTTTTGTTTTTGAAGGAAACACAATAATTAAAATCTAATACATGGAAGAAACTCCTTTATTATTGATTGTCATAATACCAAAAAAATCGAATTGACGTGTAATAAAAGAAAAAAAATAATCTTTTGTTATTTTCACAAAACCACAAAATAAGTAGTCCAATACAGGGAAAATACACATTTTTGTATTGTTTCTCACAAAACCACAAAAATTTAAATCTAAAACAAGGAAAAAATGCCATTGTTATTGATTTTCACATTACCAATAAAATAGAATTGAGGTGTAATACGTGGAAAAAACAATCTATCTTTTGGTATTTTTGCAAAATTGCAAAATAAGAAGTCCAATACTTGTAAAAAACACAATTTTGTTTTTTTTTCACAAAACCACAATAATTCAAATCTAATACATGGAAAAAACTTCATTGTTATTGATTTTTACAATAGCAAAAAAATTGATTTGACGTGTAATACATGGAAAAAAACAATCTTTTGTTATTTTCACAAAATCGCAACAAAAGAAGTCTAATACATGGGAGAAGCATAATTTTGTATTGTTTCTCACAAAATCACACGAATAAAAATCTAGTACATGGAAAAAACACCACTTTTATTGATTTTTACATTACCAAAAAAATTGAATTGAGGTGTTATACATGGAAAAAACAATCTTTTGTTATTTTCACAAAACCGCAAAATAAGAAGTCTAATACATCGAGAAAACATAATTTTGTATTGTTTCTCACAAAATCACAAAAATTTAATTCAAAAATAAGGAAAAAACACCATCGTTATAGATTCGAACTAACCAATAAAATGGAATTGAGGTGTAATACATGGAAAAATTAATCTTTTGGTATTTTCGCAAAACCACAAAATAAGAAGTCGAATACTTGTAAAAAACATAATTTTTTTTTTTTTTTACAAAACCACAATAATTAAAATCTAATACATGGAAAAAATACCATTGTTATTGATTTTCACATTACCAAAAAAATAAAATTGACGTGTAATACATGGAAAAAATAATCTTTCGGTATTTTCACAACACAAAGAAAAATAAGAAGTCGAATACATGGAAAAACACAATGTTTTGTTTTTCGAAAAAACAACAATAATTGAAATCTAATATATGGAAATGACTCCATTGTTATTGATTTTTACATTACCAAATAAATATAATTGAGATGTAATACATGAAAAAAAAACAATCTTATGTTATTTTCACAAACCCGCAAAATAATAAGTCTAATACGAGGAAAAAAACACAATTTTATTTTGTTTTTGACAAAACCACAATAATTAAAATCTAATACATGGAAAAAACTCCTTTGTTATTGATTGCCATAATACCAAAAAAATCGAATTGACGTGTAATACAAGGAAAAAAAGAATCTTTTGTTATTTTCACAAAACCGCAAAATAAGAAGTCCAATACAGGGAAAAAACATAATTTTGTATTGTTTCTCACAAAATCACAAAAATTTAAATCTAAAACAAGGAAAAAACGCCATCGTTATTGATTCGCACTTACTAATATAATGGAATTGAGGTGTAATACATGGAGAAATAATATTTTGGTATTTTCGCAAAACCGCAAAATAAGAAGTCGAATACTTGTAAAAAACACAATTTTGTTTTTTTTTCAGAAAATCACAATAATTAAAATGAAATACATGGAAAAAACTCCATTGTTATTGATTTTCACAATAGAAAAAAAATCGAATTGACGTGTAATACATGAAAAAAAATAATCTTTTATTATTTTCACAAAACCGCAAAAAATGAAGTCCAATACATGGGAGAAACACAATTTTGTATTGTTTCTCACAAAACCACATAAATTAAAATCTAGTACCTGGAAAAAACACTGTAAATCGGGTAAAATCGTCATTGAATTTCACACAATTTAACAAAACAATTTATATTTCCCTATTAATCAATTACGAGTATGAGTGGTAATGAGTTTAGGGGTCGAAGACAAGGAGGTGTGGCCTCAAGAATTAACTAGTTTCAATGATTATTCTTTAGTGTAAAATCTTTTCTTTCAAGGTTTATTAGGTAAATCTCCAAGTTTAAATTTCCTTTTCAGCCTTATCGTGAAAATTCAGCACGTCATACTTTGGTGTTTTAATTCGTAACTAGACCAAATAAACTCCGAATCCAACTCATGAGATACCGTTGGAAATTATAAAGAGAGATCTATATTGTGGTTCTTTACTGTTATTATTATTTTGTTAAAGATTCTAGAGTTATTTGTAATTCAGTCCAGACCTTATCTCGGATTAAAAATCGGTTCAGCAGTAACTTCAGAAAATTATAGAAAAATCACCAAAACTTGAAAAATCCCGAAATACATACAGAAATTCAATTATCACGTTTTGGATTATCTGTTAAAAGTTCATATAATGATGTTTTGTAGTTTGAGATTTATAATGAAAATTCAGATCTGGATCGAAACTGGTTCCGACAGACCAGTACTCACAAAAATTATAATATCTCCTAATCTGTCTTAACAACTACTATTTTAAAATTCATATTTGGATTTTAAACTTCAAATTACTTTAAATAGGACTATTTTAGGATTTTTATTATTTGTTTTTATATTTTTTTAAAATTAAGAAGAAAAGAAACAATAAATTGGACAAAAGTTTAAAAAAAATAGAAAAACTACAATTTTGGAAAATTAATATCTCACAGATTACTGATCGGAATTGGGCAAAATTTGGGTTGAACATTATCTACTAAATGCGACCTAAATTTTAAAAATATTTATTTAATTTTTCAGATCTTAATTAGACACGCAATTATGGGAAAAAAACTGAAAAAACAGAGAAAAACAGCAGCAAGACAGAAACTGGATTTAGGGTTTGATTTTTGGTTTAAAAATAGGGATTTATAGGAAATTCATGATGTGTAACAATCATTAATCACTTAGGGTATAATTTTTCAGAATTAAATGATGGATTTGAGCGATCTAAGCTAAGATTTACTCAAGAAATTGATTGAAAAACTCGTTTAATTCAAAACAACCATTTTAAACAAAACTTGAATTCAATCAATCACAACTCCAAATTAATCACACAAAATACTAAGCTAAATATTTCAAATGATTAACAAGTCAATAAACTTCCGATTTAATAGATCAATTGATGAAAAATACCAAGCTAAGCAATTTTTTCCAATTTATTCAAAATTGTGTGTTCATGACTATTCATTCAAATTCAGCAAAATTACACGAAATTAAAGCAAGATTTCATGCATACAAATCACAAATCCCCTTCCCTATCTAAATCTACTTACACATATTCATAAGAACAAGAATTTGACAAGATTTCATCATGATTATTACAAAATTGAGTTCTTGAGATCTAAAATTCAAATCGAGTAATTAAAAGAGAATTAGGCTAAACCGAGAGTTGGAAGACTAGCCAGTTGCTTCCTTGAGTTGATTTGAAGCTCCAATTGCACCTCAATTCAAGCTAGAATTGACCGATTCAAAATTTCCCCAAATCAGCCCCAAATTGCATGATTTCACTCAAAAATAAAAATTAGAGTTCAAGAAAGCTTGAAACTCATTAATGGAGGTTCTAAAGGTTAGAGAAGATGAGTAAAGAGTGGTGTATAAGTTAAGGAGAGTGGGGGAATGAGTTATTTCTCTTCTCTAGATTGAGGTGCATTTTATAGAGAGCTAAGGGCTTGAGAGTGTATTCTCTTGATTGGCTTGATCTGAAATTTCAGGGGTAAAATGGAGAATTCCAGTTGTCCAGATCCAATCTCACATGTGTGAAGAACCTTCTGTTCAAATTTCGTTATATTCCGTTGAAAAATGAGGGAGAATTTCGAATTTTAGTATTTGGCAGTTATTTTGAAATCTGAAATTTCGTCGAACAGTTACTCGTACGACTTCAAACTCAAATATCTCTCTCATTTCTTCATCATTTTTGGTGTTCTTGGTATCCATGGAAAGAGGAAAGAGAGAAGAAGAGAATGGAATTAGTTTCACATGAAACGGAGGTCTGTAGAGTGAGTTATAGACTTGAGAAGTTTCAGCTCGAATTGAGTTATTTCAGCAAAAACAGAATTCAATTTCATTGAACACCGAGTTCAAACTCGATTATCTCACTCAATTCTTCATCATTTTTTGAGTTCTTTATATGGTTGAAAAGAGGGGAATGAGTAGAAGAGAATGGCGTTAGAATTATGACAAACCAAGATTTTTGCAAGAAATTGTGAGCTCGAGAATACTGCAGCTCTAAATTGGTTATTTTTGGGCTGACAGGAGGTTTTTCGCGTTTTGCGGCCAACTCTCGCCGTTCCAGCGATGGCTAATCATACGGTTGTGCTTGTCTTGTCATCTTGTCAAGACGAGTCGAATGGTATCAAGTTTGTTCAATTCCGAGCATTTCGAAAAAAAATCGCATTTTTGAGAGAGAAAGGGTTGACTTGACTGCGACGATTGACTTTTCAGTTTTGACCAGAATTTTTTTTGTGCGTCGCATTTTCTCTATTCTTGCGCTGCTATATATATATATATATATGTGTGTGTGTGTGTGTGTGTGTGTGTGTGTGTGTATCTATGTGTATGTATATGTATATGTATATATATATATATATATATATGTGTGTGTGTGTGTGTATATATGTGTGTGTGTTTGTGTGTGTGTGTGTGTGTGTGTGTGTGTGTGTGTGTGTGTGTGTGTGTGTTAGACCATATATTAGCACATTGCGAGTCTCAACCACCGAGACTCGTGCAATCGCGTGCCGAACTGAACTTCAAGCCGTCTGCTGCACATTCTTGATTTTCGCCTCAGTTTCATTATGAGAACGTTGAATCGCTCGCACAGAAATGCATTACCTTCATGCACATTTTTTATTTTGTCTTCAGTCTTGACTTGGGAATTGCTCAGGCAGGAGGAGTGAGACGAGAGGAGTTGGAGACTCCACAAGATGAAAACTCGGGATTTCATTTTCTGGAATTGGGGCGAGTACAAATTGAAATCCAAAGCTTGGATTCGTGACTTGACCAGATGGATCGGGAATCTGATTCCTGAATTTAGAACATTTAGGAGCAGCAATTGGGCCCGAGTATCCACTCAGCCCGACCACTTGGCAAGTCGCTCTCTCTTCTCACCAGGAGCCACCACGTGGACTCCATCATTCAATGTTTGCTCAATGAATTATTTCACATCGTCATGGCCATGCGTGACAGAGTTCTTGCACGATAGTGGGGCCACGGAGATGACTAGAAGCTCTTTCATGGCGGAGCTTGCCCCACAAAAGTTGAAGGCTAGGCCGTTAATGTCCAAACTCGTCGGAATCTTCGGGCAGAATGAGTAGGACATTGCCTCGTAAATACCCACAAAATCCCGAACTCCCAAGCTCGCTGGAAGCTCCGGTGATAAGGACAAGAATCTCACCAGTGATCGGATCAGAGACTTTTTTATTCAATTAGCATTCCTTTGAAAAATAATTTAGTGAATAACATTGTTTTGAAAATAGAATCTAGCATTTTCGCAAGGCCTTTTGGCTGAACAAAAGTTGTCCCACCAAAGACCCTGGCGAAACATGTGTTGTGCCATTTAGTAGTGTAATGTGTATTTTTATACACATTTTAAGAATTTTTATAATATAATTTTCACCCTTAAATCATATAAAATATTGAAAAAGTGTTTAAAATTAATAAAAATTATTTTTGAAACCCTTAATATTTTTATGTGATTTTTCAGGTAAAAAGAACAAGAAAGAGATAGTTGGATGACTTGGTGAAAAGTCCGCTCCAAATAACGGGCCGATCTGCAAATTCTGGGCCAAGGATGACCGAATTCTCGACAAATCTTCGCAAAACCCTACACACACCTCTCCAATTCTCTTATAACCCTTATCCACCAATTATCCATGCCAAAACCTACAAAATCCACAAAAAGATGAAAAATCAAACCCGAAAAATCGCCTAGTTGACCAAAAGACAACTGTCTCAAAAGGGGTCAAATTGGGCACCAAATCGAAGAGCCCAATAAGATGAATCCAACGGTGCAAACCTCACGAAAAAAAACCTTTTAGAACTCCCAGAAAACACGATAGAAGGTCTAGTCAAACTTCTGACCAAGTTGAACCAATCAGGCTTTGACATGTGGCAACCCATTGAAATTACCACTAAACCAGAAATGCCACACGTCTTTCTTTCTTCCTTAATTTCCCAAACTTAAATACGAGGTTAACCTTCTGCCTGCTCTGACTTCGACACGTGGTAAAATCGTTAGAAATCAACGAACCAAAAGGCAGCACGTGTCTAATTAGTTGGGATCTGATTTAGAAGGGACACATGGCGTCAATTGAGTGGGGAGCATAGTTAACACGCCGGTACGATGTTCAGTACAAGGTTTTGACTCAGCCATTTAGAGGAAAACACATGGCAAAACGCGTGGTGGAATCCGCGTCCAATCTAGGAACCGGTTGAAAATTCTGCGTTTTTCATCGAGCCGCATATCTCCAGTGCCTCTATAATACACGTTCGGCAGGGAATTGGACCGTCTATTGATTGTAAATGGAGAACCAGATTTATGCGTTTTCTGACGCCTCTGAACGGACCAGACTGACGAAATGAATTGGCCAACCTGGCTTCAACACGTGGCTTGCCTTTATCAAAAATGCGTGAATCAGAAGCTTTCCCTTTACCCTTCAATGATTTATAAACTGGATACCTCCATTTTGCAATTAACAAGGGAATAAGCCGATAATGAACGGTCCTGTGGAGGAAAATGGAGGCAAGCTGTGACACGTTTTCTGCAGCTCTGACGTGTTTCAGGAGGTGATCAGTACGAGAATCATTCATCTCTCTGTTTCTTTTCGAAATGGAAGCCTTTGTTTGCTTGTTAACAAGGGAATGAGCGGATAATGGATTGTCCATTGAAACAAATTGGAGAGGTGCAGCTGACACAGCTGGCAAGGTCAGTACTAGGATTGAATGCTCCCGAATGGCAGATTGACATGTGGTGTGAGCGCTAATTATCTAGGCAATTCGAGTACGCCACGTGTCCTGGCTGTTGAATTTGGATGGGGTTAAGGGGAATTGATAAATACACCCAGAAAATTGCACCCAAGCAGAATTTGAATAGAAAGAAAGGAAAAAGAGTGCTACACATCTCCTAAATTACTACCCCAAAATAAATCCGGATCAAACTAAATTTTTAGTCCCACAATCCTATTTCCAAATCTTTTCTAGGCCAAATTTCTCTATAAAAATTACTACTCTTTCTCTCTCTAGTATCCATTATTCATCCATTCTTCCATCATATCCATGCATTTTTACACATCCATTATTCATCCATTCTTCCATCATATCCATTCATTTTTACACATCCATTTCCACCATTGTTCTTCTTCTTTTCTTTTCCACTATTAATGTCTACAAAGCTTAAAAGTAAAATTTCTTGAGAGTAAAAAGAGATAAAGATTTTCAAGGAGAGAGTGCTTAATCTAGAAGGAGTAAGTGCTAGATCAACCAAGAAGGGGAGAAGAATCGAGAATGATTGTCATCTTTAGGTTTTGATCTATTTTTCCTTATTTCTTTCTTTTATTTAGATGAATAAAATGACTCAAAAAATTGTAAATATGATTTTTGTGGACATGAGTGAGTAGTTTCATCATAGGGAAAAAGACTTTTTGTGTGATATTTGTTGATGAAATCTTAAGTGAAATTTTTACAATTTATTATGGTAATTAAAAGTTAAATTTCGACACAATTTCTTAAGATTTAAGTTGAGTTATTTGGAAAGATAACTTGAAATACATGTGTGAGGTATTTTGTGTTGAGATTTGTTTGGGTATTAAGAACTTGGAATAGTTTCTTTTGTTATTCAAATAAGGGTTGAATCAAGTATAAGAACATCTTAAAAGAGTGGAAGTTTTTGAGTGGATATTGTGCTTGATGAATTTATTGTAATTCGTGATTCTCATATTACACAAATCGTCATCATTTCCCTACCTTTTCTCTTTTGAACTTTTAAAAACAAAATTTTATTTCTTTTATTTTCTCTTGCATCTTTTTTATTAAAACAACAACAACAACATCTTGATCAACAACTTGCACTAAAGAACACACGAGATTACAAAGTTAATAATTTAAGGTCATGCCTCTTTGTGATCGACATCCTAAACTCTTATACCATATATACATTGAATTGAATTAGGGGACTTATAAATAACTTTGCTAAGATTGTAAATCGCAACGACACGATTTACACTTTCTTACAAGCAGCCTCAAGCAATTTTAATTAGGGAAAGAAATACTGTTCCGCCAAGTTCTTTGGTGGAACAGGTTAAAATTTTAATTTTCATTGTTAATTGTGTTGGATTTTGGACCTACTTAAACACAACGAAAAACAAAAATTATGTCCAAAACTATTTCGAGGATATGTGCGTATCGGTTAAATCAAAGAAATAATACTTAAAAGTATCTTTCGGATTACGCTTAATCCGTGTTGCTCAAACCATGTGTGCCACCCAAGCGTTTTTAAACAGGTTACCGTCCAAACCAATTATTCGTCCGCCAAGACCGTCTATATTGACTCCCACTAAAGACTTCTTCCGCACGCGCAACTGATCTCTACAAAACTCTTGAAAAACCGTTCTCAACTTCTTAAGTCGAATAGATCACAAGCGCCAAAAACACGATAGCCTCTACCGATATCCACACAAACAAACTCCTCGGAGCGGGTAAGATGAAACTGTATATGCTAGTGTGCTTTTTTTTCTTGTATAAGAAAACTCTTTTCTTCTTCTTTTTTTCTCACAAAAGATGTATAAACCAACTATAATATCTCTCACATAATATTGCATCCTTTCATTTTGTCATACAAAAGAAGACGCCTTTGTGGTTTACTGGAGGTCTATAGGGGGTTTTATAGACCTAAACATGCAGAAGTGTGGATTAGATGAACAACAGATCTATTGACGAAGTTTGTTATGTGATTGCTTTTGCTGTAACCATCCGTTATCACTAGCAGCCCTTACCGTGTTCGCGAGCACCTACTCTCCGGGTATACCTTTCGGCTCCTTGATTCCACTAATCCAAATTGTATTTTCTTTTACAAGACCACGATTCACCGTTCGCTTTACAACAACTCGAAGCGAAGCGATGAAACAAAACTTACAATGATTTCTTTCAATAAAAAATAATAATAATTAACTCACTCACTAATTTCTCCCTAATCTCAATAGAATATTGAGTAAATTTTCTTAAACACCGGCTGAGAAAAGATCTCGAATTTTTGCCTTTTATTTTCAATTTCAAATTTCACTATAATTGCCAAATACTGAGCTATCAAATCTGTCCAGATTTTGTCTGCTGTCAAGACTCCGTTTCTGACTCACTTAGAAGCTGAATTTGAAATTTTTTAAAGAAGAAAAGATGCATCCCACTCTGTTATCTTTCCATAGCCATATCACACTGAAGATGTGTCAGCAGATTCCAGGGTGATTCGGCCTATCTTTGTCGCTTTGCTCCATTTTTATGTTTTGATCCAAAAATCAAACAAAAACATAAAGAACTCCAAACAAGAACTCTATGATTCCTGACTTCTTTTAATAAAAAGCGTCGTGTCCGTCTTGAAGAGTACTCTTAGAATGTCTTTCTTGAACTTGCCATTTAGCTTGACTAATTCATGATATTCAAAATATTATTAATAACTCGGAATTATTTTAATCATCATCAAACTAAGAACTACAAACGGTTTGGAAATCCATAGCCATGTATGTTACATGCACAGCGGAACCTATGGATTTAACCCGCCCTAGGATCTACGTTAAGGGAATAAAAGTACGAGATTAGCCATTAAAATTTATACCTCGGATCTTCCTGATCCGCGAGACAAGGAACGGATGTAGGTCTGAAGTTTTCCGACTCACAACCGTCTCCTTCCCGAATCTCGGCTCGCCAAGCTCCTTCCTATTGCTCGGCTCGAAGAAATCCTTCTTGAAGCTTGGCTCGAGAGATAGCTTCTTCTCCTAGGGATGAAGATAGATCGCTCGCAAGTTCTCAAGGTAGAGAACCTCTACTCGTATCCACGCGAACTTCACTCGAACGGAATAACCGGACTTGGCTAGACAAGTCCGAAAATACTTTCAGAATATCTCTCAAAACTCTCTCTCTCTTTTTTCTGTGTAAAGACGGTCTCTCAGGCTACAGAGTTGTGTATCAAATAGAGAGACCATGCCCTTCTATTTATACTAGAGAGAGAGGCGAACGATTGCTCAGTTACCATAACTAAAATCCTAATCTGCGCCCATTCCGTTGCCAACGGAACTATTCCGTTACCAACGGAATAGGTATTTCCATAACGAAATACTTGGCAGCTAAGGTTATTACAGTTTCCATATATATTCCGTTGGGAACGGAACTTTTCCGTTACCAACGGAATGGCACTGTTTTGTTCAATCAATTATCCAATAATTGATTATTTCGTTCACCAATTTATACATCATATGTATAACTGTTTTGAGGCATATTTATCCCGTACGAATGGAGTTCATTGTGTGACCGTGTAGGTTCCATTTAACGCTGGCAACGATCTTCTAAAAATCGTAAGTCATGAGTAACCTCTGGACTGATGTCATGACTAACCATGTTAAATGAATTGATCAGCGATCGTAAACCTATCTGAATAGACAATTGCTTATTCCTTTTGTTCTACGATATACATCTTGATCACAAGGCACGGTAATATGTCATCCTTGAGTTTGATCAAAGTCTCTTTCCTGATCAAGAATTAGACTGAGTAAATACAAAATGATATTAACAACACATGTTAATCCATTTTGAGCATGGCCATGCATTTCCTTCAGTCCTAGTTCATCAGGGGGCCTAGAGATATCTTCCTCATGATGAGAGGAACAAATCCCATCTTGGTCACTCACATTCCTCGTCAAGATTCAGTGCATACCTAACGATGACCCTAATGATTATCCCATTACGGATGACGTAAGATCATATTAAAGTATGCAGTTCCTCATACAGGAATCCATGGTGACCTCAGGTCGTAGGAACAAGCATACTATTCATATGAGAATCACTAATGACATATACCATGCATATTCTGATAGTGTGGTTTGTCCAGTACGTGTTCTCTAACACGTACCTAGATTCCAGACTTGACATCTCTATGTCCATGATCAGCAGAACATGATCATCCAGCCTGTGAATATACTAGTGTGGATATGTAGCTTCTTACCTGAAGTATGTCTATCTCTATAAACATCCTACATATCACTAGGGACAGTTTAGAATGTCATTCGTTGGTTCACAGTTCTACTATCAGAATCACGTATTCTGATGATGTGAACCCGAAGTGTCATTCTTGGTTGACATAAGAAATATACATTCACAACCCATACACACATATATATAAGAAAGAACCTTTATTGAATAAATAATAATATCTTAATACATAATCCATTTCCTAGCACAAATACATTTGGCCTAGGGCATTAATCCTACAGTCTCCCACTTGCAGTAGGCCAATTCTAAGCATCTTATGTCCATAGACCTAACATGACCCTCTTGCTTTGCCTACGGGAGTGGTTTAGTTAATGGATCGGCGACATTGTCGTCCGACGGCACTCTACACATTTTAACATCACCCCTTTGTGTCTCTCTGATTAGATGGAAGCATCGCAGTATGTGCTTGGACTTTTGGTGAGATCTCAGTTCTTTTGCTTGTGCGATCGCTCCATTGTTGTCACAATATAGATCCACTGGTTCCGAGATACTCGGAACTATTCTTAGCTCCTCCAAAAAGTTCTTTATCCAAACAGCTTCTTTAGCCGTTTATGCAGCGGCTATATACTCTGCTTCCATTGAAGAATCTATCACAGTACATTTCTTAGAACTCTTCCATGTCACTTCGCCCCCATTTAGGCAAAATAAATAACCTAATTGCGATCTGAAGTCATCTGAGTCTGGTTGGAAGCTTGCGTCGGTGTAACCCTTTACAACGAGCTCATCTTCCTGGCCTCCATGGATTAGGAACAGGTCCTTAAATCTTCGTAAGTACTTAAGGATTCTTTTAACAGCTATCCAGTGACTTTCACCTGGATTAGACTGAAACCTGCTTGTTGCGCTTAATGAGTATGACACATCCGGTCTTGTACATATCATGGCATATATGATAGATCCTATAGCCGAAGCATATGGGATCTTAGTCATGCGTCTTCATTCCTGCTCATTTGTAGGACACTGTGTCTTACTGAGAGACACGCCATGTGACAAGAGCAAAAATCCTTTCTTGAATTCTTGCATTCTGAACCGTTTCATTACCTTGTCTATGTATGTACTTTGACTCAGACCTATAAACCTTCTAGATCTATCTCTATAGATCCTGATTCCTAGCACGTATGAGGCTTCTCCTAGGTCTTTCATCGAGAAACTATCTCCCAACAATTTCTCGACGTTCAATAATGTTGGGGCGTCATTTCCCATGAGTAATATGTCATCTACGTAAAGCAACAGGAATACTACCGTGCTCCCACTGAACTTCATGTAAACACAAGGCCCACCCTCACTTTTGGTAAAACCAAAACTTTTGATGACTTCATCAAAATGAAGGTTCCAACTTCGAGACGCTTGCTTCATTCCATAGATGGATTTCTGAAGCTTGCAAACCTTACCAGAATTCTTAGGATCGACAAAACCCTCGGTTTCCATCATATGAACGTCCTCGGTTAGATTTCCATTTAGGAAAGCTGTTTTGACATCCATTTGCCATATTTCATAGTCATAATATACTGCTATGGCTAATAGAATTCTGATGGATTTAAGCATAGCTACAGGTGAGAAAGTTTCGTCATAGTCAATACCATGAACTTGTTTGAAACCTTTCGCCACAAGCCTTGCTTTGTAGGTTTGTACCTTTCCATCCACGTCAGTCTTCTTCTTGAAGACCCATTTGCATCCGATGGTCTTCAAGCCTTCGGATGGGTCAATCAGACTCCAAACTTGATTGTCTTGCATGGATTGCATCTCGGCTCTCATGGCCTCTAACCATTTATGAGAGTCGGGACTCTTCATAGCATCTTGGTAGGACGTGGATTCATCATTTATGAATGTCACATCATCATCATTAGACACGAGAAATCCGTATCTCTCGGGCTCATGACGAATCCTACTAGATCTACGTTGAGTCTGTTGTGTTTCAAGCTCGCCAACTCCTTGAGAGCTTGTTTGTTCCTCCATCATAGGTTCTGCAACTATAGGTGGGTCTCGAATTTCTTCGAGTTGCACTTTACTCCCACTGCTTCTCATAGAGACAAACTCTCTTTCCAAGAAAGCTCCATTGCAAGCAACAAACACTTTGTTCTCCGATGGGTGGTAAAAGTAATATCCTTTGGTTTCCTTAGGATATCCCACAAACAGGCACTTATCATATTTGGGTTCGAGTTTTTCGGGAAACTGATGTTTGACATAAGTCTCACATCCCCAAATTTTAAGAAAAGATAACTTGGGGCTTTTCCCCGTCCATATCTCATATGGCGTCTTTTGAACCGCTTTGGATGGAATCCTGTTCAGTATGAATGCGGCAGTCTCAAGAGCGTAACCCCAGAAAGACATTGAAAGACTCGTTTGACTCATCTTCGATCGAACCATATCCAATAAGGTTCGATTCCTCCTTTCGGACACTCCATTCCACTGAGGAGTTCCTGGAGGAGTCAGTTGTGAAACTATTCCACATTCTCTGAGATGATCCTCAAATTCCTGACTCAGATATTCGCCTCCTCGATCAGATCGAAGTGCTTTAATCTTCTTGCCAAGTTGATTCTGTATTTCATTCTTAAATTCTTTGAACAGTTCAAAGGATTCAGACTTGTGCTTCATTAGGTAGACATAACCATATCTACTGAAATCGTCTGTGAAAGTTATGAAGTACCGATACCCAGCTCTAGCGGGCATACTTATTGGTCCACATACATCAGTATGTATGAGTTCTAATAAGTCATTGACCCTTTCTCCAACTTTTGTGAAGGGTTTCTTAGTCATCTTGCCAAGTAAACTAGACTCGCACGTCTCAAATGATTCCAAATCAAATGAGTCTAAAAGTCCATGAGAGTGGAGTTTAGAAATGCGTTTCTCATTTATATGGCCTAAGCGACAGTGCCAGAGGTATGTTGTATTTGAGTCATTCGGTTTAAATCGTTTAGTGTTAATGTTATACATGGACTTATAACTCTCTTTCTTAAGATCTAGCACGTAAAGACCTCTTTCTAATAGAACATTTCCATAGAAGAGATTATCCTTTAAGATAGAACAATTATTATTCTCAATAACAAATTTATAACCATCCAAAGCTAGACTAGAAATAGAAATAATATTTCTGCTCATAGCGGGTACAAAATAACAATTATTAAGTACTAATACAAGTCCACTAGGCAAAGTCAGTAAATAAGTTCCTACGGCTATTGCAGCAACTCTTGCTCCATTTTCCACACGTAGGTCGACTTCGCCCTTCGCTAATCTTCTACTCCTTTGTAGTTCCTGCACATCATTACAAATGTAAGTACCACATCCGGTATCCAATACCCAAGATTTAGGAGTAAGTGAATTAGTTTCAATAACAAAAATACCTGAAGCGATAGTCACACTACCCTTCTTGATTTCATTCTAATAGAGTTTACAGTTTCTCTTCCAATGGCCAACCTTGTTGCAATGGAAGCAAACTCCCTCTTTGTCTTTCTTGATCTTAGGTTTAGGCAACACCTTGCCTTTACCCTTGCTCTTGTTCCCGGTCTTCTTACCCTTCTTCTTGTGAACCATTAGAACGTCTTTGACAACATTTGTCTTCATGTCCTCCTGTGCGTTCTTAAGCATCCCATGCAACTCAGTGATGGATTTCTCCATCTGATGCATATTACAGTTCATGATGAATTGCTTAAAACTAGGAGGTAACGACCCGAGAATTATGTCAAAAGCCAATTCTCTAGGCATAGCTGAACCAAGCCTCTCCAATTGATCAAGATAGCTCTTCATCTTGAGTACATGAGCACTCACAGATGAACCTTCAGCCATCTTTGTGTCAGTCAGAGAGACGGTCACTTTGTAGCGCTCAACTCTATCCTGCTCTTGGAACATTTCCTTGAGAGTTACGATCATATCGTAAGCACCCATGTCCTCCAGTTGCTTCTGAAGCTCGGAGGTCATGGTCGCTAGCATGAGACAAGCTATCTCCGTGTCGTCTTTAACATATTTAGCATACGCATCTCGGGCAACCCTTGTGGCTCCCTGTTCTGGTTCCTCTGGGTAAGCCTCTTCTATGACATACAGTTTATTGTCAGCCTTGAGAATAATTCTCAGGTTTCTAAACCAGTCAAGGAAGTTAGACCCATTGAGCTTATCCTTCTCAAGGATAGATCAAAAATTCAACGCAGTTGAATTATTATTTGCCATTATTCTACAAGTTAAAATGTAAGGTGTCATTATTATTTATTCATCGGGGTTGTTTTGTTTTGGTGTTTCTTATAATGTACTCCCACTATTTTTCTTCAAATCAACCACCTTCAGTAGTATTGATTCGGAAACTTCAAATGAATGAGGTTTCATAGTGAGTCAAGATCCGTATTTCATTGAGTATTAAGTGCGCTTTGGCGCAACCCTCAATACACAACTATTTAGGTAGGAACACTTCCAATTGTATCATATACAACTCTATCCTTTTATGGAATGAGCATCATATGCCCGGTGTATTATTCCATCTTGTGCCCTGAGCCCAAGTCCGACTTGCTTGCTCAGTTAAGTTTAACCATGTATGATTATCAGCGAAAAAGAGTCCAGCACACTCAGCTTTGGCATGACCCATGCTGGATGCCATTTCCTGCGTACTCTCCTTTACAAAGACAATCCTCCATATGCTCAGCTTTGGCATGACCCACATGGAAGACTGTCTAAGTACCAAGGGCTTCTGTGACATGGGTGGGCACTTCTTTACTTAACATTCTGAAGGATTTTATTTTATTTTAGATTTATAAATATAAACATCACAGAAACTAAGTTAAATATGGTATGTGCCTAATCCTCACGAGCGATCACGAGGTTCCTAATTCTAGATCTATCTCTTGATTGCAGGAGTAATCTTCAACGAACCCTTCGTTGTGTGTGCGAAGATCCAATGCTATCTTCCGAAGATTGCGCCAAGATCTCTTGCCTTGAAGTCTTGAAATAATATCTATTCTAACAACTATCCTATAGCTAGAAAAGGTAATTTAAAAACTTGGACAACTCACAGGTTGCCATAATTACAACTTTGGACAACTCACTGGTTGCCATAGATATTAAATAATATTACAGGCATTCACACACAAGATTACATCACAGAACAATCACAGATCTAAAGCTCATACCATATTTGTATATTTAAATTCGATGTATAACAAAAATTAGGGTTTCTCGCAAAATCAGCATTATTCCGTTGGAACGGAACTATTCCATTCTCAACGGAGACGTGTTGGAAATTCGTATTTTCTTTTATTTTAGTTCCGTTTCCGAAACGGGTTTCAAAAACTAATTCTTGAAACTCTAGGAAATCATAATATCCAATATTATATTTCCAGACACTATTTCCATGATGTTTTGAAATAATATTTCTCAAAACCCTAAAATTTATTATACTAGAATTTACTAAATTTTAAATATGTAATCGACGATTATTTCCTAAACGAATGCTCTGATACCACAGTTGGGAAATCCATAGCCATGAACGTTACATGCGCAGCGGAACCTATGGATTTAACCCGCCCTAGGATCTACGTTAAGGGAATAAAAGTGCGAGATTAGCCATTAAAATTTATACCTCGGATCTTCCTGATCCGCGAGACAAGGAACAGATGTAGGTCCGAACTTTTCCGACTCGCAACCGTCTCCTTCCCGAAGCTCGGCTTGCCAAGCTCCTTCCTATTGCTCGGCTCGAAAAACTCCTTTTTGAAGCTCGCCTCAAGAGATAGCTTCTTCTCCTAGGGATGAAGATAGATCGCTCGCAAGTTCTCAAGGTAGAGAACCTCTACTCATATCCACGCGAACTTCACTCGAACGGAATGGAAATACTTTCCGAATATCTCTCAAAACTCTCTCTCTCTTTTCTGTGTAAAGATGGCCTCTTAGGCTACAGAGTTGTGTATCAAATAGAGAGACCATGCCCTTCTATTTATACTAGAGAGAGAGGCGAACGATTGCTCAATTACCATAACTAAAACCCTAATCTGCGCCTATTCCGTTGCCAATGGAACTATTCCATTGCCAACGGAATAGGTATTTCCAAAACGAAATACTTGGCGGCTAAGGTTATTACGGTTTCCATATATATTCCGTTGGGAATCGAACTTTTCCGTTGCCAACGGAATGGCACTTTTTGTTCAATCAATTATCCAATAATTGATTATTTCGTTCACCAATTTATACCATTTATACATCATATGTATAAGCTGTTTTGAGGCATATTCATCCCGTACAAATGGAGTTCATTGTGTGACCGTGTAGGTTCCATTTAACACTGGCAACGATCTTCTAAAGATCGTAACTCATGAGTAACCTCTAGGCTGATGTCATGACGACCCATGTTAAATGAAATGATCGGCGATCGTAAACCTATCTCGAATAGACATTTGCTTATTCCTTTTGTTCTACGATATACATCTTGATCACAAGGCACGGTAATATGTCATCCTTGAGTTTGATCAAAGTCTCTTTCCCGATCGAGAATTAGGTCGAGTAAATACAAAATGATATTAACAACACATGTTAATCCATTTTGAGCATGGCCATGCATTTCCTTCAGTCCTAGTTCATCAGGGATCCCAGAGATATCTTTCTCATGATGAGAGGAACAAATCCCATCTTGGTCACTCACATTCCTCGTCAAGATTCAGTGCATACCTAATGATGACCCTAATGATTATCCCGTTACGGATGACGTAAGATCATATTAAAGTATGCAGTTTCTCATACAGGAATCCCAGATGACGTAAGATCATATTAAAGTATGCAGTTTCTCATACAGGAATCTATGGTGACCTCAGGTCGTAGGAACAAGCATACAATTCTTATGAGAATCACTAATGACATATACCATGCATATTCTCATAGTGTGGTCAGTCCAAGACGTGTTCTCTAACACGTACCTATATTCCGGACTTGACATCTCTATGTCCATGATCGCGAGAACATGATCATCCGACTGCGAATATACTAGTGTGGATATGTAGCTTCTTACCCGAAGTATGTCTATCTCTATAAACATCCTACATATCACTAGGGACAGTTTAGAATGTCATTCATTGGTTCACATTTCTACTATCAGAATCACGTATTCTGATGACGTGAACCCAAAGTGTCATTCTTGGTTGATATAAGAAATATACATTCACAACCCATACACACATATATATAAGAAAGAACCTTTATTGAATAAATAATAATGTCTTAATACATAATCCATTTTCTAGCACAAATACATTTAGCCTAGGGTACTAATCCTACACAAACTCCCCCTTTTGTTGATTTTTAAAATAATTACGAAAATACACAATATTTTATACCTTCTCCCCCTTTTTGAAAACAATCAAAAGGAACATCAAATGAGAGAACAAAGCTCCCCCTAAATAGATGCTCCCCATTAATCCAATAACCCATTAAAAAAAATTAACAACAAATGATTTTTGTAATGAAAAATTCGTAAAAGAAATTAAGGTTCGAGAAAAAAAGTTTTAAATAAGTGATTTCACAACAAATTTTTTCAAGACAAAATTTTATATATTGAGAAATCATCTTTATATTAATAAAACATACATATAATATTTTTGTTAGTAGTATGCCCTAGACCAATATATTTGAGACCTAGATGTATGAATTGTGTTAAACAAACATTGTGTTTATTTAGAGATATTTTATATAATAAGTGCATATTGGTTATTTTATTCTTATTACTAAAATGAACCTTCAATATGATATTCACTTTATATCATCAAAGTATGTGACTTTGATAGTGAAACTATAAAGTATTATGAATGATATTCTAAACCGTCCCCGATTATTCATAGGATGTTTGTGAGACAAACATACTCTATGATAAGCTATAAATAGACATCGGTATGTTAGTTGACTGATGGTCATGTTTACTGATCATGAATAAGAGTTATTAAGTCATTAACGTAAGTATATGTTAGAGACCATATACTTGCATTGACCCACCGTCGAATACTACATGGTTTGTGTCATTAGTTATTCTCGGTAAAGTATGTATCTCGTAATCCTTAGACTTGAGATTATCTCGGTTTCCTACATGAGAAATTTTATACTTTAATATAATCTAACATCGTCTTTAACGGGCGGTCATAAAGAATATATTTAGGTATATAATGAATTATGCGGAGGAAAGAGTTTAATTGAGATAAAATTTGTTCCTCTCATAAATTGAGAGAGATATCTTTAGGCCTCTTGATGATTTGATTGAAGAAACGCACGGCCGTGCTCGAGTGAATTAATAAGGAGTTATTAATGTCATTTCATGTTCAATCAAATTCGGTGTCAAGAAATATTTATCGACCAACGTAATGTTGACACATATCATGCCTTATGGACGATATAGATATCGTGTAACAAAGGGATACAATGCATGAACATAAATTAGGTTTGATCGAATCATCCATACTTGCTTAATTTGGATAATCATGATGTCTTGCTAGAGGCCGCTCATGATTTATAATATGTTGTGATTATTGCCAACATTAAGTAAACCTACAGGGTCACACACAAAGAACAACTATTGAGACGTACACAGAAAAATCATAACTTATGTGATAAGTTGTATGAAGAGCTACATAGTCAGGTGACACATCCAATCCTACATCTTATATGATAAGGTGTGTTGCATATATGGTTACATAGTTACCATGCACATAGGATATGAAACTTATGGACTATATAGGCATAAGAGACACCCCAAAATGATATATGAAGGAATATTATTTTTCGTCCAACTTTTGTGAGACAAAAGGAGAGAAAAATCCGAAAAATATTCTCTTATTATTTCTGTGAGAAAAAATGAAGAATGAATACTAGCATATATCGTTCTTTATCCGTTCAAAGGGGTTGTTAGTGTGGATACTGGTAGAGGACGAAGCGAAGTGCGGCGTCTTTGTGATTCGGGTTGAAACCGTGGTTTGTTTGGAGAATCGGTTTGCTTGGAGAATCGGTTCGTTTGGAGATCGGTTTGTGAGACCGGTTAGGCGAAACATACAAAGGATCGGTTTGGAAACCAGTTTGGAATCGGGCAAAGAAAAGCGTCAACCTAATTCGCTTTCGATTATCACGGATTAAGTGTAATCCGAAGGTACAAAGTTATGAACTTTTCTTTGATTTAATTGTAATTCACGGATACTTCTTTTGGGTTTCGAATTCGATTTTGTTTCGTTTTTGTTTTTCCACTTCGTTATGAACGGTAGAAACCCAACAATTTTAAATAAAGTTAAAAAATAATAGTCTCTTAAAAGAAAATCCAAGCAGAAGACATAAAGCACCGAAGAAATAATATATAATGAGTAAAAAAAATTGAGATTTCATCATAAATAGCATAACCTCGATCAAGTATCGCATAGATAACAAGATGCTCATGACTTGGCGAAAATATTGCCGACTTCAATCCCATTTAGCCAACTCGTTGAATTTCTTCACATGACCTTGATTTGCAAAAGACACAAGTCGCGTCGAATGTACACATTTCTCGATTGATTCCCGTCAAGTTGTCCAATTTTACCTATATCTCAAACAAAAACTTTCTCGACTCACAAGTTAGATCTATCAAAGCAAAATTGGATCACAACTCCCTCTTAGAATATTGTTAATTTAAATTGGGGCAAAATCGAAGTGCCTAGGTGGAATTCGATTTCTCCTCATTTAATGAGGAGTTGCTATCAACATTACTATGTTTCCGCAACCACTTGTACTTTGGTGAAGTACTTCTTTTGCGCAAAAGGCACTCCAAGGATATATGACCTATTTTGCAACAATAGTTACAAAATGTACAAGTGGGGCTCGAGGTATTATTAGTACTTTTCACGAAATGATTTTTATAGTAGAAAGAAAACTCGGCTTGCCTTAGACTCGGTTCGGTCAACTTGGCACTAAAAAACTTTGATTTTGAAAAATTGTTTGACTTTGCAAAATTATTAGATTTAGAAAAATTATTTGATTTTGCAAAATGTTTGAATTTGAAAAATATTGTTTTCGATGTTCTTTAGTGTAATATTTGGGAGCTCGATTTTGTGATTCATTATATTGAATCTTTCTCGGGACATGTATGTCGACTATTTTATAAAAATAACCATTTGGACCTCTTTTATAAAGTTGTTCGGTTGTGACACCAAGGTTATTTTCATGAGTTTGCCGCGAATCGTGAAAATAGTTAAACCTATTATTTTTATTACTAAAACTTTTAAAAGTTCGACCTTTAGGACTTTTGCCCTTAGAATAGTCTCGGTACATAAATGCACTTCCTCTACTCTTAGGTTTATTGAGCTCCCTTTTTTTATTTTCAATCTTTAGGTCTTGAAGAATCGGGTTTAGTACCGATTTCCTTCTTAAATCCTAGACCAAATTTGTCGTTCGATTTTTGCCTTATTAATATGTTGTATAAATTAAATTTATTTGTGACATTGGCATAGGCAAACTTGAGAGATTTATTTTCAGTTTTTAGACTTACAAGTTCGACTTTTAAATGACTTATTTTAATTTTTAATTTTTCACCGCAATTATTGTTATTAATTAAATTTAGTTTTTCAAATTCTTTTATTTGGGCCTCATATGAGCATACCGAGGCTTCGGAATCGATTAACATTTGTTGAGTACTGACAAGAGATTCCCGAAGCCTATCCAACTCTTCTACTAGTTCATTCCTTGGTCCAAGTTCTACGTTATTATTTATATTATTTGAACTTGGAACATGTGCCGGACCAAAAGTTAAATCAAGAGTAGGGTCTAGAAATACCTCATGACTCATGTCACGGAATGAATCTGAATATGAAGTGTTGATGGAGGATATCGCGGGAGGAGGATGGGGTGGAGCTGGAAGCTGTCCTAGTCGAATCATTTTTTATATCGCCCATTCACACACCTCATCCATGGAAGGCAATGCGTCGGAAGAAGATTTCATGGTCGGTGTCAGAGGAGCAACGCGTCCCTGTTTTCGAAGCATTTCTTGAAAGGCTCGCTCGCATACTTCATCCACGGAAGGCTAGATCCCCGTCATGATCGAAAATACAAGTTTGTTTCAAAATTGAATTTAAAAAGGTCTGTATTCCTGCTTTGGTACCAATTGTTGTTTACTAGAGACCTATAGGGGAGTTTTATAGACCTAAATGTGTGGAAGTGTGGATTTGATTAACATCAGATCTATTGACGAGGTTTGACTAGGTGGTTACTTTTGTTGTAACCACCCATTCTCACTAGCGACCCTTACCATGTTTGCGAGCACCTACTCTCCGGGTATGCCTTTCGGCTCCTTGATTCCACTAATCCAAAAGGTATTTTCTTTTACAAGACCACGATTCACCGTTCACTTTATAACAACTCAGAGTGAAGAAATGAAACAAAACCTACAACTATTTCTTTCAATCAAAAAGACTAACAACTAACTAACTCACTCACTAATTTCTCTCTAATCTTAATAGAATATTGAGTAAATTTTCTTAAACACCAACTGGGAAAACATCTGAATTTTTGCCTTTTATTTTTGTTTTTCAAATTTCACTATAATTGCCAAATATTGAGTTGTCAAATCTGTCCATATTTTGTCTGCTGTCAAGATCTCCGTTTCTGACTCAGTTAGAAGCTGAATTTGAAATTTCTTAAAGAAGGAAAGTTGTAGCTCATTCTGTTATCTTTCCATAGCCGTATCACACTGAAGACGTATCAGCAGATTCCGGGATGATTCGATCCATCTTTGTCGCTTTGCTCTATTTTTATGTTTTGATCCAAAAATCAAACAAAAACATAAAGAGCTCTCTTAGAACATCTTTCTTGAACTTGTCATTTATTTGTACTAATTCATGATACTCAAAATATTATTAATAACTTGAAATTATTTTAAACATCATCAAACCAAGAACAACAACCTTTTTCATTATTTTGCCATACAAAAGAAAAAAAATATTTTCACACAAAAGAGAATGAATAGTTATTAGAGAATGAGAATGATGATGTGCAAAATTTTGTACCCCTCTATATTCCTATATAGGGGTGAAAAGTTGTATTTAGTTAGATGACGTCCTTCATACCTATCACATAAGATGAGATATATGTAGTTATATGTGTTCACATGTAGTTATATGTCATCATCTAGATCACTTGATCATTTGTAGTAGTTACATGTAGTTATATGTCATCATCTAGATCACTTGATCTTTTGTGTCCATAGTCTTTATATACATATGTATCACATCTTATCACATAAGATGATAATATCTTTTGTGACATCCCTATGCAACTCATCATATAAGTCGTTAGTATTTTCTGCACCTGTTTCAGCTTGTTCTTTCTTGTAGGTTCACTTAATGTTGGCAATATATAGACCTGAAAGGCTATAAATCATGCGTGTCCTCTAGCAAGTCATCGTGACTAGCCAAATTAAGTGAATGTCGGCCATCTGATTTGTCTAATTATCAGTCACGTCTTCAGTCCCTTTGTTATGCGATATCTCTATCGGTAATAAGGCATGTAATACGTCATCCTTATATTAATCGATTAATATTTCTTGATCACGATTGAACTGAACAAAACAAACAACATTAATAACTCTTATTTATTCATTTGAGCATGGTCATGTAATTCTTCATTTCGATTCATCAAGCGACCTAAAAAATCTCTCTCCCATTTATGAAAGGAACAAATCCCGTCTTGATTGCACTCATCCCTCTACATGATTCATTATATAATCATAACTGCTATGACCACCCAGTTAAAGGCAATATTAGATTATGCTAAAGTATAAAAATCCTCATGTTGAGAAACTAGACAACCTTAGGTTAAAGGACTATAAAGACGTCATGTAATAAGAATTGCTAATAACGTAAACCATGTAACGTTCTCATTACGGGTCAGTCCGATATATACTCTAATATATACCTATGATAATGACTTGATAACTACTATCCATGACCAATAAAACATGATCATCACCAACTAACATACTTGGTTTACATACTGGTGACTTGATATATATTTATTTTCCGCAAGTATATTTCACTCCACAAATATCCGATAAATGACCATGGACGATTTAAAATAGTATTCATAACGCTTTATAGTTTTACTATCAAAGTCACGCACTTTGATGATATAAAACTGAATTGCATATTCATGGTCTATTTTAATTATATTAAAATGACATATACGTACATATTAAATAAAATATGTTAGAATAAATATAATGTTTGTTAATACAATTCATTAACTTATGTCACAAATACTTTGTCATAGGGGATAACACCATCAAACTACAAATTTAGCAAGAAATTAACCAAAGAAATAAATAAAAAAATCAAGTCTTCCGCCAAGCCTTTGGCAAAACAGCGTATTTTATATTTTATTTTATTTTTGTCCTAAACAGCATGGAAATTTAGCAAAAAAAAATCACTTTTCTGCCAAACAGTATGGCGGAACAATGAATTTTTTTCTCTAGATTCCCTTACTAATTTGTAATTAACGCTGAACCTGTGTTGCAAATAGCGGTCTGTAGCAGCGCAATAGCGGTTACGGAAGCTAAACGGCTGCGCGCAACGGTTTTGTTGCGGTGTAGCGTTTTTTGACGATTTAGCGGTGAAGCGAGTCCACAATAGTGGTGTTGCGTGTGTGTGTGTGTGTTGCGGTGTAGCGGTCCGAATAACGTTTTTGATGGATTTTTTTAATTGATTTTTTTATTGGATTATTTTTTTAATGGATAGATTTGTTGTATTTTAATATTTTAATATTAATCATATTTTGAATTTGTACATGTAATTTTTGACAAGAACATTTCAAATTTTTATTGTTAATATTTTAATATTAATTATATTTTAGTGTAGCATATTTTTTTTTTTAGATTTTGTAGTGTATATATTACGTAGTGGTATATAGGGAAAATAATATTTACATATATTATCCACTATAAAAATGTATTTCCGCAACATCTACGCTATACATAATTCGCTATATGAAAATCCTAAACGCAACACATCGTTAAACGCTATTTGTAACCTTGCGTTGAACATTAAAATTTTAACCTATTCCGCCAAAGAGAGCTTAGCGGAACTGCATCTTTTAATTTAATTATAATATTTTTAAGAAAAATTAAAAAATCTGTAATCTTCCGTCGGGTTGCTTGACGGAATAGATGTTCCGTCGGGAATCTAATGGAAATGTTAGTTTTTTAATTATTTTCAAAATCATCTCATTTGTTAATTATTTTTCAAACATATGCTATTTGAAAAAACAAATCCCAACCAGCTGCTTTTGTAGACCAGAATGGATCAGCTCAGGGGCATAGAGGGTGGGGGCAGTACCAACAACGCCATGGCTAGAGGGAGAAATGGAAAGACTGATGGTAACAGTGGATGAAGAACTGAGAAGAGGAGGGCTTAGATGGATGGAGAGGATGAGCTAGCCATACGGGAGGGGTGAGGGGCGGAGAGACCGCCGAATAAGGAGGGGAAGGAACGGATGGGAACCGAAATATTGACAAGGCGTTTGAGGGCCATCACATCACATTTAATGGAACAAGTTTGGAGGAGCTGGCCGAGAAACTTAAAGAGGAAACTGGCTTGGATGAAATTGTTCTGTGCAATAAGAATATTTTGACGGGGAAGCTCGCAGCAATGAAGCTGCATCTGCCACGGAATAATAGGGAGATGTATGTTGTTGTTGTTGAGGCCTCGTCTAAAAGGTGAGAATTTCTGGGTTTTGGGTTTTTTTGGTTTTTTGGTTTTTTGATTAGTTGTTAATTGTTATTATCAAAATTTAATTGTTGGGCCTGGTATAACAAGATAGTTGATACAATTGGAGTATTTGTCAAGATTTAATTGTTGGGCAGGATATAACAAGACAGTTGTTACAATTGAAGTATGGATTAAATCAAGTCTCGAAATACGAGAAATAGGGGGGTTGGTTTTTTTATTTTATTTTATTTTTATTTAGTTAGGTGTTGTTATTGAAAGTTTAGTTGTTAGGTTAGGTTAATCCTATTAAGATAGTTGATTTAGTTTGAGTGTGAATTTATATGGGTTAATTTAATATTGGTAGAGGAGAATTGATGGTAGAAATAATTTTCTTGAAACCCTAATTTGGATCTTGAATTAGCACTGAAATTTAGGCATTTTTGCAATTTTTCGAGTATTTTTGTAATTGTCGATAATTTAGGGCATTTTTGTAAAAAAAACTATTTTTGTTCAAGAGTTGTATTAGTTGGTAAAATTTAATTAGTTAATTACATGGCAGATTTACTTTTTGAATTTTGAATGGGAATTGAAAGAAATGTTTCGTTGATTTGGATATAAATAGTTCTCATTTTATTTAACTTAATTTGTTTTTGTATTTTTGCAGTTGCAATTTGCAAAGAGCTTTTGATGGATCCGCATGCCTTGTAGGCTTTGGAGCTGCGTTTATATGGATTTGTAAATTCTTTTGAATATGATATTATAAACAAAATCATATTTATATATGATTTGTTTCGCTACTTTGTTTTCGAAATATTAGAGATTTTTTTCTTTTCTTTCATTTGTGAAGTAGAGAGATATTTGTTTTTATGTGTTGAATCTATTGTTAGGCTTTATTTCTTTTAGTGCAGATATCGTTTTTGGAGCTTATTAGGAATTGAATTTCTTATATTGTATTATTATTTCCATTTTTTATTTTTTTACTTTGAATGTTTCATATTGACTTTAGAATAATAAATATATGTAAAGATTATCGCTTTGGTTTTAACTAATCTGGGAATGAATATGAATCTATGATAAGGTGCTAGTGGTAAAACATTTAAAAAATGAAAGATCAAATTAAGGACATAAAAAGTCACCAAAATATGAGCAAACATGATGGGTCAACACTATTGTTCGAAATATATATTCTTTTTTTTAATATTTTATTGTAAGGTCTAACAAAAAATACATGAATATGTGTACCTAGGAAAAAAATCAAACTAAGAAAACATTCTTTCTGAGTTAATAATATATTTTGGAACTTAGCTCAACACCTATTTTTCAGTCACTGGTACCAACATGTGCAGAGACTTAGTGGTACCACTATATAAAAGTCTAATCTTTCTGTGCAATTTTACATAAACTCGTTCCATATATCATACACAAAATTATGAAGATCAATTAAACAAATCATTAAATTCAATCCAGAAATTATACTCACTAGCAAATCCTTTACACGTTGCGTGAAATTTCACAATATTATTTAAAAAGTAACTGAAACACAATTTAGAGATAGCAATAATATTTTGTACATTAAAATATAATAAAAATTAGTATTACTACATGATATAGTACTAATTTAACCAAAATGAATAGCAAAATGAATAGGAAATACAAAGTTATGACAAAACATTACAGTACAGTACGTATACAATAAAAAAAAAGCCAAAAATACATACACTAACAAAAGTTCAAAATTTTGTCTAACTAATATATTTCATATTATCTTCAAACCGGCAAATAAGATAATGAAAAATAAATAAGTTCACGAAAAATTGATAACTAATTATCTATGTAAGAATATTTTTATCTTGTTTTTAAATTTTTTTACTGAGTATTTTAAACAATGCCCCTTTTTTGGATGTGTCTTCTTCACTAATTGCCAATCTCACAACTAATGATATTGTGGGTTACAATCAATGTTCTAAAATGCGGTTCGGGCGGCCGCCGGGCGCCGCCCGGCATTAGGCGGGAGCAAAACGTCTAGAAATTATGCTAGGCAAGAGCAAAACGCCGCCCGGGCGCTAGGCGGGAGCAAAACGCCTTCGTGTGTTTTGTCCGCCCGCGACCGCCCAACCCGCCCAACTCGCCTAAAAAGACCCCTTTTGTGTGTCGACCCGGCCCAATTTTTTTTTTTTTTTTTTTCTTTGACCCGCCCAATTTTTTCTTCATTTTTTCCCCCTTTTTTTCTTTTTTTTTTCTTTGGCCCGGCCCAATTTTTTCTTCATTTCTTCCCCCTTTCCTTCTCTCTTCTTTCTTACCGCCAGTCTTCCGTTCTTCTTCTTCCTCCTTCCTCTCTCGTAAGATTTGGTGTGTTAATGTTAAGTCGTGAATTTTATTTTGCATTTTATTTGTATATTTTGTATATTGTGTTAATGTTATTAAATATAGTATAAATATTTTGCATTTTATTTGTATATTTTGTATGTTGCGTTAATGTTATTAAATATAGTATAAATAATTCAACGCAAAAATTATATATAATATATAAAAATACTAAAAAAATATAAATCCGCCTAGGTCCGATTAAACTCCGATTAATCCCCGATTAATCCTCGATGGTTCCGACCGCCCGACTAGCGCCTAGCGCATTCTGTAACATTGGTTACAGTATGAGTTTTAGACATTCAAAACTATCATCATTAGAGGTGGCAAACGGGTGAGTCAGGTCGGATCATTCGGATTTCGGGTCGTTCAGGTCTCGGATCATTCGGGTTTCGGTCATTCGAGTCTCGGATCGTTCGGGTCTCGGGTATTTCGGGTTGTTCGAGTTCCGAGTATTTCGGGTCTTGGGTCGTTCGGGTTAGGGTCGGGTTGCATTTCGGGTCGTTGACTTGAAAATTTTTCAGGTCGGGTCGGGTCGGGTTTTCGGGTCAGGTTAGATTTTGCCAGCTCTAGTTACGCACCGTGTTTAACTCGTGATGAAAAATCTTTAGATTAAATAAATATTTATCTATTTTCAATTTTGCGCAAGCCGTAAAAGGAGGATGATGGGCTCAAAAGTCTCAAATATAATTTTATCTCTTAGAAACCAATATAATTATTATATTATTTTCTAAAATAATATATTGACATTATAAGAAACAAAATAAGATATTATAAAATAATATATAATACTAGCATAACAAGTGAAATCAACATGTATATGATCATTCATTCATTATATGTAAGTTCAGATTTTTAGGTTCGGTTCATTCGGGTCTCGAATCTTTTGGGTCTCGTGTCGTTTGGGACTCGGGTTTTTCGGGTTTCGGGTCGTTCGGGTCTTTCAGGTTTCGGGTCGTTCGGGTTCCGGGTATTTCGGGTCTCGGGTCGTTCGGGTTCGGGTCGGGTCGGGTTTGGGTTTGAGTGGGTCAGGTTGGTTTTCGGGTCGGGTCAAATTTTGCCACCTCTAATTCATCATTGCAAGTCACAAAAAGTTTTCTGATGGCATATATAAATTGTTTGGTGTAATTGTTGAAAGTATTATAACTTAGAAATTGAATAGATCCCATACTAATCAGAACTCATTACGAAAATCATTTTTCTTACGCTCATTTATCATTCTATAATGCTCGGGGTATTCATAATTTGTTATTGGAAGGTTCTTTTGATTTCATTATTATATAAAGTCAAACCCTAAATTGGTTGACTGGATAAGTATCCGCTGAAAGCTTGAATATTGGAGCAAAAGAAAGAAAAAAAAGATTTAGCTTTGTACCTATCTTTCTAGTTTCAACCGATTATGCTGATGTTACTGTAGGAACTATTCATCCTCTTGCAATTTGGCATCTTCCTCAAGCTATTTTCACATTACCTTGCAATTCAACATCTTCTCCAATTCGTTGTACAACCTTCTGAACATCCTCCCAAAAGTCGACAACGGTCGTTATATCGACATTACACCTTACGGAAACCCCTCTCAACATTAAAACCAATCAATCAACAATAATAATTTATAATTTTAATTTAGAAAGGCAGACCTTGTGATGTAAATTACCTGGTCATTCTGTTGAAGGGCACACTTATAACTCGTTCTAACAAATTAAAAATTTAAATCATGAAATTATTTCAACCATGAAATGAAACCTTAAGAGATTGCTTCATTCAACCATAAAATGAAACCCTAAGAATTTTACTACTGTGTCTATTGAAAGAATTGAATTATGAAACATATTGAATCAAGACTCAACCATAGAAATAGAAAAAAATAAGAAAAATTGCAAAAAAAAAAAAGTCACATGAAATTAATAAAAATTAGTACCAGTTAATTTAATAAAAAAAAGTTCTATCAATAAACTAAATAAAAAAATCACATGGAATTAATAGAAAAAAAAGTTCTATCAATAAACTAAATAAAAAAAGTCACATGGAATTAATAGAAAAAAAAAGTTCTATCAATAAACTAAATAAGTGTTAATAAAATGAAACCCTAAGAATTTTACTACTATATCTATTGAAAGAATTGAATTATGAAACCATATTGAATCAAGACTCAATCATAGAAATAGAAAAAAATAACAAAAATGGCAAAAAAAAAGTCACATGGAATTAATAAAAATTAATACCAGTTAATTTAATAAAAGAAGTTGATAAGTGTTAATAAAAAAAGTTGATAAGTGTTAATAAAAATTAATAAAAGTTCTATCATGAAATTTATATTTTCAGTTCTTCTTTTGTTGACCTTTTTTATTTAGTTTATTAATAGAACTTTAATTTAATACCAGTTGCTTTGGAAAATAAAATACCCGCATTGCTTTTGTATCTTCAATTGGCAAGCTGCTCCAAAATTCTAATCTTGGGAAAGAGAATGAGATCTTGTTCAATGGAATCTTGTCATTATGGACCATGATTTGATTTTTCTAACAGATAATTGAAAAATAAATGAAAAGAAAAAAAATATTAAAATGCCACAATTACAATCTATTTTTTTGTGCTATAATTTTGTTTAACTGCTAAATGGAGACAGCTTGGGATAATGTTTTGAATTGGCTCCCAAGCAGTCTCCATTTAATTTTAGAGAAAAACAAAATACTTGAGATGATATCATGACAACACATAAATAAAATGTCTACCTTGAGATTATGTAAGATTATAGTATTTAAAAACGAAACATACCATTTGACACATCTTTTGTAAACACTTTTTTGGATTTACATTTCCTAGTTTACTGCTCTCACCTATAGCCTAAAACAAACTTCATATAAGCCAATTAAGTTGCATAATTACCATAAATTGGCACCAAGCATTTCATGAGCAATAATTGGATGAAAAACTTAGGCTATTAATGAATACATTTCAGCAAGCACTTGGAGGGCATTCTTTGATCAAACCATCATACACTACAAATTGACTGGAAAAAAAATCAAAGATGTATCTTATAGGAGTTTGAATGATTGTTGTCTATCCTCTTCAAGGCTTTTCTTTCATAATTGCCTAAAAAAGAGAAGAACTTGCTATTTCTAGAAATTATGTTTAGAGAGAATGCACCTCCTTAGCAGCCAACTCCATTCCACCTAAGAAATCCTCATATCCAGCCTTAATGTGAGTTATGAATCTACATGTTCAGCTCATTGAAAGCTCGGTTTCAACTATCTCATAAATCTATCACGGACAGCGAGACAGAGAGAAGGTGGAGGCCGGCCGAGGCGAAGAGAGAGTGGTGGCACCAGCCGGCCATGGCTAAGAGAGAGAGAGGGAGGAGAAGGAGAGGAGAGGAGAGAGAAGGCGAAGAGAGATTTTTCTGTGGAAGTTACCAAGGAGAAGGGAAGAGGGAGGGAGGGAGATGAGATGTATGTCGCTTCACTCAGTAACAAAGAACGGAGAAAAATAAATTGACATTTATAAACAGACCCAAAGTAAAATAAATGGAAAAAATCTCAACCCTTGAATCATCATCTATTGGTCATTATTAAACATCTACTGGTCATTATTAAACAGCTACGTGGCTGGATAGAATTAAAGAAAAATATTTAGGATTAAGTACTATTAATAATGTTTCCACACTTGCGAAGTCAACCCTTTACTACTCAATTATTTCATTCCTCAAAATTCTAACCTAAAGAAAGAAAGAAAGAATTTCATCAATTAGATCAAGAACCAGATAACCCGGTCCCTGATATATATTTTCAACATTTTGAACATCTTACATTTCCTCCTTTTTTGAGTATAATTAATTGTGTAATTCCATGGGAAAAAAAAAGTTAAATAAAATATACAGATTTATTTAGCACTAATTATACAAGTAAAATTTTGCTTTTATATGTGAAAATGGTTGTTTAGGCATAATTTGGAAGAAAAAAAATGAACAGTTTATTGATATTAATTAGAGGTCTAATGAAAGAGGGAAATGAGAGCTGAATTGAATTCAATAGTCTTTTGCACAATTTGAGCACAAAAATTAACGGTTATTAATTAGTGTGAATTACCAATAAAGATTAACTCATATTTCAGTATAGAAATCTGAATTTTGAAAATATTTGAAAATGAAATGTACATCCATAACCCTGAGATTTTCAATGATTATGTAATTCTGAAAAAAGATAAAATGGATAAATGTATATACCGGTTAGTATAAAAGTATGATTCTGATTTTAAATGCAATATATACTAGTTGTATAAGCATAATTAAAACAAATGAACTGAACTCAACAGATTGATTAATGATATTAATTAGAGAAGTTTCTTTTCCAATTTTATTACAAATTAGGGATTATTATTTAGTGAAATTACCAGTAAAGATACTAATGATTAACTTCAATTTCAGTGTAAAATCATCACCTCAAGCTAATAAAAGGATTAAATTGATGTTAAACTGAAAATAATGGAAGACAATTTAAGAAAAATAACAGAACCACATCCAATTAAATCAAAATTCAACTCAATCAAACATCAAGTCAAAATGACAAAACTAAATACTCTTTGCCCAATCCTGACATAAATCAATCAACTCTCTATTAACACAAAATCACTACTAAATACCCAACTTAAGAAACTCAATAAAACCTTAGTTATTACTTCTTATTCCAAAGAAGAGCAGCTCCAACTCCAGCCACCAACAGCCCTCCGATCCCAATCGCTCCATACTTCCACAATTTCCTGTTTTTCTCCCGATTTTCTGCGATTTTAGCTTTCCGGGTCTCAATTTGCTCCTTCAAAACCTTCAATTCAGACTCAATCTTCTTCATCTCTTCTTCCTTTCTCACCTCACTCTCAGCAAAAGCTCTGTCTTTCTCAGCATTATAAGTCTCAAGAGCTGAGACTCGTCCAATTGAGCGCTGAGCTGCTCTTGCAGCCGACAGCTGCACATTGTCGATTTTCGCCACAGTTTCGCTGCTAAGAAGATTGAATCGCTCGCACAGAAACACATTACCCTCGCGAACATTGTTGATCTTCTCTTCAATCTCGGCTTGAGATTTGCTCAGGCGGGAGAGTACAGAGACCAGAGGAGTTGGTATTGGAGCCTGAACAGCATTAAAACTCTGGATTTCATTTTCCGGAATCGGGGCGAGAAGAGGCTGGAATCCAAAGCCTGGATTTTCGACTTGACCAGCTGGACCAGGAATCCGTTTCCTCGTTTCAGAAGCAGCAATTGGGCCGGAATGTCCAGTCAGCCCGACCGCTTTTGCTGGAAGTTCTCTCTTCTCACCAGGAGCCGCTACGTGGACCGGATCCTGCAAAGCCTGAGAATTATTTGGTTTAGGCTAGGCCGCCACGTGGACCTGATCCTGCAAAGCCTGAGAATTATTTGGTTTAGGCTAGGTTAGAAAAAAATTCCCAACTTTTTTAAAATGCTTGTTTGGATGTATTTTAGGATTTGTAGAGTAGGATTATGTTAGGGAGTTTCTAAGAAATTCTGTATATGAAAGTTCAAACTTTGAAAACTTGTCTTTTTGGCAAGTTTTTTTTTTAAATTTTAAGGATAGTTGAAATAAAATTTTTAAATATAATAATAAGTGAATTATACTAATATAATAATATGTTATGTTATTTTAATAATATAATAAAATATTTTCCTATTATTAGAGTAATAAAAAATTAAGATAATGATTATTATATATAATTATAGTATAATAATAATCATATAATAATATTATATGTTATATATTATTATTATTATTATAAGAGAAAAAGCCAATTTCACACTCTCAACTATTCAAGTAGCTCATTTTTAAATACTCAACTTTTATTGGTTCAATTTTAGTCTTTTAATTATTAAATAAGTTTATTTTTGGTCCATCTATCTCGTTAAGTGTTTACATGTCGGTTAAAATTAACATGTAAGCAATAACATGGAATATATTCTTGACACATATTTCAACATAGTAATTGTGATATGTCAAATATTTGAAAATATAAAAATTCTTAATTCTCTCTTTTCTTAAAATATTATTTTATTGTATATTTTTGTGGTGCATATTTATTTAAAAATATATCATTGTTTATGTGTCAAGAATATATGTCATGTCATTGCTTACGTGTCAAGTTTAACAGACATATAAGCACTTAACGGATGGAAGGATAAAAAATAGACTTATTAAATAGTTTATGAACTAAAATTAGACTAATAAAAAGTTGAGGGACAAAAAATGAGCTATTTAAATAGTTGTGGGGAAAAATTGAATTTCTCTTTTATAATAATAATAAAATATTAAAATAATCATAATAATAGTTAAAATAATATTATCACCATTACCGTATTTGCTTACTCAAAAATATTCAGCACAAATTTTTCTACTTTTTTATTGTTCGTCTCGGGATTCTGAAAAACACAGCATTCTTACCAAAATATCGTTAAAATGGTTCACACATTGATCTTGATCTTTTATACAATTCTCTTATTTTGCTAGATTATTGACAAATGTACTTTTGTGATATTTTTTGTGGTCTTTTCTGTAAAATATTGATGAAACGAATAATTCAATGAGTAAGGTTTTGTTAACCTGTTTATATTTTTTTGTTTGATAAGTTCCATAAGAAATCACAAAAAGAAAGTTTGGGCCCACGAACTGAGTAAATTTATATGTATGCATGTATGTAATATTTCGTGTAGTGAGTCAATATTTCAAGTACTTGACATTATAAAATAACTCATTATTTATTTTCAAACACATGTAATAGTACAAAAATATTGCCTTATCTCATACGTAGTTTTTTTTCTTCTTAATAAAATGCCTTAATTTTCAAATTTATTACAACAAGATGTCATTACCATGTTGCTCGTGTTAGAGTGCATGCCATTATTGTTATTTCGATTAATACTGAGGGGTATATATTTGGCCTTACTCCTTCTTAATAAAAGTTCTTAATTTTTAAATTAATTACAATAGATGTCATTAACATATTGCTTATATTAGAGTATGTATGGCATTGTTGTTATTTCATTAAATATTGAGATTATTTATTCGTTTATTTACATATATTTTACACCACGAGTTCTTCTGCGTGAAAGAATGAAATTGTAGAGAAGAAGATGTCTTCATCCTCTACGATTATTCTCAATTTTATATAGTGTAATTGTACGTTAAAATACTGAATTGTGGAACTTATGTAATAAAGGATTTTAAACTTTCAATACTATCTTGTAAAATATAAAAGAAAAAGTAATATTTTATGAAATATATTTTTTACAAAATAAAAGAAGAAATATTATTTTAAGTAATATAAAATGGTAAAATAAATAATATATGAAAAATTATATCATTCAAGATTGCAAAATATGGTATAATCAAAATAAAATGTTGAGGATGTGCAACATACGTGCCATTTCAGAAGTATTTGTTATACATTAGTTCATCAATATATCCCTAAAAAATATCAAATTTATTTATCAGATGATCCAAAATTATCAAGGTGTTGTCTATATCCTTACACACTTGCTAAATTCATTTGAATCTCTACAGAAAAATACTACAATTTTTTTTATAAAAATGTTAAATTATCAATATAATTTCTCCGAATCGGAGGGAGGGTACCCTCTCGTTCCAACAAGTCAACTCTCGAGCTTGATTAATCGTTGTGCATGATTCAGCTCACTAGAGATTAATATCTTTATTTTATTCTTTTTTTTGTAGAGAAAGCTCTTTCTTTGTGATTTTTAATTTTATATTGATTTTTATATACTGAAGCAGTGTAGATTGAGGAGGATACGAATGGTCTTTTCGGTTTCTATCCTCTGTCCTTTTGATCTTTTTTTCCGGTCAGTACACTATACTATGAAATATTTTATTTTAATATTTTATGAACATATCTAAAATAAGAGGGTAGATTCACTCATCTCGGAACGTAATCTTTCGAAAAAAAATATTTTATGAACATACCCTTTTGCTCTTTTTACGATACTGACATGAATAAAAAATATACACCGTGCATGTATATATCTTGCTACACTTACAAATTCTTAGGGCTTGCTTGAGAGTAAAGCGAGGAAGAAAAGAAAAGGAAAATTATTAAATATGCTTAGTTTGGGAGTCAGCAAAGGGAATGAAAGTAAATTAAGAAGAATCATTTACCTCACATAATAAATGAAGATGATGAGTTCCGAGAAAAATAGGGAAGATGAATGTTTATATTATTTAAAAAAATTATTTACTTTCATCATATTCCACACTACTAAATTTGAAATCATCTCAAACCTCCTCCCTTATTTACCTCTCCCTCACTTTACCCTCGGACCAAATATGAACAGAACTAAATTCTTCTTCCTTATTACCCCACCTTTATTCTTCAATTTTTCCTTCCCTATCTTTTACCCCCTGAACTAAACAAAGCCTTTCAAAAAACTATCGTTCCCCTGTCCAAACTAAGCAAAGTCTTTTTAAAAAGTTTCCGAGAGAAAAATAATCATCAATGTCTTTATCACATCATAATTCAAGCCACGTCGGTTCAGCTGCCGGCTCAGATTCCAATATACAAATGTGTCACACATCCTCAGAAATCACAAGTCTATTGTATTATATAAAATATGCATGTTTTTCTATTATTTCCTATCTTGATAAAAAGTATATGCTCATGATTTTGAAATATTGAAATACATTTCAGGCTACCAAAACACAGAAGATCAAAAGCCAAAACGAAGAAAATCAAAAAACCCTTCGTATCCTTCCATATCCAATCCCCAAACCAGAAGTAAAAACAGTGTTCAAGAAATTATATCTGAAAATCGGAAAAAAGATAAAGTCGTTGAAATTAAAGAATATGTTGTATGGGTTGAAGTAAGTATATATATATATATATATATATATATATATATATATATATATATATATATAAAAGCGCTCACTCTCTAATTTTATTTAAATTTTAGAAAAGTAAATTTTATTTAAATTTTGGCCTTCTCAAGCGTCTGTGTATTGTGTAAATTTTGACTCACACCTGAAACAAATCTACGAACAGAAATCAAACATCAACCAAAATCATTTTAAACACTTGAATATCCAAGCTCAAAAGATCTACAACTATAGTGAAGGACTTCATACCTTGCCACTATCTACGTTTTCTTGATTAAGTTCAATTAAAACAGGTAGCAACTTACAAAAATTATATTGAAAATTCTACTAAAATAAACGCAAGGAAAATCAATCAAAGCCTTATTTCTGTAAAGAGCATCGTCAAAAGTATCTTCCATAGACCAGGAAAGCAGTGTGTCTCTCAAGTCTAGCTCAGTTCGTTCACCTTTTCGTCTCGTCTCCATTGTACTGTTCATCTTTTCTTTACTGCTGAAAAGCCAAGAAAGATAAGAAAAAAATGAAGCTCTTTCTTTATTTTATTCATTTTGCAGATAAAGTCTTTCTTTATGTTTTTTTTATATATTGATTTTTATATACTGAAGTAGTGTACATTCAGTCGGATCCGAATGGTCTTGGTTTCTCTGCCCTGTCCTTTTGATCTTTTTTCCTGTCAGTACCCTATATACTCTGCAATATTTA
Organism: Juncus inflexus; assembly: GCA_024447665.1. Classification (NCBI taxonomy): domain Eukaryota; kingdom Viridiplantae; phylum Streptophyta; class Magnoliopsida; order Poales; family Juncaceae; genus Juncus; species Juncus inflexus. Next base: position 4,991,145 of record JAJHPC010000021.1, read on the forward strand.
TAGCAATATTTTATGAACATACTCTTTTGCTCTCGCAATGCTGACATGAACGAAAAATATACACCATGCTGTATATCATTACTAATTCTTAGGGGATATTGCAAAAATTTCTGAGAAAAAAATTAATCTAGCACATCATAATTCAAGTCACGTCGGTTCAGCTGCTGGTTCAGGTTCCAATATACAAATGTCACACATCATCAGAAATCATAAATAGATTGCATGTTCTAAAATATACATGTTTTCCTATTATTTCCGATCTTGAGTGTGACATATTATTGATAAAGTATATGCTCATGATTTTGCAATATTGAAATACAACATTTCAGGCTACCAAAACAAAATATCAAAAGCCAAGCGAACAAACCGAGAAAAGAAAGCCAAAGCGGATCAAAAGCCATAGCGAAGAAGCCGAAAAAAGAAGTCCGAATTGTCTGTGGCCGACTGCTGCAGCCCGACCATCAGTCTTTCATTATCTTTGATGGAGCATAGGACTCATATGATGGATCTGATGATTAGGCTGTATGCAACCGGCCACAAAAAATTCTTCCATATTGTTTCCTTAAACTAGAAGTAAAAGACAGTGTAAAGTTATCAGCGTAAACATAAAAGCTCAAAAACATAAAAAAGGGGAAAGGACCTTAATTTCTTTCTTTCTCTCTGTTTTCTCGAGTAAAACATATGCACATCACACTTCAATGGATACGAGACGGAAACTGAAAGGAGAACGTACGGACTTAGTTAACATAGTGTTTTCTTGGTCTGTTGAAGATATAGTTGACGACACCCTTTATGAAGATCAGGTTAAATTTTTTAAATTATTGTTTTTTGAAGATATAGTTGACGACACCCTTTATGAAGATCAGGTTAAATTTTTTTAATTATTGTTTTTCTCGTATTAATCATGATTAAAAAAAAATATTGAAGAAAGAATGATCTTGGTTAATGTTTGGCTTGTATTTGTTATTTGGTTTAAGATAACAAAACATAGAGGTTTGAGAAGTCAATATTTCAAAATAAAATATATTTATTTACTTACTTTTTAAGGAAGGTTGTGTGTACTAATTTCACAATTAAATCCAAATTGAGGAAATAAACAATATATTTATAGCAAACTTGATTTTTTTTTTCTTATTTTCAAAGGAAATAACACTGAGTTGTATACTTATCTCCTGAGTCTCCTCTGTCAACTTCTTGAGGGCACTTTTTTTTCCTTGCTGATTTTTCATTTTTTGTCAGGTTGAAAAAATTCCTGATCAATTTATATTAGTGGAGGAATATCTTGGAGTGTACAATCTTCCTCTGATAGAAGAAACACGCTCCGATTTATCTTCATGCTTTGAGAATATCTCGGAGGCCCCTTTTTTGAAAATACGACAAATCGAGCTTTCAAAGAGTAGAAATAATGATTCAATTTACAACATGGAAGTAGAAAGTTGGGATGATGAAACATACAAAGCAAGAAATGGGGATATTTTTTTACTTTCAAGCCTGATCCCCGAGTTGACTAATGATTTGCTAAGATCTGATGTTACATATTGCTTGGCAATGGTGAAGGATTTTTTTGAAGATGAAGAATTGAACAAGTGGTTCAAGATTAGAGTTTCTGATGCGATACCTCCGGATGAGCTGAATGGAGAGCGCTTCGTATATGCTGTTTTTTTGACGAATATCTTGACAAATATTCGTATTTGGAGAGAGGGCTTCATTTTGAAGAGAAGGTTCAGAACAATTTTACATTGATGAGAAAGGTTCTTTCTCTGAGAAATATGGTAAGATAGCCAAATATCAATATATCTGTTTCCAGGATTATTTTTCTTAACATTTCTAGTTTGCTTACAGTTCTGACATCTCTATACTTGACAGGAAAATAGCGTGTTGGACTTTTGCAATTCCCAAACTGAAAAAGAGCTTGACGGACCTCATGCGAAGTTGCTCTCTGTAAACCTAAACCAAGCACAACTAAATGCAATAAAAACCGCAATTTTGGCCGTACAATCTGAAGGTCCGAATTCAAGCTCAGTAAATCTAATTTGGGGCCCGCCAGGTACCGGTAAAACAAAGGCAGTCAGTACCTTACTTTGGGCCCTCAAGCAATCAAAATGCCGCACTTTGACATGCGCTCCCACAAATGTTGCTATTGCAGGGGTTTGCAATCGTACAATCCAATTGCTAAAGCATTTTGGGGAGGGAAACGATTGTTTTGCAGATGTGGTATTAATTGGTAACAAAGATAGAATGAAAATAACTGATGAGTTGCTTGATGTTTTCTTAGAAAACCGCATTTGCCAACTTATTGATTGTTTTTCGCCTGAAACCGGTTGCAAATGTAGAATATCATGTATGGTCGGCTTGTTAGAGGATCCTGTTTCTCGATATGAATCTTTTCTTGAAAGTAGTGAAACCGAGAATTGTGATTCCTTAAGTTTTAAGAAATTCTTGAGAGTTCAATTCTGTGATTTGGAAAAACAAATTGGAAGTTGTTTTAGAAATTTGTCCATTCATTTCCCTAGAAACCTACTTTCATGGTCCAATTATAACACCATGATCTCTCTCGTGGGTTCGCTCGAAATATTTGGTTCTCAGTTATCTGACAAAGTGTTATGCAACGAACAATTGAAGGGTCTTTTTGAAAAGGCAACAAAACCCCAGTCTCCCGTAGAAAAATCATTGCTCGAAACACGAGATGAGTGTCTCAAGTTGTTAAGAGGTTTAGCGAGCTCGCTTGTTTTACCATGTACAATGGATGTAGGTTGGATTCGTAATTTTTGCCTTGAAAATGCGGTGCTTATATTTTCCACGGCGTCGAGCTCTTTCATGTTGCATAACTCGGATGTTGGCCCACTTGATGTATTGGTCATCGATGAGGCCGCGCAATTGAAGGAATGTGAGTCAGTGATCCCCCTAAGGCTTGGAGGGATAAAGCATGCGATTTTGGTTGGTGATGAAATGCAGCTACCATCTATGATCAAAAGCATGGTATGAATTGTTCCAATCTTTTTGTTTAATTATTATTTTTATACTTCATTGATTTACTCTATTAATCTTACTACGTTTTATGACCTTCCAAATCTATTTCAGGTTTGTAAAAAAGCTGGATTTGGAGTTAGCCTTTTTGAGAGATTGGTCATGCTAGGACATGAAAAGCATCTTCTTGGCACACAGTACCGGATGCATCCTTCAATCAGCTGGTTTCCAAATTCTCAATTTTACGCAGACAAGCTTTTGGACGGGTCGAATGTCATGGATGGTCAATATAACGAAAAATTTTCAGATCTCATTTTTGGAAGCTATGCTTTCATCAATGTTGCTGATGGAAGAGAAGAAGCAGATTGTATAGGAAATAGCAGGAGAAACTTAGTTGAGGTTGCGGTGGTTTTGCAGTTAATCCAAGGGCATTTTGAGTGTAAGTTTATCTCGAATCCACTTTCGTTTAAATTTTTTTTGACCTGATATTTATATGAGTAAAATGTTTGTCGAAAGACAATTGAAAAAATTGAAAGTAGTTTTGAACAAGGGTCAAAACTTATACAGTACATCAAAAAACTGAAAGTAGGTTAAATAAGGGTAAAATCATGTACATTACTGTTCAATATCATATGAATTGTTCATAATTAAAAAGTTAACACAATTTACACATACATGGTGATTTTTCAAATTTACCTACATATTGGTCTGTTCAATTTAGGTATATATGGTAACTACCATGTTTCAATCTCCTAATCTTATTTTCTGAAATCTTATTGCAGCATGGAAACGTAAAAGTGACAAGGATAAAAGGCTTACAGTAGGCGTGATATCTCCATATACTGCCCAAATAAAAGTGATTCAAGAGAAGGTCGGAATCCGGTATGATGCACATGATGGATTTGATGTCCGTGTGAAGTCCGTTGATGGATTTCAAGGTGAAGAGGATGACGTCATCATACTTTCGACGGTCAGATGCAATGCGAAGGGTGCTGTCGGCTTTATGGAAAATATTCAAAGAACCAATGTCGCAATTACAAGGGCAAAGTAAGCTTTCTTTGACACAATAGTTGGCATAAAATCTTTCATGAACTTTTTTTTCTTTTTTTTTTTTCAAGTATTGAAATAGGTTCGTGCACAACATTCAGCATAATTTTTTTGATGCAAATATGTAATGTTGCAATGAAAATAAATGACATAATATACAAGCAATTTTTCTATGAACTCTCTAATTTATTTGGTTAATTAAAAATATTTATTCTTGTAGGCATTGCCTTTGGATAGTTGGAAGTGCAAGCACGCTTTTGAAAAGTGGAACAGTTTGGGAAGATCTAGTAATTGATGCTCAAAATCGTAATTGTTTGTTTAATGCGAATAATTACGACGGGCTGAAGAAAGTGATTTTGTGTGTGAAGACTGAACTTGACCAGCTGGACGATTTAGTCCATTCGAATTCTATGCTTTTTGGGACCGCAAGATGGAAGGTACAAATTAGCCATGTTTGTGATAGAATTTTGATTTCTCCTTTTGTTGATGTTGTTAACTTGTGTGTGAGCCTGTTTAGAACCAATATTTTTTTCTTGAAAAGTTGGCTGTTTGAAAAAAAATTCTACAGTAATTGAACTTCATAAACACCGCTGATCTTTTGACTTGTTTCATTTCAGGTGCTTTTTAGTGATGAGTTTAGAAAGTCATTCGCAAAGCTGAGGTCAACACAAATGAAAAGTGACACAATAAATCTTCTTCTACAAATTGCAACTGGATGGCGCTCGAAGAGAAAGAACCTCACAAATGTCCCTGATCTATTTGATTTAGCTCGAATTTACAAGATTGGAGATCTTTATCTTGTATGGAGCACTGATTTAGAAAAGCAAGAACAATTTACGCAAATAGTGAGGGTGTGGGATCTACTGCCTCTAACACAAGTCGAACGGTTTGTCAGACGTATGAATAACATCTTCTGTTTGTACTCGGATGCTTATATCGAACATTGTAGAGTGGTACGTCTTTAGAGGTACGTATTGTTTTTGTTTTTGTTTTTGTCATCCTTCAGAATTGACAGGCTCAAAACACTAACTATTTTTTATATTTTTAACATTTTAAATGATGTTTCAGGGCTATTGAAGTGCCGATGACATGGCATGACGGGTATGATATTGTCAAATTTCGTAAAGACCATCAAAATCATTCGTTAGAGGAGGATAACAATCAACCAGATGACCCAGCTGCCTCAAACTCCTTGGAAAATTCAAAAGTCAGCGAGAGTCTACTTTTGATGAAATTTTACGCTCTATCGTCAGGAGTGGCGAAACATTTGGTCACTGCCCCAGACGGATCTGAACTGGATATACCCTTTGAGTTGAATGATCAAGAAAAAGAGATTATTCGGTTTCCTTTGAGTTCTTTCATATTGGGACGGTCCGGCACGGGGAAGACCACTGTGCTCACGACAAAGCTGGTCCAAAAGGAGCAACAATATTTTGTTGCATCTCATGGGGTCCAAACCAACCGAGATGTGGGAACTTGTAGCAATGTGGCATGTAGAGATGATGTGAAAAATGGTGAAATGGGGTCTAGTGAAGATAATTTCGTTAAGCAAATTTTTATTACTGTGAGTCCAAAACTTTGCTCGGCGATAAAGAGTCATATAAGCCGATTTAGAAGGTCGGTTACATTATTCATAAGTTACTCTTTGAGCACATATTTTATTTTTCTAATTTACATCTTACATTATATTACTTTTTCGTGATTATAGATTTACTAGTGGTGATGACTCCTCCAGTCAGGTTGCAGACATGCATGATACCATTGGTAAACTTGATGATATTGCATGCATACCCGACACTTTTGCTGATTTGGAGGAAAAGCACTTTCCGTTAATCATAACATTCCGAAAGTTTCTCATGATGGTGGATGGAAGTGGAACCATGGAATCTTCCTTCTTCGACAGATTTTACACCAATTGGGGAGTTTCAAGTCAGGCGGGTGTTAAAAAATCTCATGCCTTACAAGCGATTATGGAAAGTAAGGAGGTTGAGTATGAAAAATTTGCTTATTCCTACTGGCCGCATTTTAATACCCAATTAACCAAAAAACTTGATCCGTCGACCGTCTTTACGCAAATCATTTCGCATATTAAAGGCGGATCAAACCTTAATGAAGGTAAACTCGGGAGGGAAGAATATGTCTTGCTCTCCGACAAGAGATTCTCATCTCTTGATGCAGAAACAAGAGGGAAAATCTATGATATTTTTCTTGATTATGAGACCCAAGAAGCGAGTGGAAGGGGAATTTGATATATCAGATTTTGTGAACTTTCTTCACAACCATCTAAATCAGGACGGTTTTAAGGGGGGAAAGGCGGATTTCATTTATATTGACGAAGTGCAGGACCTCACGACACGTCAGATCGCCCTTCTTAAGCATGTTTGCACGAATTTTAATGAGGGGTTTGTTTTTGCCGGTGACACGGCCCAAACAATAGCCAGAGGTGTTGATTTTCGGTTTGAAGATATACGTGCGCTTTTTTACACTGAATTTCTCTTGAGTACGGCAAATAAAGAAAATAATTTACGTGTTGCCGACTTGTTCCAGTTGTTTCAAAATTTCAGTACTCATTGTGGTGTGTTGAAACTGGCACAGAGTGTGATGAATATATTGTACTTTTATTTTCCATATTCTGTTGATAAGTTGACTCCTGAGACTAACCTGATTTACAGAGAAGCCCCTATTCTCCTGGAGTCTGGCGAAAATGAAAATGCAATCGGTGCAATTTTTGGAGAGAAAGGAGAGAAAAGACAAGAAAAACTTTATGAATTTGGAGCTGAACATACCATACTGGTACGAGACGACCAAGCAAAGAAGCAAGTGCTTGAACTAGTTGGTAAACAAGCGATTGTTCTGACAATACTTGAATGCAAGGGGCTCGAATTTTAGGTAAAATATTTTTCTGAACTAAATTATCATAAAGCTTCTGCTTAGTGTAACCTAGGACTTTTGCATTAATATTATTCTTAATTTGGTTCAATAAGGTGACCTTTGATAGAGAATCAGTTTTCACTGCATAAGTCGGTATGGATAATAATATTGACCATCATGAACTTAAAAAAAAAAGAGGTAAAGAAATGGGTGTTTTTTTTTAATGGAAACAAGGGTTTCAAATCAAAACCCTTGATCATATTAATCAAAACTCATTTACAAACGCTAGTTTGTGTTTTACATCACATAGAGAGCTAACAAATAACAACACAATCTTACAGCACTCTCACTTCAATTAAAGAAAAATACACAACCCTAAAAGTAAACAATAACAACTATGCCGATAGCAAATCATTACATCGCAGCCAAGAGTTTATGTCAGTTTTAATTTTTCAATAGCACTCGTCAATATTAGGGTTTTTTCCTTCGAACAGAAGTCCATTCCGGCTCAACCAAATATGCCAGCAGGCCCATCCTCGCCATACGTACCAGATCTTTAGCCCCTCTTTATCAAGTCCTGGCGGTTTTATGGACCATTCCTCCATTGACGACCTTGGTTGATGGCCCTCGTAATTGATGTGAAGAAATAATTTTTCCCACACGCCCTTGCGAAATCACATCTAAAGAATAAGTGATTTATCATTTCTTGAGCCGTCGCCAAACAACCTATGGAGCCACCTCTTTTGATATAATTATCTTTCGTCATGAGCTTATTTTGCAACATTAGCCACACGAATACCTTGATTTTCATCGGTAATTTGCACTTCCAAATATTATAGACCGTGCCATTGATAATACTGGGATTGCTGATCAGGTTATAAACAAAATAAATAGGAAATTTCTCTCGGGCAGCCCCCAAGAACCAAAGGTTGTCTTCTTCTTAGTTCAAACTCACATTCTGTATGGAGCTTGCAAGTCATCTCGCTCCGCGTATGCACGATCATTTAGGTTATGTACCACTCCCAAGTTCCAACCGTTCTGTTCGAGCCTTTCTTGAACTGTCATTTTCTGCATAGTCGAAAAAGAGAAGAGAATCAGATATGCGTCTTTGAGAGGAATTGGTAGCAACCAAGCTTGTCGCCAGAAGCTTGTATTATGCCCATTGCCCACACTAGACTGGCTCATTCTTAGGAATGCATCTAAAAAGGTCGAAATATCTCTCCAGAAGAAGGAGCAGTTATTTCTCTTAGTTTTAAATCGGCTCCCCATATTTTGCTACACAAATTTCGGACCATATAGTATTTTTCACCGCCACTTCATTAGTAAACACATATTCAACATCTTTAGATCCCTAATTCCCATTCTGCCGTTAATTTTGGGTATACACATTAATCTCCAATTAGCCAGTGCCATTCTGGTTTGACCATTGGCCCTCCAAATGAATTGCTGCTGTATTTTTTCCAATTCATTAATAACCCATCTCGGTAATTTAAAGCAACTCATAAAATAAGTAGGCGGAGCGAGATAGCACCGATTTAACCAATTGTCTTCTTCCTACTAGTAGAAATAGTCCCTTCCAACCCGCTAGATGATTAGAAAATTTGGTGATAAGAGGCAAATAAGAAGCTCAGCGAGGTTTCTTAAGAGGTAGGGGTTTTTAACGAATCAAATTAGAAAACTAGAAAGAAGCACAAACCAAATATGCAATTATGCATATCAAATTGTACCGATCATTCAGTATTGTGCTTGTATGAAATATCCTTTTATAAGATTTTTTGTACATCTTTTTTGCAGGATGTTCTTTTATATGATTTTTTTGCATCATCTCCTCTTGAGAGCAACTGGCGAGTTGTGTACGGATTTATGGAAAACCAAGAAATATACAACTCATCAATGACAAAAGGTTACCCTATTTTTGACCCGACAAGGCATCACCTTCTTTGCTTGGAGCTAAAACAGTTGTATGTCGCTATTACAAGAACAAGACAACGCCTATGGATTTGTGAGAGTTCCAATGAACTTTGCAAACCTATATATGATTATTGGAAAAGGACATGTCTTGTGCAAGTACAAAATTTAGATCCGAGCATTGTGCAGGCCATGGGCAATGTTAGTAGTGCGGAAGATTGGAAACGCCGCAGTATTAAGGTTTGTGTTCTTTAATGAAATTTCAACATTCTTGGTTTTGAAATATATTGTTATTTTGTAGTATGTTGTAGTTTGTTATGCTGATGCCCAGCTGTTCAATGACGGCCATTATGAGATGGCAACTATGTGCTTTGAGAAGGCTGGAGATCAATATAGAGAGAAGTGGGCCCGAGCAGCCGGCCTTGTAGCAACTGCTGACCGAGTAATTGGCACAAATTCAGATATGGGTCGCACAATGCTATATAAAGCAGTGGATATGTATGAATCGATTGGCAAATACGAGATAGCCGCTTCTTGTTATATAAAATTACGTGATTTTGAAAAAGGAGGTAAAGCCAATAGTATATCAAAATGCATTTCCACTTGCTCGAAAGGAGAACTATTTGAAAAAGGGTTGCGTTTCTTGAACAAGTGGAAGGAAGATGAAACTCAAACTGAAGTCAAAGATCTAGAGTTGATAAGGCAAACCTACTTAGAAAGTTGTGCCATATCATTTCATGAACGTAAGGATATGAATAGAATGTTGCTTTTCGTGCGGGCTTTTGGATCCATGGATACGATCCGTTTGTTTCTTGAATCGAGAGATCTGTTTGATGAACTATTGGCTTTGGAAATTGAGGCAGGGAACTTTTTAGAAGCGATGATAATCGCGCAGATAAAGGGTGATGTTCTGTTGGAGGCCGAAATGTGTGAAAAGGCCGGTTTGTTTGAGAGTGCGTCACGCCTTGTTCTTGTTTATATAAAAAAGAATCGCTTTGGTTTTCTAGCAATAAGGGATGGCCAATTAAACCCTTCGATGAAAGGGCTAATCTTCTTACAAAGGCAAAACGTCTCGGTAAAAAGGTTTCAGATGGTTTCTCAAATTCTATTGATTTAGAGGCGAGTTTGTTTACTGACAAGCCAAAATCTTTGATGGAGTTGTCGAATGCGTTGATTGAAGCGAACAAACTTAAAAATATTTGGGCTGAATATTTAGCTACACGTTCAATTCTTGATATCCATTTATCCCCACATGCCCAATATATTTTCGAATCCGAACGGCGTTTGAGTTTCGAAACTCAGTCTGGAGAGTTGACAATCTGGAATGTGTTGACTCCCCGCACGCTGGTTCATGTATGGAATCATTTTAAAGGTCTTTCTGCAAGAATTTTGTCGTTTCAGAATAACGAGATGAGCAACACAAAGGAAGAAAGTACCCGGTACGAAGTGTTTTGTGCTGAATATTTTGGCTTGAGGAAATATGATAATGGTGATGTATATGTTGTCTTGAGTCCAAAAGCCTCTTGGGTTAGGGGGTAAAGTGACTTTACAAACGGAGAAAAACCGGTATCTGATTAAGACTAGACACTTTATTTCTTGTGTTAAAAGCTATTTTAGCACGGAACTTTACTCCATTGGTGTCAAAGTAGCGGAGAAACTGGAGGGTATTATGAGATCCCCTCAAAAACCGGGTTCCGCAACATTAGGATGCTATATCAGCATTTCTATGTATGAAGTCGCAAAATTTCTCAGAGAATTGGAGATTGGTCGGAATGATGGCAAGTTAAAACCGTTCTTCAACTTATCGCAGTGCTGGTTTTGGGATGCGATTTTTCCTCTTGATTGGAGGAATGGAGTTTCGGAGTTAGTTGTACGGTCACTCAACCATACAATTGCAGCTGAATTACTTGAAGAGATACTCGACACAACCATTGGTTCAAAGTGTGTTAGTTTGAGTTACAGACAACTAGGGAAAGTTGCCATGATTCTTCTCTTGACTGGCAAGTTAACCGATAATCGGTATAGTAAAATTACAAGTTATCTATCTGATAAGCCTAAATGGATCAAATTTTTTCATATGCTTAAGGCTAAGTTTGATCATGGTTGTGAGACGATGTTTATGGTATTAATTTTTGAGGAAGTGCTCAAATCTACTTTTGATATGGACTGGAGACGTGTACCAGATTATATTTCACCCCATTGTTATTTTTATCTCTTAGATCGCTTTATTTTTCTTGTTTCATCATGCTCTTCAGTAGGGTACATGATCACAACAAAATCTTCAGTGGCTGAAATGATAAAATTACGCGGTTTTAAGAGCTATTTTGATTCGCTTCTCCAAGTTAGGGAGAAAACAGTCAATATGAATAGTTTAGGGTTTAACTTCTCTGTTAGATCCATTCGGATTTTACAAAATAAGGAGGAAATGGAAGAATGGATTCAAAAGTGTGGTCTGCCTGATAATTATTACCGGCTCATGGTTTTAAAACTAGTTATAATGTTTTATACCATTAATCTGTATGCCGGTTTTGACCTAATGTATACAGGTGGTAAGCTCTTGCTGGATTCGAGGATATTTGCTGATTTACCATCAGAATTCTCGAAAAAGCTACGTCTGTCCATGTATTCAAAAGATGTTAATGTGGTTTTGGGGATAATAGCGGATGCATTCATGCTAATCGGAGATCCGTTAGTTGTTATTGGATCTGGTGAAGAATGTCCTTTTCCAATTAACTCAAATGCATGCTACATGCACTCTGATTTGATGAAGAATGAAGATGCCGTCATGGCGCTACTCTTTCCTAAAGGAAGTACTTCCTCTCCTGCTAATAATGCTGGTGAAATTGGCAAAGATACACCTCTGACCTCGCCAGTAATTGAGAAGACTGGAGAGAACAATTTCTGGAGTAAGTTTGAAGCATTTCGGCAGAAGAACAATAGTCAGGTATGAATTTGAAACTATATTATAGAAAATATTGTTTCTTTCAAGGGTTACCTTTGCATCTTATAACAGAGAGAAATATGTGTTACCTTTTTTGTCTTCTCTTTTTATCTTTTTTTGGTTAACTTTTGCAGAGAGATTTGAAAGAGATAATTGATTTTCTTGAGAGCATACTCTCGTGGTTGAATGAAAACAGAACTCCTGAAGGTTTTGACGGGCCCTGCATCAAGGAAATTAAGAATGCTTGTGCTAAGTTCAGAAATCTTTCTAGGAGGCAAGTTTCCTTTTGTTTTTATTTATTTCATTTTAATTACAATCAAGCTTCATTCTTAGAGAAAAAGAAATGAATGTGGAAAATATTTCAATAGAATGCATCACGCTTGCTCTGTTATTTATTTTACATTGTTTCTTTCCACTGAAAAAACAGAGACAATGGTAAAGACCGCAATAACTCAGCTATTGAAGACTTGAATGCAATTTGGAATGATGGCGAGGGAAAATTGGAAGTGATAGTAGAACAACTAGCGAATTATAAAGTAAGCATCAGTGAGAAGGCGTCAGAAGTAGAACTGACACAGAATGAAACTACTGAAGAGACAACGGCACGTGATGATAAAGCTGAGGCTGGTTCTCCAACCGCACCGAGAAAATCGAACAAAGGCCAGCAGAATAAAAAATCAAAGAATAAGCGCAAAGGTAGGAAAAAGTAATCTGGTTCCGATGAATGTGGAAATTGTTAATTTTTTGTTTTGTGTTTTTTTTTTTGTTTTGTTTTGTATTTTGTATTTTGTATTTTGTGTTGTGTTGTTTGTATTGGTGTGCTTATATCTAAATCCACTAAAGATAGCCTGCTGAAATTTCAAACTGGTTAATTTTGTGATTTGAAAAATGGATCAAACAAGAATTCATTCTGCGGGAAATGGAGTTTTAACCTTTAGGGTACAAAATGAAGAAAATGTAATTTGATAATTTTGTTGTTGATGAAACTACTTTCTTATTTCTCCCGTTCGTGGAATTTCAAAAATCAGGCAAAGTTGTGTAAAGCTCTCAAAATATGGTAATTGCATTTTTTATGAATTATACCTTCTTTTTGAAATCTTCAATTGTTGTCTTGTATATAAATAGTATATAAATTCATAAACCGTATATATACCCATGCTAAAACATATATATAGTAATAAAAAACAGTATAATATATAGGCACAAGCAGCATATATAGTATATACAGTGGTGGAGCTTGACTCGGTATTTTGGTGGGGTCAATTTTTTTTTTTTACACCACTGAATATATTTATATAAAATTTTTGGGAGGTCAATATTCATAAATATTAATAACTTTCGAATTTTATACACCAAATCCTTACAAAATATACTACTGAATCGAAAATCTTGGAAGAGCATGACCCCCTCCGGTCTGAATAAAATTCCGGGACTAGGTATATACAAACCGTGCGATCACTTAAAGCTAGCAGTGTAGAGTTTCATCTCTATTAAAATTTACAAGCAGATATACAAGCAGCATATATACAAACCATGCGTCCCTTCAAGCGGTGCTCATGACAACAAAACAAGTCATTTGAAAGTCAAACGCATTTTTAGTCTCATATATCAACCCTAAACTTAACCAAACTTCAAACCCTAAATAACCTATAATGGCTTCTCCCTCTCCCTGGTCCTTCTCCAACCAAGACAACCACCAAACTCAGCATGAAAAAGAAGAAGAGCAAGAAGCTTACAAGAAATATGCGAAAGTCGCATCTACACTTCCTGTGTACAAAGACATTCTCCTGCCCCGGAGAAAGTACGAAGGGTTCTGCTACCAGGGCGAAGAATTGCACAACCACAATCGCCATTCAAGACTGATTCAAAGCTCGAGCATGCAATGTAATTCTGAACACTTACCCCAAATCCGGAACAACATGGATTAATGCATTAATCTTTACCATTATGAATCGTAAAATATACTCTTTTGAGAACACCCAGTTCTTCACTGTAGCCCTCATGATTGGTTTCCTTTTCTTCATACACTTTACGAGGGCAAATCGGTCTCGAAAAAGTTTCTTGAATCTATGCCATCTCCAAGGCTTCTCGCAACGCATATATATACCATCTTCTGGTTTGCCACCGTCTGTGTCAGAGTCGGGCTGCCACATCATCTACTTGTGTCAGGAGCCGAAAGATGCTTTGGTCTCTTTGTGGCACTGTGTCCAAAATCCTTCCCAGTTTTGAGGAGTTGGTTTCAATGAAGTCGATGATCGAGATGAGTTGTGATGGTACTCATGAAAATTAATATAATATTAATGATCACTAAATTACACAAATAATACTACATTATCATTTTTCTCAATTAGAAATTAAAATAACATTATTTTAAAAATATCTAATAGGTATCTTTCCGTTCGGCCCGATATGGGACCACATGCTCGGATATTGGTACGAGAGTCAAAAGAGGCCTGATCAGGTGTGTTTTTTGAAGTACGAGGATCTGACCGATGATACAATAGGTAACACAAGAAGACTGACAAGTTTCTAGGTTGCCCGTTCGATGACCAGGAGGAAAGCGAAGGAATTGTCGACAAAATCATGAAATTTTGTAGTCGTCAAGAGATGAAAGGCCGAGAGGTAAACAAGACTGGAAGACACGGCGTGGACTTGAATTTTGAAAACTCAGCTTTCTTCAGAAGGGAGCAGTTGGGGATTGGAAAGATCATATTTCTCTCTAGTTGGCTCGGTGCCTCGACAATGTAACGGAAGATAAATTGCCCAGATCAGGTCTCTCATTTTCCTAATGAAAACTCAGTTATTCCTTTGATTGCTTGCCAAAAAAGGTTAAGGTTACTCTTTTTGGTTAAGGCTAATCTCATGTTGTACAACAAAATATCATGTTTGTAATGGAATATGCAAAAAAATAACATTTTGTACTGTAACGAGTCTATTCCTTTTTTGCGAAAGGTAGTAGACCCAATTGTACAACAAAATATCATGTTTGGCAGCCTCTTTCAGTGTTTTAAATGTCTGACATCGGACCACATCGGAAATCTTACCGATTAATTATATGGTGACTAATCAAAAGCACGTCGGTCAACGTCGAATTTGACTTTCCGACATTTTCCCCCCAAATACTATACTAGAAGTTATCAATAACATTTTTAAAATTTTAAAATCTAAAAACAATAAAACATAAACATAAAAATATAAATATAAATAGTCATAATTCAAATAAGTTCTTAATATATAAATACTATCATTCAAAGTTCAAATAACATACAACAAACATAGCCAAGCAAAAATAATTTTTTTATAATATCTGTCCAAAGATCAATCAAAGTCGGTCAAACGTCGGCCAAAATCGATCAAAGTCGGGTTGAACGGCGGAGCTCGCCCCGCTGAATTTGGCGGCAAGGCTACCAATGCCCAAACTCGCCGGAAGCTCCGGGCAGAAGGAGGAAGAACCAAGATCGCCAAGAATCAAGCTAGACGGATGCTCCTGCTGGGAAGATGACGAGATGGCCTCGTAAAGATCCACAAGACCACGAACGCCTAAGCTCACTGGAAGCTCTGGTGATGAGGGAAGGAATCTCACCGGTGATCTGATCAGCTGCCCGTGTGGATCAGAATATATCGGATCAGAGATAGAGGGTGGTGCAGTACCAACAACACCATGGCTAGCGGGAGAATGTGGAAGCCTGATGGTAACAGAGGATGCAGAGAAAATCTGATAAGTGAACGGCTCTGAGGGACGGAGAGGATGATCTATCCATGTGGAAGGGTGAAGGGCGGAGAGGCCGCCGGAGAAGGAGGGGAATGAGAGGATGAGCTGATCATCCAAAGGTGGAGTATCTGGAGCTGGAAAAAGAAGGGATGAAGGGAGGGAAGATGATCTGAAGCTGAATGCTATTGAGCTTGGATTCAGATTGAGCGCCATTAGAAGGAATTTTTTGAATAGTAGCACTATTTTAAAGAATAATTAATCAGATAGCATGATTTTCAAAATATTTGGATAGGTAGCACTTCCGCCGGACCTTCCGGCGGACCCGAAGTAGTTCCGCCGGAGGGTCCAGGCGGAACTAGAGAATTTTTTTTTTTGCTAATCTCGGCTATTTGGCACTCTTAAACAGCCTTAATTAATAAAAAATGCTAGTTCCGCCACTGGGTGCAGGCGGAACTAACTAGTTCCGCCAGTGTGTGCAGGCGGAACTACACATTTTCCCAACTTACAATCAAAAAGTCCAAAAAAATGGTCTAGTTCCGCCGGTGGGTGCAGGCGGAACTAGACCATTTTGCCAACTTACAATCCGACCCAAAAAAATTTCAAAATTTAGGCTTTAGTAACGGTTTTTAATAAAAAACCGATACTAAATATTAGTATTGTATCGGTTTTTTCGGGAAAATTTTTTTTTTTCATTTAGTAACGGTTTTTATAAAATAACCGTTACTAAATCTGAAACTTAGTAACGGTTCTTTGCTAAAAACCGTTACTAAATAAGCGATTAGTAACGGTTCTTCCATAAAAACTGTTACTAAATTTCCGATTAGTAACGGTTTTTACGTAAGAACCGTTACTAATCGCTTATTTAGTAACGGTTTTTATCAAAGAACCGTTACTAAGTTTCGCATTTAGTAACGGTTATTTTATAAAAACCAAATTCCCGAAAAAACCGATACAATACTAATATTTAGTATCGGTTTTTTATTAAAAACCGTTACTAAACCCTAAATTTTGAAATTTTTTTGGGTAATCTAAGTTGGGAAAATGGTCTAGTTCCGCCGGTTCCACCGGCGTAACTAGGCCATTTTTTTTGGACTTTTTGGGTCGATTGTAAGTTGGGAAAATGTGTAGTTCCGCCTGCACCCACCGGCGGAACTAGCTAGTTCCGCCGCAGGGTCCGGCGGAACCTATATTTTCGTCATTTTTGGGTCAATTTCACCGTCTAGGCCGTTTAAAGGTGCCAAATGGCCGAGATTAGTAAAAAAAAAAATCCCTAGTTCCGCCGCACCCTCTTTAGTTCCGCCGGAAGGTCCGACGGAAGTGCTACCTACCCAAATATTTTGAAAATCATGCTATCTCGATTAATTATTCTTCAAAATAGTGCTACTATTCAAAAAATTCCATTAGAAGAGAAAATGTTTCCTTTTTATAAGCCAATCCAAGACGGGACGGAGAGTTTGGGGTGAAGGTGACAGCGAATTGGATACGTATGTTTTATCATTAAATACTTGAACTGTGGACCCTCGATGTCAAAGAAATATTCAAGAAGTCCATAAGAGTACATTTAATCCTCTGTACCGAGTGTAGGTAGTTTTGTGATCTAAAATTAGCATTGGCTGACATGTCTTCTCAGCGCCATATTCTGCAGTGCATGAAATTCACAATGGATACAATGAATGGATCTTCTGTGGTCTTTTTATCCGTATATCGTGTAAAATAACGCTGTTATAGTGTTGTGTTCTGATGTGTATATATATTTATCTTTTAGTTTTATTTATTTGTATTCTATACTTGCTCATGTAATTCACATTTTTTCTTTTTACATATGCAAAACATTTCATAAAATTAAAATACATCTCTGATATGCCTCAGCTTAATTTAATTATAATATTTTATGAAGCCAATTGATTAATTTTGAAGAAAACACAAGGTACTAATACTATTCAACAATATCAAGATAAAAATATTAGTGGAAGGCAAGAAAAGTTTATTTTTCACCATATATTTTGTTCATTACATCTTGTTTACTTTTTTTGAGATGTCCTTTATATTATAACTGTATACAATACATTGTTTTTGCATAGAAATTACTGTTTGAACATGTATTTGTCTGCTATTTTTCCGTCACAAAAGTGATTCTTTCAAACACTTAAATAAATTGTATAACTTTTGAAATATAAGTAAATCTGATTAAACACAAAAAAAAGGATACATCTCCTCAAATTCTTTCACTCACTTCACTTCATGTCACTTAAAAAGATAGGAGTTCGATTCCTGTTTTATATATGATGGACAATGAATTCCCCCTTTCCTTTTTGTTTTCCTTTTTAATTGATGGAACCGAACACAGTGTCTTCGTTCATTCAACGTTAAGATAATAATAAAACTTTTTATATTTTTTTAATAAAACAGAAACTAGGCTATTTGCCTACCCGTTATAAAATATATATAATATTCAATGTAATTTCAAAATGTACATAATTTTATAAATGAATACAAATTTTGGTTTGCATTTGAATAATTTAGTATTAACAATCATTCTTTACGAAAATTCTATCCGAGTTTTTTTTTAATTAAACGAGCATAAAAACGCATGAAACATGAGTTTTCGGTGCAAACCAAGATTACGGAGAAATATTTTAAAATGAACACAAATTTTGGTTTGCATTTGAATAATTTAGTATTAACTATCATTCTTTACGAAAAATCTATCCGTGTTTTTTTTCAATGAAATGAGCATAAAAACGCATCAAAGAGGAGTTTTCGTTGCAAACAAAGATTGTGGAGAGATATTTTTAAAAATGAACACAAATTTTGGTCTGCATTTGAATAATTTAGTATTAACTATCATTCTTTACGAAAAATCTATCCGTGTTTTTTTTAACGAAACGAGCATAAAAATGCATCAAAGAGGAGTTTTCGTTGCAAACAAAGATTGTGGAGAAATATTTTTAAATGAACACAAATTTTGGTTTGCATTTAAATAATTTAGTGTTAAATTTCATTCTTTACGAAAAATCTATCCTAGTGTTATTTTGGAATGAAACGAGCATAAAAACGCATGAAACATGAGTTTCCGGTGCAAACAAAGATTGTGGAGAAATATTTTTAAAATTATATAAATAAGAACATATAAATAACCTCTAAACTACATAAATTAATTAGTTCACTTTTAAGATGGTGTGATTTAAGCTCCTCTAGTAGGAGTGGTTAGACACCACCCACCAATCCAAAGTTTACGGGTTCAAACTTTAACGAAGCTAAATTTCTTTGAAAATAGATGTAGTTTTCTCTATTAAATAAAACAAATGGCGTGGTTTTCACTTATTCAACATTATTATTTGGGTTAAGTGAAATTTTATTCTTTACAATGCATTTATTTGAATTTATTTTTCACGGACAGATATATATATGTCTCTTTAAACACTGCTACTGTATGTTACGTTTATATCTTTTCAGCATGCCATAGATTAACTACTTTTTTGAATTGTTCCATATTGCATTTTATAAGCCACGAAAGAATCTTGATCTCAAAATGCTCCAAAAGTTCTGCATTTCTCATAAAATTTTATGATCTAGTTAGATTATTTCGTAAGTATTGTAATGTCTTATTGAAACTACAATAGTGGCTTAGCACAAATGTGAACATAAACTCCATCTCTAATTAAAAGAGATATAAAAAAACTTAATTTAAATATTGTACTGACCTCTCCAGTCATTATAAAAATTCGCCTTGAAAAATGAGCTCCATTGAAAAACTAAAGATTTCTTGATCTCCGGCTAACTCTTCAGATTGAAGAGTCTCTTGATCGGAAGAACCTCTCACAAGGATTTGGCCTGTGGCCTATAGTCTACCTAGGTCATTGAGCCAAGCTTTGTGAGTCTAGTTCTGGGTCAAGATCGGAAATTCAAGATTGAGTATTCAAGATTCAAGATCGTATCTAACCTACAACAGTTCGATTATTACAACAATACATACCATAGATCACAGATTTCATAATTCTATACAACACAAAGAAAGCAAGAAAGATTAGAAATTCAAGATTGGATTCTTACAATGACCAATACAGTTTCATTTCTACAAGTTTTACAATCAAATAATACAAATACAATTCAAGATACGGGTAAAGAAGAGGGGTGGATTGAGGTTGTGAACAAGAAGAAGACCAATAGAAAAGAGCCCACTTTGTGCTTTAGGTGTCTGTCCAAGGATCATTTGAGGGAAGCTTGCCGTGAACCGATTCGATGCTATCAATGTAACAAGCTTGGACATATCGCCAAAAACTGCTGGACTAAATTACCTTTCAAACCCTCATCCGATACAAGGAGGACTCCAGCTCAGCATCCTGCAAAGCCACCACAACCAAAGACAGTTCAACAAAACCCTAATTCGACCTCAGTAAAGACTCAAACTCAAGCTCAAGTTCCAACTGCAAATAAAAATACAGAAACAAGAAGAAGAAATCAATTGACAATCTGTTTGCAGCAAGGGTTACTTAACCTAAAAAATGCTAAGAAAATAGAAATTGAAAAATCAGTAAAAACAACAATAATATTCAAAAGAGTACCGGTGATTCTAGCTAACCCTGAGATACTTAAAGCGGTGATCTCTAATTTTGGAGATTTTGAGAACATAAATTTTATCAATGGAGGTGTAGAGTGGAAAGAGATCTTAGTAAATGTCGCTGTCAAAACCCTTACAAAAATACCACATTCTATAATCTTCACTGATGGTCTTTACAAGTATAAAGACTATATTAAAATCCCAGCTCCAAAATATTCAAGGCAACCACTCAAGGTGAATGAAGTCTGGAGAATTAAATTGGATAAAAACGGGATTCAGTCACTTGATAAGGGGAAGAGCATAGTACCCAACCACTCACATGGTTTACCTACATGCTCCAACCCTAAACCAACATCATCATCATCCCATGATTATCCCCAAACCCCTAATCACCTTGCAATAATTGCCTATAAAGGCGATGAGCCCAATAGAAACTCAACACCAGTATCAAACCCATTCTTAGCATCTCCTTCCACATAACCTACCAAGTTAGCCATATAATGCGGAGGGTAACGTGAGTTCTGTCCATCCCATTTCATTCTCCAAAAAGAATGAGCTATCAATGGATCCTCAGCCAAACAGAGGCACTAGAGGTCTAAAATTCAGTGATTGACGTCACTGCAGGCGATCCTGATACAAACTCCGATTCTGAATCTGACACATCAGAAAGTTCAGATGAGGAAACGGAAGAGACGGGGATTGTTGCCAGCAAAACCGAGGTAAATCAGATCCAAGAGAGAAGACGAAGTGTACGACTACTGTAAAAGCAACCTGACAGATACACAACAATAATTGAAAAGGCACAATTAATCTAATATAATGAGTTACCTCATGGATCGGTAAAGAAACATTACAAACACAAGAGAACAATAGAGGGTTAAGAATTACCGGTTTTAAAAGAGAAAAGAAGTCTGACAGTGGAAAATGTGCAAGAACTCATGACTTAAATAGGGGTACAATTAACAGATGACCAGTCAGCAATCCTTCAGGCATTGCTGTAGAGGTTCCTGCAAAGAAAATAAAATAAAAGAGATAAAAATTAGTTAATAATAAATTTTAAAAATATAAAAATTATATCTTAGAATGTTAGAGGTTTGAATGATAGTGATAAAAGAATTAAGATTAAAGATTTTTTTGAAAGTACAGAACCTGAACTTGTTTGGCTCCAAGAATCTAAACTAAAATCATATTCTTCCCAATTAAACAAGGAAATTTTTGGAAATATATTAGATGAATTCATAACACTCGACTCAAGAGGTGCATCAGGTGGTATAATAATGGCATGAAACAGTAAATATTTCTCTCAAATGGATTCTGTTATCAAACAATACTTAGTCACAGTCGAATTAATGTGCAAGTGGGATAATACAAGAATTCATATAACAGGGGTTTATGGTCCTCAGAAAGGGAAAGATAAATTGATCTTTTTAGACTAATTGAAAAGTTTAGAACCTGAGAGTAATGCCCCATGGTTAATAATTGGCGATTTTAATATGGTGACTTCAATGGCAGAAAAATCCAGTTGTAGTGACAAAAGTTGGGCGCAATCCAGAAATTTTCAAGAATTTATCCACTCCTTCAACCTAATCAACCCAGCTCTCAAAGGACAAAGCACCTATACCAATTAGTGTCCAAAACCAGATTAGATAGATTCATCTTCAATCTAGCTTGGACCCAAAATTTCTCAAATTACCAACAAACAGCTTTGCCAAAGATAACTTCTGATCACTCCCCAATACAACTTGTATCTTCAAGTTCATTTCCAATACATAAAGGATTTAGATTTGAGAACATGTGGTTAAAGAATGAAGAGGCAAATTCATTAATTGTTAATCATCTTACTTCATGTAAGGCTGGATCCATAAAAGAATATTTTGAGAAATTGAAAGAATTGGAAAAAAAGCTAAACCAATGAGACAAAAACATAAAAGAAAGCAACAAACAATATAAGAAAAATTGCAAAGAAATCATTCATTGGGTTGAAATATAGGAAGAAGAAAGAATAGTATCAAATTTGGAAACGTGGTTAAAAATATTTGCTCAAAGAAGATTAAATGATTTGATTGAAAAAGATGAAAAATATTGGAAACAACGGGCAAAATTCAAGTGGATTAAAGAGGGGGATAAAAATACAAGTTTTTTCCATAAATATGCAACAATTAAAAAATCAAAATTACTGATTCCTTACTTAGTAAATCCACAAAACAATACAGAGGTTTCAACACACAAAGAAAAATTAGGAATCATTTTCAACTTTTATAAAGATTTAATGGGCTTAGTTTCAATTGTACCAGCTTCAGATCCAATATGGAATCTGTCGCATATTTTCAAAAATCTTTCAGTGGATTTTGACTTTTTGAATGAAGAGATCAAAATGGAAGAGTTAGATGAGGTAATTAAATGGTGGAAAAATAATAAATTCTCAGGCCCCGATGGATTCAATGGGGAGTTTTATAAAAAGTATTGGCCACTTTTAAAGGAGGAAATATTAAATATTATAAATAATAATGAAGTATCAGATGGTTTGCGAGAGTTTTCATAATCCTATATGACATTAATTCCTAAAAAAGTGGGAGTGGGAGCTAATGAAGCCAAAGAGTTTAGGCCTATTAGTCTTATTAGTAGTTTACAAAAAATAATTTCAAAAACATTAGCCAATAGATTAAAAATAATAATAAATAATTTAATTTTGCCCAACTAACTTGGATTTCTTGAAGGAAGAGGGATAGCTGAATGTTTTGTTTATGCAAGAGAAACTTTACATATTGCAAACCTATCTAAGAATCCACTGCTCCTCTTTAAGGCTGGTATACACAAGGCCTTTGATACCATTAGTTGGGACTTTATGATTGGAGTTTTAAAGGCAAGAGGATTCGGGGAAAAGTGGATCGAATGGATGAGATCTTATATTTTATAAGGCAAGGCCAAGGTTCTCTTAAATGGAAACCCTGGAAAAACACTCTTTCTGAGGAGAGGAGTGAGACAGGGAGATCCACTGTCTCCTCATCTCTTTCTTCTAGCCATAGATACACTAACAAGAGCTCTTGAATACCTTGTTTCCCAAAACTTCATTGAGAGACTCTTACATAACGTTCATATTGCATTGTTTTATGCTGATGATACCCTATTCCTTAAAAAACCTGAGATAACCCAAGTTAGGAGACTAAAAATTCTTCTCAAAACCTTTTCCAACTGCTCAGGTCTTCAAATTAATTACTCCAAATCCGAATACACTGTCATTTCAGACAGTATTGTTCAAGATCTAGAGGACATCTCAACTGAGATGGAATGTCCTCAATCAAGTCTACAATTTAACTACCTTGGCTACCCTTTACATTATAAACCGCCTAGCAAGGAAGATTATAGAATCCTCATTGAGAAATTTCAGAATAGGCTGAAAGGTTGGAAATGATCATTATTGAGTAAAGGAGGAAGACTAATACTAATCAATTCAGTATTATCTTCCCTCCCAATTTACTACTTTTCAGTTTTTAAAGTTCCTAATTGGGTAATAATGGAAATTGATAAAATCAGAAGGGACTTTTTGTGGAAAGAAAATGGAGAAAAGGGGATAAAGTGGGTAGCATGGGATCTAGTTTGTAGACCCAAGGAAGGAGGAGGATTAGGTATTTTAAATTTAGAAATTTTCAACAATACAATCCTACTAAAGTGGCTTTGGAAATACTTTAAAAACAATGAGGGGTTAAATTGGCGAAATCTGGTATCTAATATAGAAGAAGAGAAAATTTCAAAAATAACTGCTCGAGACTCCTATTTCTGGAGAGAAATAAAAAAATTAGTTCTTTTTTTCTTCCAGAGTACAATTTTTGAGGTTGGACAAGGTACTATGATTAATTTCTTATACACCATCTGGAAAGAGGGGGGTTTAAGTTTGCGCGATAGATTTCCTGCCTTATTCTCATTTGCTGAAGTTAATACTGGTACCTTGGCTGATTTCAAAGCCATACCAGTTTTAGAAGAGGCATTTAAAGATTTTGATGCCAGCACACCATTACAAGAGCTACATGAGCTTTCTGTACTTCTCAATACAATTCAGCTCCACCAAGTCAGGGATGAGGTTAAGTGGAAATGGAAAGAGAAAAGGGATTTTTCTGTCTAAAGTGCATACAAAGCAATCATACTACGGGTATTATCTTATCATCCACTATTTAACATCTGGTCCCTTAGGCTACCCTTAAGGATGAAGATCCATTTGTGGCAAAGTAAACAAAATAAAGTAGCCACTCAAGATAATCTCAGAAAAAAAGGAACAATACTCATAAATAGATGTCACCTGTGTTTTAAGGAGGAGGAGACTGTTAAACACATCTCTGAAGAATGCGACTTTGTACACAAGCATTGGAGTTTACTGCGAAATGCACTCGACCTTCAATCCGATCAGCTCCATTCAATATACGCCATGGCTTCAAGCATCACTGACTCGGAAGGAGAAGGGGATTTTAAACAACTCTCTGGACTGTTCTTATTCGTAATATGACGTTAAAGATGTAGAAGGGCCTTCTCTGATGAGAGGAGAAGCGGCGGGATGTTGATGGATGAGATCTTACAAGAGAGAAGATTGTTGAGAAGAGTCAGAGAAGAGGAAAGCACCATTAATGGCAGTAGATCTCAACGCTTAGGAGGTATCGCCTCATAAGAAAATGGAGGTAAGAAGAAAGACAGCTAGCTGGCTTCTGTTTGAATAAAGATGGCGAAATGATGGTTTCCAGGGTTTTATAGTTAGGGTTGTTACCCGGGAAATCAATTCCGAAATTTGTTAAATGGGCCGGGATTTCAAGAGTTAATTATATATATGTTTTAATATTGCTTTTAATGAAAAATCTGTTTAGAAGGGATCAAATCAAGATTGTAATTAGAATAGATAGCTAGCTTGTAAATGGATGTAAAAACTTTGATTAATTAATAGAAATTTGCCTCCCTCCAAATTTCTTCAAAAAAAAAGAAAATAGTAATAATTATTATTTTAGTATTATTTAATTTGATTGGATGTACCTAAGACATCCTGAGTTTTTTTACATTTTATCAATATCAAATATAATCAAGTGAATTATTGATTATTTTCTATTTATGAACAAAATTAAGAGCTTGAGAGTCAATATATCTAAAACAAGAGAATGGTAAAAAATGAACAATTGTCAATTGGAGAAAAAACAGCCAGACTTAACAGCCGACCCGCCAAACTAGGTCCGGATTTTCTTTGCAGTTTGCGCCCTCTTGTTAGAAACAATTATTAAAATATCCTTTCCAGTACTGCTTTTAACAGAAATCGGGAAGTTACTTTAAAAATTTGTAAGATAATCATGTACAAATATATATTTTTATGTTTTAATACTATCGTAATACTTTATAAACATTTGGCCCATTGAAAATATTTGGGTAGTCATATTGATGTTATCCTTTTATTTGGGTTTGTTTATCTATTTTCTTCATATTTGTTAGTGTATCTATCCATAATAATTGATGAAAATAATTTTTATTCATATATCATTTTTTGAATCAGAAATCTATTGTTACATTATCAGTATAAATAATTTATGTATGAAAACTCAAGTCAACCAAAGTCAAGGGGCTACAATTGAAAACCAAATTTCCAAAAATATTTTGGGTGCTAAATGGAAACAAATCCCCTAATATTTAATTTAGTCAAAAGACAACAGAAACACTTTCATGTGATATCTCCATTCTCCACTCCAATGACTTTGATATTCATTCCTGTGAACAATTCATATATACCCCTGTAAAAAACTAAATATTATAATCCATTAAAATCTACAAATACCATGATTTATGTTTTTTTTTTATAGAAAAATCAATATTTGAATTTCCAATATTCGTCTAAAACATGGGATTTAATTATCTAGTTATAAACAAATGGTGGCAATGATGTATTACTTTGATACTTTTTAAGTAAATTATAAGACAATTAAATGATATAAACAAAAAATGTTCACTTTCACATCATTTTTCTATTTAGATATGTTAGAATGATATTTCAAAACTATCCTTTTAAGGCAAAATGATGTATAGCTCTATTATCTGCTAGACTGCTATCCTTTTATATATATATGGAGGAATTACTAGTTTTGATTTCTTGTATATACTATATATTGCAATTTGTAGGAGTTCAAATTGTTTTCAATATTTTTCAGGGGTGAACACATAAAATTCCCTCTTCTTCCTCGTTCTTCTTTCGGCTCTTCAATTTCGCCATTTCCACTCACTTCCTCTGCTATCCCCACCTCTCCAAATCTTCGATGCCTCCTCCTCCAATCCCAACCCTAACTCTAACTCTAACTCTAACCCTAACCCTAATCACTCTTCTCTCATCTCCATCTTCCTCTTCTCCTTCACCTCCTTCCTGCCCGCCGTTTCGCTCGGCCGTGCTTCCCTTCCCCTTCTCCACCTCCCATCACTTCGGCCACCCTTCCTTCCACATCAACTGCTCATGCCCTTACTCCATTCTCTCCATTTCATCCTCTCCATTTCTCCTGCTCGACTACTCCGCCTCCTCTCTCCTCCTCTCCCCCATACTCTCCAGTTCCACCGCCTGCCCATCCCTCCCTTTCCGCCCTCTCACCCTCTCCGGCTCCCCATTTCACGTCTCATCTGACACTTGCAATCGCCTGGCTTCTCTCCAGTTCTGCTCATCTCCAGCTCAAAACACCTCTTCACCATGCGAGCTCACAAGCTTCCAACAACGACTCGTTCTTCACCCAAATCTCCTCTTAACCTCCTGTAAAACCACCTCTCACAACTCAAATTCCCTCAATTCGACTCACCCACCATGCGCAAAAGACATGCCAAGCTCCATTTTGGGTTTCCTCAAAGCAGGTATACGGGTTGAATTCGACCCGCTAACCGACCCGTATTACAACAATTGCTCTTCATGTACCGGCATTTGTGGCTACAACAATTCCATCCCTGCCAGCCCCTTCATTTGTTTCCCCTCTGACAAATCCTCCTTCCTGACCAGCCATGCAAATAACCACACGAAAACCAACACACCATCCCAACGAGTCGCTAAACATCTTTTACTCCTCACCACAATCTCATTCGCCCTAATTTGCATAATAATTCTCTTAATTCTCTACTTTTCCGGCCGGTACTGGTACCGACTCACCCTCTCATCCCGTACCGGTACCGGTACGGAAGTAAACCGCATGCTGGCTTTCTTAAGATACCACCACTTGCAGCCCCCTATTTTCACTTACGACCAATTACGGGTCGCCACGTCAGATTTCGACCCGCTCCGCAAAATTGGGGATGGAGGGTTCGGATCGGTTTATTTGGGGATTTTTAGCGACGGACATTTTGCGGCTGTGAAGAGGCTCCATAAGCATCATCCTGAAGCGGCCTCTGCTTCTAGAACCACAAAATCTTTTTATAATGAGATTTTGATTCTTTCATCTCTCAGACATCCTAATCTCGTCAGACTGCACGGGTAATTTAGAAATATTTTATCATTAATGTCAATTTAGCTGATTTGTTGAGGGATTTCACGGTTAATTTAATAATGTAGCAAATTAATCCTTGTACTATTTATTTCGGCATTTAAATTCTTGTACTTTATAAATGTGCACTGTTACTTGCACCGATTATCTGACTTTTGTAAATTCTAACTTTGCCCTTGAACTTTCGAAGAAAAAAAAAACTTTGCTATATCATATTTATTCTTTTTTTCTACTTTTTATTTTAAATTCTAAATAAGTAAAAGAAAAATTATATATAAAAAATTAGGAAATCTTATACCTCAAATGCTAATATATATTCAAGAAATTTTTCGCGTTTCTATTTGAATCATATTAGGAAATATATGCTTATACTTTTCAAGGGGCAAAAATGAATATTTATAAAATATAGTTTACCTTGCATTTGTCCCTATTTTTTTTTTACTTTTTCTATTTCATTTGTTTACTTAGCTAGTTAGTCAAAACTTGCGTTATTTAAATAATTTTTTATTTCTTCTTTTTTTCAGCTACTGTGCGGACCCACGCGGTCTACTCCTCGTATACGACTACGTACCTAATGGCACGCTCGCTGAGCACTTACACGGGTACCGCCATACCAGTCTCGGTCTCGACTGGTCCATCCGACTCAGCATCGCTCTTCAAACCGCCACGGCTTTAGACTACCTCCACTTTTCCTCAAAGCCGCCAGTTGTCCATCGCGACATCACCTCGTCAAACATCTTCATGGACTCCGATATGCGGGTCCGGTTAGGAGATTTCGGCCTCTCTCGCCTTTTAAATTGTCCTGACGCGTGCAGTTTGACCGGTACGAGGGAACTTGTGTCCTGTACCGGCCCGCAAGGCACGCCTGGGTATTTGGACCCTGATTATTTCAAGAGTTTTAGGCTGGATGAGAAGAGCGATGTGTACAGTTTTGGAGTTATTCTGCTGGAGCTGGTGACTGGGCTCAGGGCTGTGGATTTGGAGAGGGAGAGGAGAGAGATTACTCTTGCGGAGTTTGTTGTGGGGAAGATTTTGACCGGGGAGTTGGGGAAGGTGGTTGATAGGGTTTTGGTTGGAGGAGAGAGAGAGAAGGAGGTGAGAGAGAGTGTGGAGGCTGTGAGTGAGTTGGCGTTTCGGTGTGTGGCGGGTGAGAAGGACGATAGGCCGGATGCTAGAGAGTTGGTTGAGGAGTTGAAAAGGATTAAAGGGAAATTTGGTGAGTGAATGAATGAGTTTTTGGTAGGATGATACATTTTAAGATGGGTTTCTAGAAGGTTCTACTAGTAAATTGTAAGGAAAAATTGGCTTTTTTTGTAAAATTTTACCAGAAGAGGAAACTTAGGAGTAACTGGGGGATCCAATATTAGGAGGAAGAAATTATGGGGAAATTCTTGGGGTTGTTTTGTAGAACTTCAGATCTTGGCTTTTATTATATTTGTAGCGCAAGCTTGCTACATTCAGATTACAAGTTGTTTTCTTGAATAATCATGTACATCTCCATTTTTTGCTATTTTTTTTAAACCTTTAGCCTTTAGGCATATCGATCTTGATATCAGCTGGCAGGTACAGGCCATGATTAGTAGATAGTGGTAAAAAATATGAATTTGCGCTTAACTTAGGTTGCAATACAATGACAAGCCGGTGGTTGGTACGGGTTGACTGATCAGGATTTTTAGGTTTTAGAGTATGTTTGGAAGTAAATAGGAAAAATGTGAAGATTGCTTGTTCGGAATCTTTGGATATATTTAGAAAATATTAGGATTTTTTTGTTAGGAAAACAAATCACATGCTTCTATCATAAAAAAAGAGAATTCGTCAAAACCCTCTTTAACTTTTCTGAATATTATAAAAAAGGATATGATAAATCACTCTTGTAATGCATTCAAATTTTCTTCTTTTCTAAGCGAAATAGTATATAGAACAAAAAATATATATGAATTGAAAAAATAGTATATAAAAAGTACAAAACAAAATATATATAGTTAATACATAAAATAGAAAAGCAATATATATAACCATAAAAACAATATATAAGAATAGAAAAAATATATTTAAAAATAAGACAATATAAGAATTATCTACTTTCAAAACAATATATATATATATATATGTATATAGTAATGCTAAATAGCATACATATGCAAGAGGGGGTGAAAAATATACGGTCCAAAATACGTATTAAATCATCAAAAAATCAAATTTCAACCATATGGATGGAATATATATGTTTTGAATATGTTGTAACTTAATTTTCACCGAGAATCGAATTATTATATCATTGCCATCATGTATCATCAAAATTCATCACTATATATATATATATATATATTCCAATTATATATGATGGCAATGATATAATATTCCGATTCTTGTGAAAATTAATTTACAACATATTCAAAATATATATATTCCATCCGTACGGTTGAAATTTGATTTTTTGATGATTTAATACGTATTTTGGACCGTATGTTTTTCACCTCCTCTTGCATACGTATGCTATTTAGCATTACTCATATATATATATATATAAACACAAAACATTATATGTCAAAATAGAATATGTAACACAATAACAATATATAAAACACAAAAACACTATATTAAACACACAAAATTATATATAACTCAATAAGCACTAGTCAAAGGTTTGCCATTGACCCGGAGTGAATCACTCAATGAGTGTTCGTAAATTTAATTATTATATTGTTACTTATTGTATACTTTTAATTATATGGTAACTCTCGCTCCGCTTCGAAATATATATGATTTAATTTTTTAAATGTATTGTTTGTAAAATGATGTTATAGATTATAATTTATGGTATTACTTGTCAATTACAAAAGATAACTCATACAAATTTAAACATAATTAAAAGATATTTTATATTTCATTAATTTTCTGAAATACATCTTGTCAAAAAAGTACCATACAACATATGCTGAGACAAATTTGTATCTTACTTTTAGCATTTTTTATATTATTTCAAGTTAATTTTTATTAGAAAGCGATTCTACTGCGATGTTTGTCTTTAATTTAAGGGAATAAGTGAAATTAGGCCAAAAAGAGCTTAAAAGGAGCAATTCAGAGCTACATAGAGGGGAACCGAAGATGGATTGTGGGTCAGCCCTTCGGGCTTGGTCTTCATTATAGCAACCGCGGTAGCTATCACAGCAACCGCGGGTCATTGCCTTGCAGCGGTCGAGGTGGAGATTGTCGCGTTCAGACTTAGAAGGTGACAAATGATTCTTCCGGAATAAGCATATTTGGTATTCTAGCTCTGATTATGTGGAAAGAACATACTCCTTTGGCAAGAAGAATAAATCGAGACGAGATTTGATCTTTAATCAGAATTAGACGGCAAGAGAATATTTGATTAGATCTTTGATTGGGGATTATATTTAGGGTTTAGATTTGATTAGATTTTGGGTAGATTTATTTCTTCTTTCACAAGACCGGCCCTTCACCTATGGGTGACCCCTGTGGCTGGTCATAAGGATACAAATTAGAGTCACAAATCGTAGTTTGTAGTAGGAACCGAGTTTCATTGTAAGAGAAAGACAAACAATGTTGTATTGTTTCATGTATCATTTTATTTATCTTTTGGATTTAGTTATCTCATAACTAAACCCATTCTAGGTAGAGTTCAAGTAGTAATATCAATATCTTTTTAATCTCATATTTGCCTGCGTTGTTTGCGTTTTGAACTTAGTACTTTGTTTTGTGCTTTTTTCACTCTAAACCTAGACTTATCTCGGGTATACAGGTTAGTAGGAAAGTAAGCCAAGAGAAGCCAGGTCTCTATGCCTAGACATAGCGCCTTGATGTTAGATTGCATGGTAAAGACTGACGGGCCAGTGTCAAATTGCTTACCTCGTCATCTGAGACCCTGGAGGTGGAACCCTGCCGATTCGAACAACAAAACAGAACTTTGTAGAGCGAGTACGGAAGTGCCGTTCTACTTCGGGGACTGTGCCAAGGAGTCAAGAAGACCGGAAGGCCTGCTTGAGGAGGACTAAATGAGAGCCATCGCTTCCCATAACACATCACGGCTCTTGATTCCATAATAGTCTGAGGATAAATGACAGCCCTCTAGATGACGGAGAACCTGCGCAAGGCAGATGTCAAACCCGTCGTACAAGGAAGGACCCCCTGCTAAGTAGAAATAAGAACAACACCGACAAAGACGAGAGAGATTAGACGGAGATCTACGAAAGAGCTTGACCCGTAGAATCCTTTTTTATCATCTTAAGACTACCTACTACCGTGGACAAGAATCTTTACAACCTTGTCCACGACTCGATAAGCGACCAACTTCTTTTATTTTATTTTATCTTAAAAAACAAAAATAATTTAATGATTTAATCCAAACTGCATTAAAAGAAACTAAAAATATCTACTCGTCCATGTGGATTCGACACCCAAAGTACTACGCGTAGATCATGCGTTTGCGATCAAAACTAAGTAATATAGGGTAATTTGGAAAGTTATTTTATTATATACCCTCATAACACGCCAAAATATGCTTGATGACACACATGGCTTGAGCGTCACAGATTAAGCGTAATCCGAAAGGTAATTTTAAGTATTATTTCTTTGATTTAACCGATACGCATAAAAACTCATATTGTTTTTTGGACGAAATTTTTTTTCCGCTGCGTTTAAGTATGCCCGAACCCAACAAATTGTAACACCAATTACTAGGAAAAGTTAAGAGATGATAAGTTACCTATTCACATGCCTATATAAGAACATGCCATTGAGGCAGATGAGACAAGAGAGATAGAGATTAGATACTAAATAATATATACATACTCTTAATAATCCCCTACATATTTAAATATTATACTTTATATAAATATATTATATTTTATATAAATAAAACTATATTTTTAGTTGGGTGTTGAAGAAAAATATCTTAAGTTGCTTCCATGCTCGTGCGGTAAGGAGTGACATTACCCGGATTATTTTGGAGCGATTCCACAATTCTTGCATATATAAGAGAGAATACGCTTTAGGACAGCTTTATGCGATCCGGGTAAAAGAATTTTTTTATTTACTTTATTTTTTTGTATAAATATTATATTTATAAAATATATTTTACTTTATCAATAAATAACATTTTTTTTCAAAATCAAAATATACCAAATAATTGCACCAGCAAGATTTTAGACTTGTCAACAGGAAAATTTTTAAGTGGTATGATATTCTATTAAATTTATTAATAAATGTGTCTTGAGGTTAGGGAAATGGAATGACAGAACCAGATCCACAAAATTAAGAATAATTAATTAGCGAGAAAGAATAAAATTAATAACAAGTAAAATTCTAATTAAAAAATATTCAAATGCAAATCCAAATTCAAATTCAAATTTTAATACAAATTCCAATATACAAGAAAGAATAAAATTAATAACAAATAAAATTCTGATTACAAAAATAAAATTCAAATTCAAATGCAAATCCAAATTCAAATCCAAATTCAAATTCAAATTTCAATACAAATTCCAATATACAATTAGCATAGACTTCATTCACATGAACCAACACACATCATTAAAAAAATATAAATATTTCTATAGTCCAATAGACCCAACCACTCCCCCTCTCTCCTCTTTTCGTATGTACAATCTGCATAGAACACACACCCCTCTGTCAATTAAGAAACGGCTAAGAATGAACAAGCTACACCTAACATGAAGCTCATCGGTCTTCTCAAACCCCACAACTCATCTGGCTCTCTGTCCAGTGATCGTACATATTATTATACACCCGGTGAACCATCAGTTTCTTGACCTTCCTTGATGAAACCAGCTGATGGTAATCGGTATATAACCAATACTTAGACATTACACAAAACCCTAATCCTAATTTTATGCAACAAGGACAGATCAAATCAAGAGTTACAACCACAAATCCATGGAAATTTTAAAATCATACTCAAATCCAAAAACACTTGTTAAAGTGCTAGGATCTCAGAATACAGATCCAAACACAAACACAACCTTAAATTCAGTTACACAAAATAAGTCAATTGAGGATCAAGGATGGATCAAAGTAACTTATAAGAAGAAGAAAAGAGAAAAGCCACAAATCCTATGCTTTAAATGCTTGTCTTTTGATCATAAAAGGGAGGAATATAGAGACCCAAATAGATGTTATAGATATAACAAATTGGACCATATCTCAAAACTTATTGGACCAATCTTGAGTTAAAATCACCAAACCCTAAGATCATCTAACCAATTCCAAAGACTGCTGCTCCTTCACAGCCCAAATAAATCAAGAAAATAGATAAACAGGGAAATGAACACAACAAAAAATAAGTGAGAAGAAATCAAATAACAATTCACATTGAAAAATGCTTACTACAATCATTTTTTAAAGAGCACTAGTCTCTCTAGCAAATGAAGTGTCTTTTAATAGAATTATTGCTAATTTTGGAATTTTCCAGAAAATTAATTACATTAATGGTGGTTTAAGCTTCAAAAAAATCTTAGTATGAATTAGTGTGAGAAATATTTCTAACATCTCCTTCTCAGTTATCTTTACTGATGGTATATATAATTATAAATGTTATATTGCCACTCCACTCCAGAAAACCTTTAAATCGAAAACTCTAATTTGGAGATCTAAACTGAGATTAAACGAGGTGTGGAGAGTAAAATCAAATAATGGAGGGAGTATAAAAAAAATTGTAGGAGCATAGTTCCTTCACCTACTTCAATATATGTACCATCTTGCTCTTAGTCTAATCCATCACTATCCCCATAATCACCTAGTTTACTGATGAACGGTATGTATATAGATAAAAATATGTCCCAATTCGAATATACAGACCTCGGTTTACTACTCGGTTACCCTCATAACCTTGTGTTGTAGTAAGGTAGGGTGTCAATACACAGAGAGGTCAAAGTTGGAGTACCGGACTAGAGTTTGGTATGTAATCCAAACCGATCCATTTGGTATGTTGGTTGGAGAAAGTAAATAAAAGAAACAAAAGTCGTACTCGCAAAGTCGTACTCGCTTTGTAAGTACTCACGCGGGGGGTGATCGCGTGTTGTCATTCTAGAGAGTGATCTAGGGCTTGGTGATTTTGTCTATCTTTCTAGTCGATCCTTTGGGTTGCATCTCCTTTACTTCTTGTTGTTGCTTGCGAGGGAGATCCATCTTGATATCGTGAAGCCGGCCATCGCAGTGAATCATTGTGTCTGTGCCCCTGGGTAATTACCCGACCAAGACGTGAATCCTTTGAGTTCTGTGACATTCCTTACTTCACTCGGACTTTCTGACTACTTTCGTGCCTCATCGGTCCAAGTCTTGTCCGTGGATATGGTCTGTGTACTTCGCTTACTTGCCTGAGTATCAAGAGACGTGGCATGCTACACACTTCAAGATAAGAATTAGAATGCACAAACAAGATCACAGCAATAGCAATACATAAAAGAGAAAATAACTTAATGAAAAACTAGATTAATAGGACTACTAACATCGCACCCTAGGGGATGGGTTAGTTACAGTATATAGTACGTAAAATAAAACCAATAGACATAGAGGTATAGAAATGAAAATTATCTAATACTAGGTCTGTAGTCACCGATTGTCACGCCGTGCTCCTAAACATCTCTCTCTCTCTCTCTCTCCTCTCTCTCTCTCTCTCTTTGTTTTCTCTAAATTGTCACCCATTTTCTGCCATCCCACAAGTGTTCCTTTTATAGGGAGGAGACTTCTAGGGTTTCCAGCATCCGATGATTGCAAGCGATACTTCGGAGATCCATGCATATATTCGCGTAATATCTCCATGATTGATTCTTTCCCGATCTGCTCCTTCTTGATCGCGTATGCCTGGCGTGGTTGAACTTTTCCTTTAATCGCGAATCAAATCTTCAATCAGTCTGTGATTCCAGCCTCGGTGTTCCTTCCTTATTTGCATGTCGTTGAGCCGCTCCATTTGAGTTGCGATATGCTTAGATTTGTGCTGACGGGTCAAATAATATAGTACCCGCAGGTGTAGGATTAGTGCCCTAGGGCAAATGTATCTTATATCAACCATGAATGACATTTCGGGTTCACGTCATCAGAATACGTGATTCTGATTGTAGAACTGTGAACCAACGAAAGACATTCTAAACTGTCCCTAGTGATATGTAGGATGTTTATATAGATAAACATACTTCAGGTAAGAAGCTACATATCCACACTAGTTTATTCGCGGGCTGAATGATCATGTTCTGCTGATCATTGACATGGGGATGTCAAGTCTGCAATATAGGTGCGTGTTTGAGAACACATACTTCACTGACCACACTATGAGAATATGCATGGTATATATCATTAGTGATTCTCATATGAATAGTATGCTTGTTCCTATGACCTGAGGTCACCATGGATTTCTGTATGACGAACTGCATATTTTAATATGATCTTACATCATCCGTAACGGAATGATCATTAGGGACATCATTAGGTATGCACTGAATCATGACGAGGAATGTAAGTGACCAAGATGGGATTTGTTCCTCTCATTAAGAGGGAGATATCTCTGGGCCCCCTGATGAATTAGGACTGAAGGAATTGCATGGCCATGCTCAAAATGGATTATAATGTGTTGTTAATATCATTTTGTATTTACTCAGTCTAATTCTTGATCAGGAAAGACACTTTGATCAAACTCAAGGATGACATACATCCATGCCTTGTGATCAAGACATATATCGTAGAACAAAAGGAATAAGTAAATGTCTATTCAAATAGGTTTATGATCGCTGATCATTTTATTTAACATCGGTAGTCATGACATCAGTCTAGAGGTTACTCATGACTTACGATCTTTTGAAGATCGTTGCCAGCGTTAAATGGAACCTACACGGTTACACAATGAACTCCATTCATACGGGATGAAAATTCCTCAAGAATTGTTATACTTGTGATGTATAAATTGGTGAACGAAATAATCAACTATTGAATATTTGATTGAATGAAACAGCACCTTTTCATTGGCAATGGAATAGTTCCGTTCCCAACGGAATGGATATGGAAAGTCCTTATTCCTTGACAACCAAGAATTTCATTAAGGAAATACCTATTCCGTTGCCAACAGAATAGTTCCGTTGGGAATGGAATAGGCACAGTTTAGAATTTTCAGTTAAGGTAACTGAGCAATTGTTTGCCTCTCTCTCTAGTATAAATGTAGGGGCAGTCCCCCTCTATTATACACACAATTCATAAGCCTTTGAGGCTGTCTAATACAAAAATAGAGAGAGAGAGAGAGAGCGAGTTTAGAGGTAATTTTGGAAGGTATTTTCGGACTCGTCTAGCCGAGTCCGGTAATTCCATTTGTCTGAAGTTCGCATGGATACGAGTAGAGGTTCTCTAACTTGAGAACTTATAAGCGATTGATCTTCATCCCTAGGAGAAACAAGGAGGTTCGCGGAGTCGAGCTTCGGGAAGGAGAAGGTTGCACGTTAGAAAAGTTCAGACCTACATCCGTTCTTTGTCTCGTGAGGATTAGGCTCATACTATATTTATTTTGTTTCTGTGATGTTTATATTTATAATTCTAAAATAAAATCGTTCGGTATGTTAAGTAAGAAAGTTCCCCCCATGTCACTGAAGCCCTCGGTACTTAGACAGTCTTCCATGTAGGTCATGCCAAAGCTGAGCATATGGGGAATTGTCTTTGTAAAATGGAGGGTATGAATGAGATGACGTCCAGCATGGGTCATGCGAAGGCTGATTGTGCTGGACTCTATTTTGCCGATAATCCTACATGGTTAAACTTAACTGAGCAAGCAAGTCGAACTTGGGCTCAGAACACAAGATGGGATAATACACTGGGCATATGATGCCTATTCCATAAAAGGAAAGAGTTGTATATGATAAATTGGAAGTGTTCCTACCCAAATAGTTGTGTATTGAGTGTTGTACCAAAGCGCACTTAATACTCAATGAAATACGGATCTTGACTCACTATGAAACCTCATTTAATTGAAGTTTCCAAATCAATACTACTGAAGGTGGTTGATTTGAAGAAAAATAGTGAGAGTACAATATAAGAAGCACCAAAACAAAATAACCCCAATAAATAAATAAATAATAATGGTACTTTATATTTTAACTTTTAGAATAATGAAAAACAATAACAATTCAGCTGGGTTGAATTTGCGATCTTTCATTGAGAAGGATAAGCTCAATGAATCTAATTTCCTTGACTGGTTTAGAAACCTAAAAATTATTCTCAAGGCTGACAATAAACTCCATGTCATAGAAGAGGCTTACCCAGAGGAACCAGAACAGGGAGCCACAAGGGTTGTCCGGGATGCATATGCTAAATATGTCAAAGATGACACAGATGTAGCTTGTCTCATACTAGCGACCATGACCTATGAGCTTCAGAAGCAACTGGAGGACATGGGTGCACACAATATGATCATAACACTCAAGGAAATGGTCCAAGAGCAGGTTAGAGTTGAGCACTACAAAGCAACCGTCTCTCTAACTGATACAAAGATGGCTGAAGGTCCATCTGTGATTGCTCATGTACTCAAGATGAAGAGCTATCTTTATTAATTGGACAGGCTTGGTTCAGCTATGCCTAGAAAATTGGCTGTTGACATAATTCTTGGGTCGTTGCCTCCTAGTGTTAAGTAATTCATCATGAACTATAATATGCATTAGATGGAGAAATCCATCACCGAGTTGCATGAGATGCTTAAGAACGCATAGGAGGACATGAAGAAAAATATTATCAACGACGTCCCAATGGTTCACAAGAAGAAGGGTAAGAAGACTAGTAACAAGAGTAAGGGTAAAGGTAAGGTGTTGCCTAAACCTAAGATCAAGAAAGACAAGGATGAAGTTTACTTCCATTGGAAGAGAAACTGCAAACTCTATCAGGAAGAAATCAAGAAGGGTAGTGTGACTACCACTTAAGGTATTTTTGTTAATGAAACTAATTTACTTACTCGTAAATTTTGGGTATTGAATACCGGATGTGGTACTCACATTTGTAATGATATGTAGGGACTACAAAGGAGTAGAAGATTAGCTAAAGGCGAAATCGACCTACGTGTGGGAAATGGAGCAAGAATTACTGCATTAGCTGTAGGAACTAGTTTATTGACTTTCCCTAGTAGACTTCTATTAGTACTTAATAATTGTTATTTTGTACTCTTTGTGAGCGAAATATTATTTCTATTTCTAGTCTAGTTTTGGATGGTTATAAATTTGTTATTGTGAATAATAATTGTTCTATCTTAAAAGATAAAATATTCCATTAGAAAGTGGTATTTTTGTGCTAGATCTTAAGAAAGAGAATTACAAGTCCATCTATAACATTAATATTAAACGATTTAAACTGAATTACTCAAATTCAACGTACCTCTGGCACTGTCGCTTAGGCCATATAAATGTGAAACGTATTTCTGAACTCCACTCTCATGGACTATTAGACTCATTTGATTTAGAATCATTTAAGACATACGAGTCTTGTTTACTTGGAAAGATGACTAAGAAACCCTTCACAAAAGTTGGTGAAAGGGTCAATGAATTATTAGGACTCATACATACTATTATGTGGACCAATGAGTACGCCGGCTAGAGGTGGGTATCGGTACTTCATAACTTTCACAGACGACTTCAGTAGATATTGTCATGTCTACCTAATGAAGCATAAGTCTGAATTCTTTGAAGTGTTCAAGGAATTTAAGAATGAAGTACAAAATCAACTTGGAATGAAGATTAAAACACTTCGATCTGATCGAGGCGGCGAATATCTGAGAAAGAAATTTGAGGATCATATCAGAGATTGTGGAATAGTTTCACAACTGATTCCCCAAGGAACTGCTCAGTGGAATGGAGTGTATGAAAGGAGGAACCGAACCTTATTGGATATGGTTCGATCGATGATTAGTTAAACGAGTCTTTCATTGTCTTTTTGGGGTCGCAATCATACTGAACATGTTTTTATCCAAAGCGGTTTAAAAGACACCATATGAGAGGTGGACGGGGAAAAGCCCCAAGTTGTTTTTTCTTAAAATTTGGGGATGTGAGACGTATCAAACGTCAGTTTCCCAATAAACTCGGACCCAAATCTGATAAGTGCCTGTTTGTGGGGGAAACTAAAAGATATTACTTTTACCCATCAGAGAACAAAGTATTTGTTGCTCGCAATGGAGCCTTCTTGGAAAGAGAGTTTGTCTCTATGAGAAGCAGTGGGAGCAAAGTACAACTCGAAGAAATTCGAGACCCACCTATAGTCGCAGAATCTATGATGGAGGAATAAACAAGCTCTCAAGGAGTTGATGAGTTTGAAACACAACAGACTCAACGTAGATCTAGTAGGATTCGTCATGAGCCCGAGAGATACGGATTTCTCGTGTCTAATGGATCTATCATGTATGCCATAATATGTACTAGACCAGATATGTCATACTCATTAAGTGCAACAAGCAGGTTTTAGTCTAATCCAGGTGAAAGTTATTGGATAGCTGTTAAAAGAATCCTTAAGTACTTACGAAGAACTAAGGACCTATTCATAGTCTATGGAGGTCTGGAAGGCGAGCTCGTTGTAAAGAGTTACACCGACGCAAGTTTCCAGGCAGACTCAGACGACTTTAGATCGTAAAAAGGTTATTTATTTTGCCTAAATGGAGGCGCAGTGACATGGAAGAGTTCCAAGTAACGTACTGTAGTAGATTCTTCAACGGAAGCAGAGTATATAGCCGTTGCAGAAGTGGCTAAAGAAGCTGTTTGGATAAAGAACTTTTTGGAGTACTTCCGAGCATCTCGGAACTAGTTGATCTATATTCTGACAATAATGGAGCGATCACACAAGCAAAGGAACCGAGATGTCACCAAAGGTCCAAGCACATACAGCGACGCTTCCATCTGATTAGGGAGATCATACAAAGTGGTGATGTTAAAATGTGTAGAGTGCTATCGGACGACAATGTCGCGGATCCACTAACTAAACCACTCTCGCAAGCAAAGCAAGAGGGTCATGTTAGGTCTATGGGCATAAGATGCTTAGAGTTGACATAGTGCAAGTGAGAGATTATAGGATTAGTGCCCCAGGCCAAATGTATTTGTGATAGGAACTAGATTATGTATTAAGACATTGTTATTTATTCAATAAAGGTCGTGTCTTATATATCTGTGTGTATGGGTTGTGAATGTACATTTACTTATCTTATATCAATCATTGATGACACTTCGGATTCACGTCATCAGAATACGTAATTTTGATAGTAGAACTGTGAACCAACGAATGACATTCTGAAATGTCCCTAGTGATATGTAGGCTGTTTAGAGAGATAAACATACTTCAGGTAAAAAGCTACATATCCACACTAGTATATTCACAGGCTGGATGATCATGTTCTGCTGATCATGGACATCGGGATGTCAAGTCTGCAATATAGGTACGTGTTTGAGAACACATACTGGACTGACCACACTATGAGAATATGCATGGTATATGTCATTAGTGACTCTCATATGAATAGTTTTCTTGTTCCTACGACCTGAGGTCACCATGGATTTCTGTATGAGGAACTGCATACTTTAATATGATCTTACGTCATCCGTAATAGGATGATCATTAGGATCATCATTAGGTATGCACTGAATCATGACGAGAAATGTGAGTGACCAAGATGGGATTTGTTCCTCTCATTAAGAGGGAGATATCTCCGGGCCCCCTAATGAACTAGAACTGAAGGAAATGCATGGCCATGCTCAAAATGGATGAACATGTGTTGTTAATATCATTTTGTATTTACTCGATCTAATTCTCAATCGGGAAAGAGACTTTGATCAAACTCAAGGATGACATACATCCATGCCTTGTGATCATGACGAGATATCGTAGAACAAAAGAAATAAGCAAATGTCTATTCGAGATAGGTTTATGACCACTGATCATTTCATTTAGCATATATATATATATATATATATATATATATATATATATATATATATATATATATATATATATATATATATATATATATACATCAATCTAGAGGTTACTCATGACTTACGATCTTTAGAAGATCATTGCCGGCGTTAAATAGAACCTACACAGTCACACAATGAACTCCATTCATATGGGATGAAAATACCTCAAGAATATTTGATTGAACGAAATTGCACATTTCCGTTGGCAACGGAATAGTTTTGTTCCCAACGGAATGGATATGGAAAGTTTTTATTCCTTGACAGCCAAGAATTTCATTAATGAAATACCTATTCCGTTGTCAACGAAATAGATCCATTGGGAACCGAATAGGCGCAGTTTAGGATTTTCAGTTAAGATAACTGGGCAATCGTTCGCCTCTCTCTCTCTAGTATAAATGGAGGGGTAGTCCCCCTTTATTATACACACCATTCAGAAGTATTTGAGGCCATCTAATACGAGAGAGAGAGAGAGAGAGAGAGAGAGAGAGTTTGGAGGTCATTTCGGTCCGGACTCGTCTAGCCGAGCTCGGTAATTCCGTTTGTCTGAAGTGCACGTGGATACGAGTAGAGGTTCTCTAACTTTAGAACATACGAGCGATTGATCTTCATCTCTAAGAGAAGCAAGGAGGTTCGCAGAGTTGAGCTTCAAGTAGGAGAAGGTTGCACGTCAGAAAAGTTCAGACCTACATCAGTTCTTCATCTCGCGGATCAGGAAGATCCGAGATATAAATTTTAATAGTTAATCTCGTACTTTTATTCTCTTAACGATGATCCTAGGATAGATTGAATCCATAGGTTCTGCTACGCATGTAAACATGGCTATGGATTCCCCAACATTATCTGCTCCAATCGCTTTCCAGCTCCCTTACTCCTCCTTTAGCGTACTTTTTGATAGTTTTGCTCCAATTTCTACAATCACACATGATATTTGGGGTAACTTGATTCTTTAACTAAAATAGAAGTAAAGTATTGAAATTACTAATAAAAGTGCAGAAAGCAAGATACAAGATAGGCAGTAATTATCTATATAAAATACCCCTCATTTACCAATAACACAAGACCCATATCAGCTAGCCTTAGTTGTTTATAAACGAGTCGAGGAGAAAAACATAAATGTACCTGAATCAATTCATCAATTGCATTTAATGCTTCTCAAATCAATGAATCTCAGCAATTGGCTCTAGTGGATTATAATGATAATGGAGAAGTGAGTTACAACCAATCTCGAGTCTCGAGATGAGACATAATTGATTTATGAAAAAATAGAGGTAAGATTTGTTTGTGCTAGTAGTTAATGTATTAGTCTATTTAAGTAACTACATAATCTCTCAAACACACAAAGTGAGACTAAACTCTTTTTTCTCATTTTTGTTCGGAGGTGTTGTAGGTAGAGGAGAAAAACATAAATGTACCTGAATCGGTTACACTTAATGCTTCTCAAATCAATGAATCTCAGCAATTGGCTCTAGTCGATTATAATGAGAATGGAGACATAATTGATATATGAAAGAATAGAGGTAAGTGAAGTGCCAGATAGTGACGTTGGAAAGAGT
The DNA here is from genome assembly GCA_024447665.1 of Juncus inflexus. Lineage (NCBI taxonomy): Eukaryota > Viridiplantae > Streptophyta > Magnoliopsida > Poales > Juncaceae > Juncus > Juncus inflexus. Next base: position 5,034,132 of record JAJHPC010000021.1, read on the forward strand.
AACGAAGAGGATAGTAGTCAATCCCCCATTATTAACAATGTCCAAGCAAGAAGAAGTGTAAGATTACAAGGAAAAGAGCCTGATAATTATTCAATAGTAATTGAAAAGGCCCAAATGTCATAATACAATGAACTTACTCATGGTAGGGAAAACATAGAGATAACAAATAGGCTGTCGGGGTGTGATGAAGAAAAGAATAACTGAAAATGGAAGAGAAAATATGTCTCGTTGAAACATATTCACTAATTTAGATCTTATTTGTCGGGACGTGAAAATATTTGTACTCTTTTATGGTTCGGTGCGTACCCTATGAACACATGGCACATACTAATATTGAAGTTTACGAGTATTATAAAGTCGGCTAAAGGTGAAGCATAAGCAACCCTAAACCTAAAGAAAACATCCTTGCTAAAGAGAATTTTGAAGGGAAAGGATTGTGGAAAGGAGTTAGGCTTAAATTCAGAACCTCCATCGGTCTTGAGGACTTGATGGTGCTGGATAATTGGTTTTCGGATCATCATGTGCAAGTATTTGGAAGACCATATTTGCTTATATAGTCATATAGACACTCTTTCATGATGAGACACATTTTGGCTACTAATGTGGACTTTTCTACCTCAGCCCACACATAAATAGAAACACATCACCCACAATTATACACATCAAAGATCACACCCTAATTTGACACATTAATGCTTAGTATAATTAACTAAACTTGATCACTTTATTATAAACATATTTGACAGTATTATGATACATAAATATTTTACATATAACTCCAACGTTGGATTAATGATCAAACAATCTCCCACTTGGACTACATGCATAACCTTATAATTGTATATTCAAATAACCAAAGTATGCACGCATCTTTTACGTCATTAATTTTTATGTGTCTCTTAACAATTTCGTCTATCGGAATATCAATATAGGATCCGTTGGGGAACCCGTAGCCATGTATGTTACATGCACAGTGGAACCTACGGGTTCAACCCTCTCTAGGAACAATTATTAAAATTTATACCTCGGATCTTCCTAATCCGGGAAATTACAGCGGATGTAGGTCTGAACTGCAACGCCTCACTTCCTTCTCCTTCGTGCTCCTAAATCTCGACTCGAACGAACTCCTTGCTTCTCTTTGGGTAAAGCAACTGATCACTCGCTAGTCTTCAAAGCAGAATACCTTTACTCATATCCACGTCGAACTTCGAATCATCGGAATAACCAGACTAGGAAAGACGAGTCCGAAAATACTTTCAGGAGGCTCTCTCTCTTTCTCTCTGTATTACGACAGCCTAGAGGCTCTGTATTGTGTATCTAATAGAAGGGGCAACCCCTATATTTATACTAGAGAGGAAGGTGAAGGATTGCTCAGTTATCATAACTAAAACCCTAATTCCAGTGCTTATTCCGTTGCCAACGGAATAGGGTTTCTTAATCTGAAAACTTGGCTGCCAAGTGCCAAGGAATTGGCTGAGTTCTAT